>SJYV01020107.1:904838-984560 GCA_006410875.1 Neotragus pygmaeus
TCCTTTATTGAGCCCTTCTTTGTATGAAATGTTCCCTTGGTATCTCTAATTATCTTGAAGAGATCTCTAGTCTTTCCCATTCTGTTCTTTTCCTCTATCTCTCTGCATTGTTTGCTGAAGAAGGCTTTCTTATCTCTTCCTGCTACTCTTTGGAACTCTGCATTCAGCTGTTTATATTTTCCTTTTCTCCTTTGCTTTTTGCTTCTCTTCTTTCCACAGCTATTTGTAAGGCCTCCTCAGACAGCCATTTTGCCTTTTTACATTTCTTTTCCATGAAGATGGTCATGATCCCTGTCTCCTATACAATGTCACAAACCTTCGTCCATCAGGCACTCTAGCTATTAGATTTAGTCCCTTAAATCTATTTCTCACTTCCACTGTATAATCATAAGGGATTTTATTTAGGCACTCTAGCTATTAGATTTAGTCCCTTAAATCTATTTCTCACTTCCACTGTATAATCATAAGGGATTTTATTTAGGTCATACCTGAATGGTCTAGTGGTTTTCCCTACTTTCTTTAATTTAAGTCTGAATTTGGAAATAAGGAGTTCATGATCTGAGCCACAGTAAGCTCCTGGTCTTGTTTTTGTTGACTGTATAGTGCTTCTCCATCTTTGGCTGCAAAGAATATAATCAATCTGATTTTGGTGTTGACCATCTGGTGATGTCCATGTGTAGAATCTTCTCTTGTGTTGTTGGAAGAGGGTGTTTGGTATGACCAGTGCATTTTCTTGGTAAAATTCTATTAGCCTTTGCCCTTCTTCATTCCATATTCCAAGGCCAAATTTGGAGGGCCTGCTGCTGCTGCTGCTGCTGCTAAGTTGCTTCAGTTGTGTCTGAGTCTGTGTGATCCCATAGATGGCAGCCCACCAGGCTCCCCCATCCTTTTGATTCTCCAGGCAAGAACACTGGAGTGGGTTGCCACTTCCCTCTTCAATGCATGAAAGTGAAAAGTGAAAGGGAAGTCGCTCAGTTGTGTCTGACTCTTCACGATCCCATGGACTGCAGCCTACCTGTCTCCTCCATCCATGGGATTTTCCAGGCAAGAGTACTGGAGTGGGGTACCATTGCCTTCTCCCTTGGAGGGCCTAGAGGAGCTATTCCACATTCAATGTCAGGAGGGGTGGCTGTGAGGAGATACCCCTCGTCCAAGGTAAGGAGCAGTGGCTGTGCTTTGCTGGAGCAGCCATGAAGAGGTACCCCACATGCAAGGTAAGAGAAACCCAAGTAAGACAGTAGGTGTTGCAAGAGGACATCAGAGGGCAGATGTACTGAAACCATAATCACAGAAAACNACCTTCAGATTGTAAGATACTGGTGTGGGGAACTTTCCTGGTGGTTCAGTTTAGTTCAGTTCAGTTGCTCAGTCATGTCCAACTCTTTGTGACCCCATGGACTGCAGAACAACAGGCCTCCCTGTCCATTGCCAACTGCCAGAGTTTACTCAAACTCATGTCCATTGAGTCGGTGATGCCATCCAACCATCTCATCCTCTGTCATCCCCTTCTTCTTCTGCCTTCCATCTTCCTCAACATCAGGGTCTTTTCAAATGAGTCAGTTCTTCGCATCAGATGGCCCAAGTATTGGAGTTTCAGTTTCAGCATCAGTCCTTCCAATGAACACCCAGGACTGATCTCCTTTAGGATGGACTGGTTGGATTTCCTTGCAGTCCAGGGGACTCTCAAGAGTCTTCTCCACCACAGTTCAAAAGCATCAATTCTTCAGTGCTCAGCTTTCTTTATAGTCCAACTCTCACATCCATACATAACTATGGGGAAAACATAGCCTTGACTAGACGGTGATTCAGTGGTTAAGAGTCCACCTACCAATGCAGGGTACATGGGTTCAATCCCTGGTTCATGAAGATTCCACATGCCTCAGGGCAACTAAGCCTATACATCGTAACCACTGAGCCCCCGTGCCTAGAGCCCATGCTCTGCAACAAGAGAAGCTCCAACTAGAGAAAACCTGGGAGCAGCAAGGAAGACCCAGTGAAACCAAAACCAAAATGAACCAAAGACACGGGTGACGAGAGGAGGGAGATAAACGCCCCTTAACTTGTCTGCCTCTTATCACACATCTGCCCAATGGGGTCACTATCTTCCTGAAACCCAGGCTCCACCCCAACATCCCCTCAGAAGTGCAAACTCCCAGATTGATCCTCTAAAGCTCACCCAACCCTGCCGCCTCCCTGCCTCCCCCCTGCTGCCCCTTGCCGCCTCCCCTGTCACTTTGTCCCCTCAGGTCAGGTGTGTGTGCAGCGTCCCTCCTCCCCACCTTCACTGCCACAGTCTCAGACATGCCACCCTTACATGGAGCAGCCAGCACGGGGTTCAAGCCTGGGGTCTGCCGCTTAATTCATGTGTGAATCCCAGGGAGTAATTTCACCTCTCTGAGCCTCAGAGTTGTGGAAAATGGGACTGTTATTAATGGGTCCGTTTTGAAGGTTACTACACTGAAATGTGTGAAGGTGCTCTAGCCGTGGTCACTAGGGTTACATCACTATTTCACGGTCACTCCTCATCACTGGCCCTCCTGGACTACTGTCTCCAGACTCATCATCTCTCATCATGCCCCCATGTTGCTTCCAGAGACAGTGTCCCAAAGCCAGCTCTGACCATGTCACTCTCCTGCTCAAGAACCGTCCACGACTCCCAACTGCCTATGTAACAAAAGTCCAACCTCCTCACCTTGACGTTAGGGGACTCCCTTCCTTGTCTCCTCCCCCATAGCAGCAAACGGATCCATTTCTTTTCCCATAAATGTCTTTTAATCCCTCAGTCAGTGTCTGAGGAGGTGACCTAAGTGCTAATTCCTGCTTTTAGCTGACATTTAATGTTACCCTGGGAAAGTTTTTCGCTCTCCCTAGACCTCAGTTTCCCCATCTGAAAGCAGAGGGGAGGGCAGGCACAGCTGTGCAGTTGCGGGCCTTCTGGGCTCAGAAATGGTGCAGACGGAGGCAGCTGGGACCCCGCAGGCCTGGGTAATTAAACCTCAGGGAGGCGGGCTCTGATGAGCAGTAGGGCTGGATTGGTGATTAGACAGAAACGGCTCTGTTTCCAGGATTCAGTGTGCCGATCTTGGGAGGAGGTGGGCAGAGCTCTGAGGGCTGAGGGTGTGGGTGGGGTCTGTGAAAGAAGGTTGGTGGGTAGGCTCCCCTGAGGCCCAGGGAGAGGTCAGCTTGGGGTGGGCAGGCAGAGATGGGGACAATGACATTCCCTGAGTTTGTCTTGAATAAAGTGCTCACCGACATCATATCCTTTTTTCAAAGTGCTATCTAAGCGTCAGCTATTACTGTTATGCTTAATCTTTGTAATTACCCATCATCACATTAAAATATGCTCCCATTTATTGAGCATTTACCTTGCACCCGGCCCTGCTGTAACTTCTCCAGGGCTCCTGACTTCGCTAATCTTCATGACACCTTTGCAAGACACCTATTATTTTATTAGGGCCTCCCACTTTACGGATAAGAAAATTGGTGGTTAAGCAATTTACTTCACATGGCTCGTAGGTGCCGAGGGCGGGATCTGAATTCAGGCTGTTGGGCTCAGCACCCTGTGTATAAACACTGCACTGCACCATCTCTATGTGGACCTCACTGTCCCCCGAGGTGGGGTCCTGGTTCTCATATGACAGGTGAGGAGAGTGAGGCTAAGGGGGAGGGGAGGACCAGCCCGAGGTCCTACTGGAAAGTCCCACAGTGGAATCTGCACCGTTTTGGGGAGGGGGTGCCTGCCCTCCTTGTATTCTCTCTGCCAGCCTGACATTTAGAGGCAAGGGGGCTCAAGGGCTCACCCCAGGACCTGCAAGTGGGTGGTCAGTGGAGGAGCCATGGGGGAGGAGTGGGCCCTGTTCTCCAGCGGACCCCTGTTCTTGCCATTCTGGCTTATGGCTCTGGGCCAGTCACTTAACTCTTCTGAGCCTCAGTTTCCTTCTCCGTAAAATAGGGCCGTGGCAGCCTGTTGGGAGACTGGGAACCAAGGCAGGCACAGGTGTTGAGCGATAGTAGGTGTTCAGGAATGATTGTGCCTTCCCGTCCCCGTTGGAGCTGAGGTTCCTGTAGGGTGGGCTCCAGCATTGGGCCTGATGGTCCCTGCTGTGGTATTAAGCTCCCACTGGGGAGTACTGGGGGCGGGAGAAAAGGCCTGGGTAGAGCCCATAAACTATATCCTGGGAGGATGGACAGGTCTCTCCAGGGAGGGCCACTGGGCCCCCAGCTAAGGCGAATCTAATGCCTTGGCCCTGCTGTCTGGACCCTCGGACCTGACTCCTCACGACCCATGGTCTTGCCATCACCTGTCATCACACTGTCCTTTCACCATGCCCCCAGTACTCATAGCTAACCCTCCCAGGGCACTCACAGCCCATCTCACATAATTCTCACAACTAACAGTCCTATGCAGGAGGAACAGTCACTGTGCCCAGTTGGAGATGAAGAGAAAGAGACTCAGAGAGGGGAAATAAACAACCAGGAGGTGGGCACAGGCCCACTTTCCTCCAGACACTGGTTGTTACCCCTAGGCACAGACTTGCAGCTGCCCTCCATCACTCATCCCCAAGGACCTTCACTTGATTGGCCATCCCATGCCTTGCCCCTGACAAGGTGCTGCCTGCCCCTGCCCACCCCCATCACTGCGCGTGCACACAAGCACACGCCCACACACACACCCTCATGCACACTCAGGGAAACATGAGGGGCCCTCAAGCCCAGATATGTCTCCATGTCCACATTCATACTCACTACTATAAACTCCTTCTTGCACAAAGTCTCCCCAGGGGCTTTCTGTTACCCACTCTTGTTTCTGGACATGTTATAAAACTCCTTGTCAGATTTAAGCTGAAGGGAGAGACAGGCAAAGAGGAGCCAAATCTCATTTTATTTACCAGTGGTAATAAAGCAATATTTCAAGTGATAATTATAATAATTAAAAATTCTGTTATCTTCTGCGGGGAGGAAAGTGCTGGGTGTACAGCTGGCTGGGGGTTGATGAGAAAAGTAGAATGTTCTGATAACAAGATTTCGGCTCAAAAACCTCCCAAGTCCCGAGGTAAGTGTGCTGGGCGTTCTGGAGCTAGTGGACAGGGTGACAGAGAGTTCAGGATGGGGAAGTTGAGAGATGCTTTTCCATGACCAGGTGATCCTCACCTGTATGGCCTGTGAGCCCTTGGGTGGACCCAAGGAGACAAGGGGACCCAGAAGATCTCAGCCTCCAGCATGAGCTGAGGCCTGATGACCCTGCACTAGGAAGTGACCTCACATGTGGGTCTGGAAATCCACATCAGTTCAGTTCAGTTCAGTCACTCAGTTGTGTCCAACTCTTTGCGACCCCATGGACTGCAGCACGCCAAGCTTCCTCGTCCATCACCAACTCCTGGAGTTTACCCAAACTCATGTCCATTGAATCAATGATGCCATCCAACCATCTCATCCTCTGTTGTCCCCTTCTCCTCCTGCCTTCAATCTTTCCCAGCATCAGGGTCTTTTCAAATGTGTCAGCTCTTCGCATCAGGTGGCCAAAGTATTGGGGTTTCAGCTTCAACATCAGTCCTTCCAATGAATATTCAGGACTGATTTCCTTTAGGATGGACTGTTGGATCTCCTTGCAGTCCAAGGAACTCTCAAGAGTTTTTCTCCAACACCATAGTTTAAAAGCACCATTTCTTCGGTGCTCAGCTTTCTTCATAGTCCAACTCTCACATCCATACGTGACCACTGGAAAAACCATAGCCTTGGCTAGACGGACCTTTGTTGGCAAAGTAATGGAAATCCGCATGGCAGGCCCATTACAAGGTATGTCATGTGCCTGCTCTGTAGCCAGCCTGGCCTGGGCTGCACGGATGACCCACCCCTGACTTTGGGTGTGTTACCCACGCACGCTGCACAGCCTTGGCTCTTGGCCATTGCAAACACCTTCCCTGCCAGCTCCTCACCGCAGCCACCCAACAACCTACCACAGTGGAAGCTTGAGAGAGCAGAGTCCTGGTCTCCACTGACCACTTCTGTGTCCTCAATGCCCAGACCAGGGCCTGGCACATGAGGGCCTCCCAAGAAATATTTGTCTAAGGACCACGGGAGAGTGTAAATAATCAAGACACATTCTCATCCTCATTTAACAAGGAAGGAGCCTGAAGCCCTGCCCAAAGTCACACAGCTGGTGATGGGGTCAGGCATTGGGAAGGGAAGGGTGGGTGGTGGGGCTGGGGCAGCAGCATGGATCCTGGGGAGAGAGGGCCAGAGCTGTTGTGCGTTTAGACAAAACAAATCACATGCTTTACAAGGCTGTAGCCATTCCTGGGGAAAATCAAGCCAGCTCCAGTGACCCGTGGCCTTAGGGGAGAAGGGGCAGGAGGGAGGGAGCAGCCTCATTTGCCTAAAGGCTGCATCTCATCCAATCAGCTGGGCCCTCAGGGACAGGAACACCAGGACCTGGCCAGTCACCAGGAGGCTGGAAGCAGAGCCAGGCCTGCCTACAGTGGTCACGATGGTCCCTCCCACCGGCTCTTTGTCCCTTGACCTCCTTGAGTTCTCTCAACAGCCCCACATCCAGTGCAGGGATAATCACCTTCACTTTGCAGATGAGGTAGCTGCAGCACCAGAACTGAGCCAGGCCCTGGCTTCTAGCCCAGGGTGCTGAGTCCTGCCCCCTCTGGCTTTCTCCCGGCTGCACTGGCCCAGGGCCCTCGGCAACCCCTCTCCCGACCTGTCGTCTGTGATCATCAGCCCCCTCTTCCCATCAAACCCCCCTACCCCGAGCTCAGCTCAGAGCTGCTGCCTCCTCCCAAGCCCCCTCTCCAGCCTCCATCCCTGAGCCCCAGCTCCTTTGCTCCAGCTGACTCCAGACACACAGACACCAGGTCAGGGACCCACAGAATATTGAGGTTGGCAGCAGACTCAGCTACATCTAGTCCACCCTGGGGGCCCAGGTGGGAGCAGTGGCCCCTCAGCACCACGCTGTGCCCCCTGAAGCCCCCAGGGCTTGGCTTCGGTGCTGCTCTTCTCCCAGTCGCCCTCCCCCTGCTTCCTGCCTCACTCATCCCCCCAGCAAACTCTGCAAATCCAAGTCTAAGATTTGATTTACAAACTTCCTGGGGAAGAAGGGTAGTGTCTGTACCTGCCATGACTAAAGAGGCTGGTGATTTACTCTGCCGGGAAATGCTGGCTCCTCCTGAGGGATGGTCTTGGCCCCTCCTGGCTGAAGGCTGAAATTTATTGAGGCTTCTCTTTCCCAAGGATCTTCCTGGTGGCTTTGGGCGGGGGCAACAGAGGTAGAGTAGCCACAGGGACTCCCATGCGGTGAGGAGCAAACCAAGACAGTGAGGTTGGAACAAAGATGAACTTAGGGGTCACCAGGGTCTTGGGTTTGAATCCCTGCCCCACTACAGCAAAGCTATGTGACCTTCAGTGGACCTTGACTTCCTCATCTGCAAAATGGATATAATCACACAATGGCATTGATGACATCTGCCTCTAAGATGATGAGGCTTAAACAAGGGGTGTGTATAAATGCCAGGCACATAGGAGGTGCTCAGGAAAGTTGGATTCTCCCCTCTAGCCGCTGAGGTCTCCCTCCCTTTTCCTGCCAGATCACCTCCCCTGGGTCTCTGTCCTTGCTTTCCTCTAAGTGCCCTCCTGCACCCGTCTCAGTCCTGGGGGAGAGCAGACCCTGTTGGTCTCACAGGTTCCAGGTTCCTGTGGCTCAGGAAGGAGAAGGACAAGGTCCCGTGGGCAGGACAGCTCCAGCTGCATGCCAGGACATTGGGCACAGTCAGCTCACGCGCCCAGGGATGGCTAGCAGTGCGGCTGCTTCCCTGCTGGTGAATCAACACATCTTGTCTACAAAGGGCCCCTGGCAGAGAAAGGGGCCTCTGGGGCCAAAGCTGTGCTGTGATCCAAGGGGTCAGCAGAACTCCTTAGCCTGTCTGGCTTCTAATAAGTAAGAAGAGTGATGGGCACTGGCCTCATGAGGCATCTAACCCAGGGTCTGACTGGCGGAGGTCATACTCCTGAAGGCGGTGGGAGGGAGGCAGCTCCACACCCTCCGAAGGGATCTCTGGGCTCCTTGGAGTGAGATCCCCAAACAAGCACTTCTGATCTCAAAGTCGCTGCTACTGCCAGCTGGGTATCGTGTTGGAAGGAGAGGGCCCCTGGAGTCAGACCAGCCGGAACCCAGCAGGGCCACCAGAGACCACGGGCTGTCTCCTAAGACTGTTTTCTCACCTAGAAGTGGAAAGCCTGGATCATATGTTTAACATTTTAAAACGCTGCCAAACCCTTACCAAGTGCTTAAACCGTTTCACACTTCCATCAGCAGCATGAGAGCTCCAGTTTCTCTACACTTCACTCGTGTCCGACTCTGTGCAACCCCATAGACGGCAGCCCACCAGGCTCCCCCGTCCCTGGGATTCTCCAGGCGAGAGGTGCTTAAACCATTCCACACTTCCACCAGCAGCATGAGAGCTCCGGTTTCTCCACACTCTTGCCCACTCTTGCTATTGTCAGTGTTGCTTTGTTTTAGGCATTCTAATAGGTGTGTAGTGATGCATCATTGTGGTTTGATGTGCATTTTCTATTTACCTAGTGACTAATAGTATCGAGCATCTTTTCATGTATTTATTGACCATGTGTCTATCATTTGGAGAAATGTCTATTCATATATTTTGCCCATTTATGAATTGGGTTATTTGTATTATTGAGTTGTAAGAGTTTTTTTTAGCATATTCTGGATACAAGTCCTTTATCTGAATATGATTCACAAATATTTTTGTCCATTTTGTGGCTTTTTTATTCTCTTACTAGAGTCTGTTAAAGAGCAGAAGTTTTTTTTAGCTTTTTATTTTTATTGCAGTATAGCTGATTTAAAATACTGTGTTAGTTTCAGGTGTACAGCAAAGTGATTCACACACACACATATATAAGTTCATATAAATATATCTTACAGGTTATTATAAGGTATTGAATATAGTTCCTGTGTTATACAGTAAATCCTTTTTGTTTATTTATGTATACCAATTTGTGTCTTTTAATCCCATACTCCAAATTTATCTCCCCACATCCTCACCTTTGGTAACCATAAGTTTTCTATGTTGAAGAGCAGAAGTTATAAATTGTGATGAAGTTCGATTTAATCAATTAGTTCTTTCTTGAATTTTGCTTTTGATGTTACATAAAAGAAACATTTGCCTAACCCAAGATCACAAAAGTGTTCTGCCTTGTCTTATGGGAGAGGTTTTACACTGAGGTCTATGATACATTAAAAGTTAATTTTTACATATGGCATTTTAATATATGGATTGACGTTTTTTTATTTTTCTTCTATATGGACATTGAGTTGTTCCAACAGCAGGTGATAAAAAGACTGCCCATTCTCCACTGAATTGCCTTTGTACCTTTGTCAAAAATCAATTGTATTTTACGTTTGTGGGTCTATTTCTGGACTTTATTCTGTCTCACTAACTGATTTATTTTTTTATGCCAACACCATGCTGTCCTAATTACTGTAGTTTTATAATGTCTTAAAGTCATGAGATATTAGTCTTCTAACTTCATTCTTCTCTTTCAAGGCTGTTTGGCTATTGTAGAATCTTTGTGTTTCCATAAGAATTTTAAAATCAATCTATAAATTTCTAGGAAAAGCCTACAGTTTTTTACATGATTCTTTTGCTTAAGCTTTATTGCACTTTTTTGACCTCTAGGATTACCATTTTCATTAAGTTTGGTAAATTTTTGGCTATTATTATTTCAAGCATTTGGTCCCTCTCTCCTTTGGGGATTCCAATTACACATGTACAGTAGAGGATTTGTATTTGTTTCACAATCTACTAAAAATATTATTTTCTCTGTTCATTTAAAAATTATTTTTTCTGTTTTTGTTTAATAGCTTCTGTTACTATGGTATCAAGTTTATTGAGTTTTTCCTGCAATTTCTAATCTGTGTCAGTTCCATCCAGTGTATATTTCATCTCACGCATTGTAGTTTTCACCTCTCAATGTTCCATTTGATCTTTTAATATCTTCCGTGTCTCTGCTTCACTTTGTGAACATAAGGAACACAGTTATAATAACCGTTAAAGTCCCTGTCTGTGAATTCTATCATCTGTGTCAATTCTGAGTTCATTTTGATTGATTCATTTAATGTTCTCATTATGGCTTGCACTTTCTTGCTTCTTCGAAAGCCTGCTAATTTTTATTTGAACCTTAAGCATCATGAATTGAACCTTGTTGGATGCTGATGTTTTTAAGCTATATTCTGGGGTGTAGTTGTTAAGTTGCTTGTTAATTTCCATAATATCTGATGGAAAAATCCAAACGAACTTTTTGGCAAAAATTATTCAATTCTTTCAGGTCTTGTTTTTAAGAATGGTCGAGGAACGGAGGGCTTCCTCTGTGGCTCAGATGGTAAAAAATCTGCCTGCAATGCAGGAGGCCCGGGTTTGATCTCTGGGTTGGGAAAATCTCCTGGAGGAGGGGATGGCAACCCACTCCCGTACTCTTGCCCAGAAAATTCCATGGACAGAGGAGCCTGGCAGGATACAGTCCACGGGGTCACAAAGAGTCGGACAAGACTGAGTAACTAACGCTAGAGGAACTGAAGTGATGTTTAACCTAGACTGACGTACTCCCCACTATCTGGATAAGACCCCTCTATGTACTTTTCTCAGTTCCCTGTGAACCACGAGGTTTTCCAGTCCGCCTAGTGGGAACAGGCATTAGTCACAGCCCTGTGTGAGTTCTGGCACTGCTACTCTAGTCCTTTTGGGTGGTTCTTTCCCCAGAGTTGGCAGTTTCCTCCAATGGGTCACTCACCAGCTTTCCACTGAACACCTGGCAGGGACCTGCTGCAATTCTCTTCCCATCTCCTCTTGCTCTTTCCGGTTTCTCGCCTTCATCCCTTTAACTCAGCTCTAGCTGAGTCCTCTCAGCATCTTGGCCTGGGAATTCTCTCAGGACGGGAAGCTGGGAAATCACTGGTCTCAGCTTTTTGTGTCCTGCCTCTGAGGGATCACTGACCTTCACTGTCTGATGCCCAGTGTCTTGGTCTTGGCACTTTACTCCTGAGCCTGCTTCCTTAGCCACAAAAGATGCACAATATTAATAGTTATCTCCCCCCCCAGAGTTGCTGTCTACTAAGTGCTCACTGGATGGTGGCCGCTCTCATTATATCACTATGACAACTGTGCAACACCAGTGACTGAAGAAACACCTAATGGGCAGAAGTCACTAGAACTTCAGGAATGCTTTCAATGAATTTCTCCATCATTATAATTTCTGTAGCACACCTATAATAAAATGGTGGCCTCTTATGTGCTAAGCCAATAATTCCTTGTTCAAAAAGTGTTTGGAGCTATCAAGTACTGGGTGCACAAGAGACAGATTTGAGGACTCCTTGCAATTATCACCCCTAGGAATTTAATGGCTGCACTCTGACTTCGACCTTGTTCTAGTCAAAACCAGGAGGGATTTCTGACTGCACAGTGATGACAGCATTGCAGTAAAAGTCCAGGACTCACCTGGATTAAACTTCCTCTCTTTCCCTGATCCCCCATTCAAGCACAGTGCCTAGCATCCCAGGCCCTTCCTGGGTTCAGATCTAAGCCTTCCTCTCCTCACACACTCCCAAGTCTCAAACACTGGTGACTAAGACTTGTGGTTCTTCCCCCCCTCCAATGAAAACACAATTGTCTCATAGGATGAGCCAAGGTTGTAATAAAACCTGTTCATTACATTTCTACACAGAACAGTTTAATGAACACAGGACTGCTGACCCTCTTTGGCCCCTGAGCCAAATACAAACTAGGTGCATTCCACAGTGCCATTTAATAACAGGGATGAGGTGGGGAGGGGGAGGAGACAGTCTGGGGCTGAGACAGGGAAAATGGAGAGTAGGAGGGTGAGGGAGGGTGGAAAGGAGGAAAGCAGACCAAGGAAAGAAAGGGGTGAGCCAGGAGGCAAAAATGAGATGGACTCAAGTTTGGATTTGACTCTCTAAATGCCCTTTGCAAGGAGGGCGATGCTGGATCAGCTCTTTACTCCCATTGAGGAAAAAAATGCACCAAATCCTACATTCTACACACTGTTGGGTGCTGGATGCCCCCAATTTTGTAACTATTAATAGTAAGGAGCAGAGTGAGGAACTGAATTTGAGCACTCTGGCTTCAGAGCCCATTCCCTCATTCCTGGTCAAATGCACAATTTGCAAGAGCAAATTATGAAAAAATAAAAATCAACCAGAGAATTCCATCTAGAAAACCATGAGAAATGAGTGATCCCAGGAATCTGAAAAGCCATCTAAATGCCAACCCCCCCATTAGCTGTCCATGGTCCTGAAACCGACATGGACACTCCTATAGACACAAGATGTAATTGCTCAGTGGCTTCTTACATGCTAAGCCATCAATTTCATGTACACAAAGTGCTTAGCACTATTAGATGTACTCTGTCCACTCTCTTGACCTTCACCCACCTTTTCCTACCCCCCACTCATCCCTACCCCTCAGCATACTCAGGCTACCCTTGATAAATACCCACCTGCTCTAACTTGACATTCACTCTTTTTCTTATGAGCTGCTTCAGTTGAGCCTTGGACCAGCAGTGTTCCCTCACTAATCTTTCTCTTGATCAAATATGTGTTTATCCTTGAGTTTTAAGGGGAAAAACATAGTCCCTGCTCTCAAAGAATTTATATACAATCTAAGGATATAATATATACAAGACATACACTGTGTGTGCCAAATCGCTTTGGTTGTGTCTGACTCTGTGTGGCCCCATGGACTGTAGCCCGCCAGGCTCGTCTATCCATGGGATTCTCCAGGCAAGAATACTGGAGTGGGTTGCCATGCCCTTCTCCAGGGGCTCTTCCCAACCCAGGGATTGAACCCATGTCCCTTAGGACTCTTGCATTGGCAGGCATGTTCTTTACCACTAGTGCCACCTGGGAAACCCTCAAAAGATACACGTTAGGTAAGGCCTAACCACCCTAGGGTGGCATATAAAACCCTACAGAGTCTCCTGTAATATGACCTATGATTACCCTCCACCTGTAGTCTCTGAACACAGGATACATCTACCTCTGGGATTTTTCACTGCTCTTTAACTGGCATAGACTTCTGCACACTCACAAGGTCAGGTCCACCCTGCTCCCCGCCCCCTGCCCTCTGCCTCCAGGAAGCCTATTTTCATTCCTACTGCTATCACTGCTATAACCAGACTGAGTAGTTTCTCCAATGCTTTTGAGGCTTTTGAGCATGAAATTAACAAAACTGGGGGATATTATAAAGCAATGAGATATAACAGCTTTCCATATCAACTCTCTAGTTCTTCAGAGGTAATCTGGGGTGGAGAAGGAGCTCTAGGTTTATGATAAGAAGGACTAGGATCTTCTCTGAGATTCCAAATATATTGTGTGACCATTGGAAAAATGTATTCCTTTCTGGGTTTTAGGCAAATCCTGTGAAACTTGAGGGAGTTCAGGTTAAATGATTAAAAAATTTACTCTTTCCACAAACATGCCTTAAATGTTTACCAGGAGCATGGAAATGGGTCAGACCCAATGCAGGGATGAAGTGTGGATGCAGATGAAGTATAATATGAGTGGCAGGAGATGGCAGGTGTGGACAGCATCACAGGATCTAGGAAATGCCTAGACAACTCGAAGGAAAGAGGCTTGGCAAAGGTAGGGGCACCAGGGAAACTTCCTATGGGGCAAAGTATTTGGGTGGGTGCTGAGGATTTCAGATGGTACAGGAGGCAGAGGGCATTTCAGTGAGAGGGAAAAGTCCTATTAATAGTTTCTAGTGTTTTAGGGTCCATAATTCTGGGATCTGAGCTCTATAATTCTATGTTCAGGGTCCCTTATTCTCTGCTCTAGATTCCATGGTTCTGGATCCTGTGACTCTGGGTTCCAAATTCTGAGTTTAGAATTTTGTGACTCTGCGGTCTTTACAGTTTTATAGTCTATAACTCTGAGGTCTAGATCCTGGATTACAATCTTGATCCTGGATTACATAAAATTCTGGATTCTGGGTACCTGAAGTTAGGGTTCTGAGTACTGTGTCCTGTTTACTCTTCTTTAAATCCCAAAGCAGGCGCAGGAGAAGAGAAGGAAGTCCTGACATCCTCCTAGCTCCTCTAAGGAATGTTGTCTCTCTCCCGCCTCCAACACGCAGCCAGTAAAGGAAAGCCCCTCTGTCTATCCCTTCCACCTTCCTCTATAGTCCTCCTCCTCCTGGTTCCTCTGCCCATGATGAGATGTCTTATGCAGACTGGGGGACAAGCTGAGAAAGGATGTGGTTGGAAAGGCTGGTCTACCTGACTCAGTGGGACTGAAAATAACCATCTCCAGGCTCTGCTCATCCCTAAGCGATGGATGGGTGGCACAGAGTGCTGCTCTCAGTAAATAGGTCCTAAGTCTTGAAATAAGCCAAGGGCTCACTCTTTAGTGAAGGAGGAGAAAGAGGGAGTATAATTTAAGGGACTCTTATAGGCCCTGCACACTCTGGGGGCATTCATTCCTTTGGGTGAAGCAGTGTCCTAGCCTGATGTCATCCTGCAGGCTGCTTCTCAGGCTTCTCTTGATGAAGGCTCCTGATAGTCCCACCTACCCACTCCATCCCACCTCAGCCAAACCTGACAGAGACAGGAAGCCGTGAAGTCAGTGCAACTTCTCCTCCAGGACACCCTACCCCCCAACCCCCCCACATGATATAACCATCTCTGGTTCCCAAGAATCCTGGGTTCTCTTGAGGGAGGATCTATTGGAATAAAATATAAGAATACTTTGACACCCAAACACAGACATGTCATTTGTCTCCAGACAGAGGTATGTATGGGCATGACCAGGTGTATGAGAGGGGCCTGACGGTGGAACTGGGGGGTTTCCAAAGGAGCAGGTGGTGGTCTTGAGACAGCACAGATCTTCCAGGGCTTGTGGTTGGTGGTCTCAGCAGGCCCAGTGTGCCCTCCTGCCCATCTGGATGTAGATTGATTCTCTGTCTGGGCTGGTGCCCACACCTTGGGGAATTCTCAGCCAGTGATGGGGACAGAGAGCCCACTCTTTGTTATTTTTGGTGTTTAGATTGTGGAACCAAAAAAGTTAAATCTAAACTCTTTGTGGGGAGGTAATTTTTTCTAATCACTCACCCTGCTGCACTGATCTCCACAACTTGATTGCTACTAATTAAACTAATTAGATGGAGAATAATTTCTTTTCTCTGGGAATATGGGTGTTCTCTGAAACAACACCGATGTCCAAGAGCCCAGTGTGGGACCTGCCCTATAAGATGTTTGTCCTCTGAGTGGTGGAGGGAGTTGCCCAAGGTCACACCGTGAGCAGGTTGAACTCAGGTCTCTGTCTAATTTCAAATAAACTCTTAACTATCACACCATTGATCTCCCTTTGGCCACCCGCCTTCCCCTCCTGACCTGGGTGTGGAGTCAATGGGCTGCACCCTCCCCAGGGTCATGGGACTCAGGGAGGCCTCAGAAGCTGGGATCAGAATGTGGCTCCTTCCACTGGACAATGAGCTGGCCTTTCTGGACAAATTTCTCTATAACTGAAGATTCCATCTATGTTCTAAATCATGGAGTCCCTTTCACCGTAAACAGATAGGGGAGTGACTCTAGGAAATCAAAGCTGGCAAAATGTTACGACCTTTGGAGGAGTGTGGAGGAGCTGCTAGCCAAGGAATTGACAGAGAGATCTTGGGAGGCACCTGACTGGTCTTCCCTGTCATCCCAAGAGTCTGTAATCTACATCTAGGGATGGGGGTCACCACCTGAGCCATGCCAGCCGCTGCCCACATAGCCTGGGTAGGCTGGCCTTCTCCTCAACCATGACTGAGGTCACTCGGCCCCACTCACAGGCTCAATGCCTGAGCTCTGGGTTGGCCCTGACCTGTAGCAGGAGGAGGTAGGGGTCAGTTCACCCCTGGGGCTCAGCACCAAGGTCTGGCCTCTGAGCTTTGCCTTCAGTGCCTGGCACCTTGCACACAGTCACCAATCCCACCTGCATTCTGCAAATAGTGAGTCCCCAAGCTGGGTGGCCTTGCCGAGACAGGCACCCACATGCTCTGAAAGAGCTACACTATCTTGAGACCACCGCCCTCACCCACAGGCCACCTCCACATCCCTCTCATACACTCAGTCACACATTCACACCCACACCCTGAGACTGTTACACACATCTCTCCTTGTAACCTTCACACATGTGCTGGGAGATCGTCACAGACACACATCCTAACAAAGCTTGTATACACACAGGCACACATCATCTCACAGGTGCACTGGCACTCAGGAGTCCTGTGTGCCGGGCCCAGCACTGCTCAGATGTGTAAAGTGCAGTACCTTCTCAGTGCCGCGGTTTCTCCATCTATAATGAGCGTTAGATTCAGACTGTTGGGGACCTTCTGGCTGTAGCATCTTGGGATTTCATTTTCTCTTTCTCCTCTCTCTCAACTTGAAGTTGACCCAGGAGTAGCCCAGAGTGAGATCACAAGCTGTCGTTCATTGTTAGCCTCCCATCAACAAACCAGGAACTCACTCCAACAGCTCCAGGTAGAAGCCAGAGACAGAGTTCAGGACCTGGGCAAGCAGAGAGGATGCTCAACCCCTTTGTGCTCACTCTCTGCTTTCACACTGAGACACGTCTGCAGGAAAAATCGTCACTGACTCCAAGTGATGGGATTTATTGTCCATTTTCATCCTAGGCCTTGTCCTCCCACCACCTGGGATCAGTGACCACCATCTATCCCTTTAGTATTTCTCTGAAAATCTTGACCAGCTCGGGAAGGCAAGAGAACAGATCTCGAACCAGAATNGGAAACCCTGAAAAGATTGATAGGAATGAAGATAACCCTCTGGGTTCTGTTAAGTGTGGTTCTGCCTTTACTTACTCTTCAAGGCAGGTTAGGGCTGGTCTGTGTTCCTTGGGAGGCTGCGTGAGCCTTATTCCCATTCTGCCATCACTACTCCGCCTCTCTCTTCTCAGTGTCCTTTTCTTTCTTACCTTTCTTCCCGTTTCTCTTCTTGGTTGTTATCGCTTTCCCATCTTCTAAGTTGAACATTTTTTAAAAGGTGGACTTCTTGGCCACCACTTTATACCAGTTCTTATATAGTGTATATATTTCCTTTGTACGTCTCTAATTTTTAGCTGCTAATTTAAATGATATAGAACTTAAACATGTTCATCTTCAGCTTGTCCTAAGATGAAATCTCAGGGTTACAACTGCCAGATGCCAGTGTTTTCTTGGATGTCCCAGGGTATCTTAGATCGAATACATCTGAATCCAAAGTTACTCTCTTTCCCATCTCCCTTTTTACCTGCACTCCCCAAAAGTATGTTTTCGGTGTTCAAATTTCTATTGAAATTAAGCATATGCTATATGATGCAAACTTAACAAGTATTACTTTTTCTTTCTTTCTTTAATTAATTTATTTTAATTGGAGGTTAATTACTTTACAAAATTGTACTGGTTTTGCCATACATCAACATGAATCTGCCACAGGTATACACATGTTCCTCATCCTGAACCCCTCTCCTGCCTCCCTCCCCGTACCGTCTCTCTGGCCCCAAGCATCCAGTATCATGCTTTTTAAAATCCTGTTCAGTTAACTAGAAAGGATTGATTTATATTTGAATAACAGATTATTTGCCTCAACCTTCAGATTTTCTTTTTTGATTTGTTGATTAGCATTCTAAAGTTCATAAAAGTAGTTTATTTGCTTAAGTGGCAAATAAACAAAGACATTTTATTATACTAGCAGTGTTCTTAAGTTCAATTTCATCTCAAGAAAAGAAAATCCCAAACTGTGAAATTTGACCAACCTATTAAGATTTTGAGACTGTGAATGTTATTGAATAGAAGATATCTATATAGATATCTATCTATATATATATATATATATCTTCTTGTTGTTTAGTCACTCTGTCATGTCTGACTTTTTGTGACCCTATGAACTGTAGCCTGCCAGGCTCCTATGTCCATGGGATTTGCCAAGCAAGAATACTGGAGTGGATTGCTATTTCCTTCTCCAGGGGATCTTCCCAACCCAGGGATCAAACCTGCGTTTTCTACATTGGCAGGTGGATTCTTTACTGCTGAACTCCCAGGGAAGCCCATATGGGTTGGGAAGATCCCCTGGAGAAGGAAATAGCAACCCACTCCAGTATTCTTGCTTGGCAAATCTCATGGACACAGGAGCCTGGCGGGCTACAGTTCATAGGGTCACAAAAAGTCAGACACGACTGAATGACTAAACAACAACAAGATATAGATATAGATATAGATACAGATATCTTCTATTCCATAGCATTCACAGTCTCAAAATCTTAATAGGTTGGTCATATTTCACAGTTTGGGATTTTCTTTTCTTGGGATGAAATTGAACTTAAGAACATTGCTAGTATAAGAAAATGAAGAATAGCCACTTAAGCAAATATATATATATATATATATATGGATCTGTACTTTTCAAAGCACTCCTTATAGACGTGTGTCACTGTTCCTTAGAGTAATTCTGAGCTGTAGTCATCCTTGGCTCATACATGTTTTCTGTGAGGGGAAGACCTAGTAGTGTTGTGACAATTATTTGTTCTATGCATATAGCATTATTTTATTAGCTTATTTATTTTGCCAGTTGTGTGTTCTGCTTCTGTAATAATGAAATGTGCATGTATTAAATAATTCATTCCAAAGAGAAGGATCAGTCTGCCTTTTTTGATACTTACNAAATAAATGAAGGCCAAATAAAATGAAGGTTTTTTTCTTATTATTAATTGGTAAAAGATAAATGTTCTGCTTCTGTAATAATGAAATGTGCATGTATTAAATAATTCATTCCAAAGAAAAGGATCAGTCTGCCTTTTTTGATACTTACTTTCTGTTATCATTATTATGCCTGTGGCAGTTCCAGAACTTTGAAGTTCTATTTTATTTGTGAAGTCTTGTATTATCTAGTTTTACTTGTAATGAGGTTAATGATTCTCATTGGGTGAATTGTGTTTTAAATTGGATATAAAGAAGGAAACCCACATGCTGGGAACCAGAGGATATATTTATCCAGTCTGACAGGTGCATTTTGAAAATATGTATCATGGAAAGTCACTGTGATCCTTCATATTTTAACTGTGGTAACAACAGTTCTAACCAGGAAGGACTACCTGAAGACTACTCACTCTTAAAAATTTAACAGTTTTAAAAAATCTTTTTTCCTTTGTATTGGGATTATATATTTCATACTCTGTCTTTAAACTGGAGAATGTTTTGCTGGTAGGAATAATGATCCATTCTTCTAGTTTTGAAACGTAGTCTTTTTCTTGATGTCTTTGTACTAACTTGGGAATTGATGGGGAGAGTTGTGCTTCTCGAGGTATACAAGAAACGATCATAATTATAACCCCTAATTGAAGAGTAAACTACACCTGTGTCTTAAACATAATAGTGCCAAACCACTTCTTATGTTTCTGTTAAAGATTTGCTTATCTTTTGTTGTAAAATTACAGCTTTTTTTTGTTGCTAGGCATTCTGATGTCAACTTGTTCTGGTTCATGTGTTCATCAAATCTCTGTTGAGGTGAGACTGAAATTGTTAATCCTCTTTGAAATGCACTGTGCGTCTGTGGTTCTCTTCCACCTCCGTTAAGAACTTTTCTCTCTTTGTTTTAGATTGGTACACTTCCTGTTTTGAAATTTCTTATGTAGTGTTCTTAGTCACTTTGCAACTTGGTTAAGTTTCTATGTGTTTTAACTTGATGGTAATATAAGCCTCTCTGCTAGAACTGAATACATCTCCATTTACCCTTTACTGTAGCAGTACTTATTCTTCAGCACTCTGTCTCCATCACGTTTCCTGCGGCTTATTTCATACTCTTAGTCAGTTGTTCTTTAAAGAAATTTCTCCTTAATGTTTTCTCTACAGTGAGAGGTATCTTCTCAAATTTCTAAAAAAAATCCCTTTGTTGTAAATATAAGTTTATTTAGGTATTTAAGATGCTCTTTACTTATAGGGATAAAAATGTGAATGGAGTTATTAGTTTTTAGCGCTTTTACTAACTGTATCTTAGTATAGTTTCTTACTCTACTAAAAGTTGCTATTCATTTCACTTATAATTAGCATCTTACTCATTCTCCTCTGGTTAACGTACCTGCCCATGATTTTGTCAGATTAAGATCATGGACTTTTGAATTTCTGGCTCTGTATTATCTCACTATTTAGGGGCTGCTGTATTTATTCTGTACATAATTAACACTATCTTGTATTGTTTTAAAATTTCTTATGTGCTCTGTTATCCTACATCTCAGTTTTAAGATTGTTTGTTTATGCTCCTTAAACTAAAGGGTTATATTTTATTTCATTTTTTATATTCCTCACAGCAACAAATACTATGTTATGCTTATAATACATGCCATGTAAATAGTTGAGAAATTGTTAGTACTAAAATAACTGTACTGCTAACAGATAGGTATGAAAGATGAGGTTCATTTAGAAGATGATTTGGTGCATCATACAAAGACAATCTAACACAGATATGAAAGTTGTAGAAGCTTACTTGAGAAAATAACTCATTATCTGAAACCCAGAAGAAGAGCAGGGATTAGACAGGGAGAAGGTGAGAAGTATTCCATACAGAAGCAGGATGATCTAGTACTGGGGAGGTAAACAAGGGAAAGTTCATGGAGGTCAGTATAAACTGGATTAGGGGTTTGGGCTTTACCTCAACACTGATCCTGTAGATATTAAGAGTCATCTCCTCAAGTAGGTCAAAGATCCTGATATGGGGTCTGATTATGTTGTTTGGCCTGACTTGGTCTGAATTAATTGCTGTTATTGGGAGACGGAGATGTAATCAGTCACATTGCTCTGTTGGTAGGATCAGGTGAGTGTAACTGGAACTATTCACTAAGTGAATAGATGGGAATAGATACCCATAGACTGTTGTGAGAAGTTAGGTGAATAAATGCTAAGAGGGGATACTGCAGAAACACAAGATGGGCAGTTATAATACTGGTGTTATAAAAACTGGTGCTTATGAGCACTGGCAAAAGAAAATGCCAACAACTGACAAATACAGACTGAAGAGAATATTTCTGACATTAACAGATTAGTAGCTGAACTTCATGTTGAAATATACAGAATGAGTAGAGGACTGAGACATTAATAACTAAAATACAAGCTATGGTACAAGTAAGAGAGCTAGTAGTAATTTTGTTCTTAGTGTATCACTGTCCAGAATTTTCAGTCAGTTCATTTTTTTCTGCTGTCATGGTATTCAGTAATTTTGCATACATGCTAGCAAATTTGGATTTCCTGACCACCTCTCAGTTTTTTATTTTGGTGATGTAGAGAATAAAAATAGAAAGACCAAGATGATATTCAGGTTATGACTTTTAAATTTGTGCCACAAAAACATGGAAGAAATTTCTGAACTCTTTCTCTTTTACTAGAGTAGTACATTCACTACTAGCCCTAGGGGACTCCATTTTTAGCATTCAGTAGGAAAGAGAAAATATATGATGTAGGGTCAATAAATAAAAAGCCTGTCCATCTTGTGGTGTGCTAGAAGAAGAATGAAGAAGGGACGCAAGAAGAGTTCAGTGGTGAAATATGTGTGCAGGTTTTCCCTGCTCCACGTTCTGGGGTGAGCTTAAATTGAATAAGTGGAGAAAAGAGCTGACTGTTAGGAGACTCTGGTTCTTGTTTCACATCAGTAACTCTGGAAGATGAGGTCTCAATCTGACCCTAACATGGATTTGTTTATTCATTCATTTATAATATATATATTTGAGCACCTCCTTCACGGATGCTACAGTGGTGCTGGGGATGTATAACTCATCCTATGACCAGCCTGTGCAAGTACAGTTGCTGTGAGCAGGGTGAGAGGGTAGAAGGAGATGAAGTAAACATCTCCTATGGGAGGCTAGATCCTATAGATGTAGGTGAATCCAGGTTGTGGGACCTGGAGATTACACAAGGGGGAGCTTCTTTAAGAAAAGCAATAAATAAGTTATGAGGACAAAAGCTTCTAGGTTTCCTTCAAGGTCTTTGAAAGGGACTTCGTAAGTGAGAGATTGAAAGTTCAGCTATTTTAGATTCATGGTGAACCCGCCTCAACATGTAGGACCTTGTCAGACACAATAATGGCTTTGGCTATAACTTCAACCCTGGAAGCCACTGTAGGATTTTGAAAGTAGGAGTGACCTGAACAGCCTGTTTTTTAAAGACATCACACAGATTGTTGTAAGGAATCCTGCAAAGCTAGCAGAAGGGCAGAAGCAAGGAAGGTTAATAGGATATTGCAGTAATCAAGTTGATAAATTATGTCTTGAATTGGGGCAATAGCATGAAGTTAGCCCTGTACACAGATACTGTATACAACTTAATTGTCAAGCTGATAGGTGAAGTGAAGGTAGGGGTTGAGAGTAAAAACTGTCACATATTATTTATGTTTTATATTTGTTTGTTGTTCCGAACAAGTGGAAGAATTGTCATTTACCAAGATGGGGAAGTCTGTGGAAACCAGAAGAGATTAGAAGAGAATATCAAGAAATTAACCTTTAGATATTTTGAATTTAAGGTGCCAGTTAGATATCCAAAAGGTGAATAGTCAGGTAGGCAATGGAATATATGAGTTGGAAGATCAGTAAGGAGTCTAAGCTTGGGATAATAACTTTGAAGTTAGACCATATAAATGATGTTTTAAGATAAGTTTGTATAACATTATGTAGGGAATGGATTAGATGCAGAAGAGAAAAAGTCCAAGGACTGAACAATGAGGTATTTGATTTTTAGCAGTTGTGGAAATGAGGAGAAAACCAGGAAGACTGAAAAGTAGGGAGATAATAAAAAAACCGGAGGCAATAGTGTCCCAGTCTAAGTGATAAAAGATTTTTCAAAAGGTAAGACTAATTGGCTAAATGGTGCTGAGAATTCAAAGAACATGAAGATTTAGAACTGATTATTGGATTTTGCAAAGTAGAGATGATTGGTGACCCTAAGTATTGTACTAATTGGAATGGGTTCCAGAATATTTTCAGGAATAAAAATTCATAAAATTAAGGTATTACAAAGGAGACTTAGATTAACTATCTTTAGGCTTTGAGAGGACTAATCCTATCAATGGTGAAAACTTCTGTTGAAAAAGTGATACATTAAGCTTTGGAATGCAGCATAAAGTAAACTAAATATATCTTTGAAATTAAGAGCTCAATTTATCCATTTCAAAATTTGATTTATTCCTTTTGTCAAAATCCAGAAATAGTGAACTTAATAAAGCTTTTGAAAGCAGTGTAAATAAGTTTATTTCATGTAAATCAATTGACATATTTCATAGGAATTTAAAACATTTATATAACATTTATTTTGAAAAGTGTTCATATATGTGGATCTGTTTTATATATAATTTTTTCCTTCCATTGGCCTATTTANTATATCTTTGAAATTAAGAGCTCAATTTATCCATTTCAAAATTTGATTTATTCCTTTTGTCAAAATCCAGAAATAGTGAACTTAATAAAGCTTTTGAAAGCAGTGTAAATAAGTTTATTTCATGTAAATCAATTGACATATTTCATAGGAATTTAAAACATTTATATAACATTTATTTTGAAAAGTATTCATATATGTGGATCTGTTTTATATATAATTTTTTCCTTCCATTGGCCTATTTATGATATTGTGCCACAACAAAAAAAGCTAAAAAGAGTGCTAAAAATATTATAGCTCTGTTATAAGTCTTGAAATGTGGTACAACAGATCCTTGATTTTATTCAAAATTTGTTCAAGATTGTTTTGGCTATTCTTGATATATATATTGTTGATTTCCACAAAAGAATAAAAGGGATTTTTATTGGATTTAAATGGATTAATAGATCGATTTGAAGCATTGACATCTTTCCAGAATTATCTTCTAATCTATCCATATGACATATCCATAAAGTCCTGCTTAATTTCTCATTTAATGTCTTCTAGATTTCTTTGTAGAAGTCTTGTGTATTTGGATTCTTCCTGGGTATTTAGCCACTTTTGACACTATTGTAAATGATATAATTAAATTTTATCTTCTAGTTATTATACATAAAATGTATAAATTTTATATGTAACAATTTCATTTTCTAATTATTATACATAAAAATTCAGGCAAATTTTTACATTGATTTTGTTCTACTTATATATTCTGTTTATCTGTTTATACTGTTGGGTTTTGTATGTGAAAATATAAGACAGTTTTATTTCTTTCTTTGAAAGATGATTTCCATATTTTATTTATTTTCTTGCCTTATTGCACTGACTAGGGTTTCTAGATGGAGAAGGCAATGGCACCCCACTCCAGTACTCTTGCCTGGAAAATCCCATGGACGGAGGAGCCTGGTAGGCTGCAGTTCATGGGGTCGCTAAGAATCGGACACGACTGAGTGACTTCATGTTCACTTTTCACTTTCATGCATTGGAGAAGGAAATGACAACCCACTCCAGTGTTCTTGCCTGGAGAATCCCAGGGACAGCGGAGCCTGGTGGGCTGCCATCTATGGGGTCGCACAGAGTCAGACACGACTGAAGCGACTTAGCAGCAGCAGCAGTAATAAAGATGCCAAGCATCTTTTTCATGTACTTATTTGCCATCCATATCTGTTCAGGTCTTTTTGCCTATTAAAAAAAATTAGGTTATTTTTGAATTTATTTACAAAACAGAAAGAGACTCACAGACATAGAAAACAAACTTAAAGTTTGTAAAGGGGAGGAGGGATACATTTTCCCAAAAAGTAAAGGGGAGGAGGGATAAATTAGGAGTTTGGGATTAACATACACCCAATGAAGAAAAGTGAAAGTGAAACTATTACTTGCCTAGTCATGTCCAACCCTTTGCGACTCCATGGATCTTAGCCCACCAGATTTCTCTGTCCATGGAATTCTCCAGGCAAGAATACTGAAGTGGGTAACCATTCCCTTCACCAGGGGATCTTCCTGACCCAGGGACTGAACCTGCATCTCCTGCATTGTGGACAGATTCTTTATCATCTGAGCCATCAGGGAAGCCCACATCTACACACTACTATATATAAAATGGGCTTCCCTGGTCAAAGTCAAAGCTATTGTTTTTTCAGGAGTCATGTATGGATGTGAGAGTTGGACTATAAAGAAAGCTGAGTGCGGAAGAATTGGTGCTTTTGAACTATGGTAATGGAGAAGACTCTTGAGAGTCCCTTGGATTGCAAGGAGATCCAACCAGTCAATCCTAAAAAATCAGTCCTGAATATTCATTGGAAGGACTGATGCTGAAGCTGAAATCCAATACTTTGGCCACCTGATGTGAAGAACTGACACATTAGAAAAGGCCCCGATGCTGGGAAAGATTGAAGGTGGGAGGAGAAGGGGATGACTGAGGATGAGATGGTTAGATGGCATCACTGACTCAATGGACATGAGTTTGAGCAAGTTCCAGGAGTTGGTGATGGACAGGGAAGCCTGGAGTGCTGCAGTCCATGGAGTCACAAAGAGTCAGACATGACTGAGCAACTGAACTGACTGACTGACAGTGTAGTACAGGGAACTATACTCAATATCTTATAATAACCTATAGTGGAAAAGAATCTGAAAAGGAACATGTATATGACAACTTTATATGTCATATGACAATATGTATATGAATATGCATATGACAATATGTATATGACATCTGAAACTAACACAACTTAGTAAATCAACTATATTTCCATTTAGAAAATAGAATTATTTTCTATTTACTGAGATTTAAAAATTCCTTCTTATTCCTTCTGTATTCTGGAAACAGTCCTTTATCAGACATCTGATTTTCAGATCTTTTCTCTTAGTCCATTGCTTGTCTTTCAATTTCTTACCAGTGTCTTTTGAAACTCAACACTTTTTTAGATTTAATGAGGATGTCATTTCAACCTTACTGCTCATTATGATAATTATGCCATCTGCCATGGTGGGATCTTTTCATCCCTATAATTGCCAAGGAGCCCTGCTTTGGAACAGGCCCTTCCCAGAGTGTTAAATTCTGTGCCACAGGACAGTCCCCCTATATCAACATGTGGCTTTATCCAGCTTTGTACCCTGCTCTCCTCCATCCGGCATTTCCAGGATCCACTTCCAGGCATGTCTTCCTGGTTCCTGCTGGCCCTTGTAGCCAGGTCCCACAGCTCCTTGGATATATAAGCAATCCCTTTTCTCCCCTGGAAGACTCAGTGCTTTAGCTATTGGTTTATACTCAGATTTGAGACTCGTTTCAGCTCTGGTGGCCTAAAGGGAATGTAGAGGCAGAGCCCGAAAAGGACAATGGTTCTCGTGTAAAGACCTTCTCATTTGAAGTGCCCCCATCATCTTTTGGAAAGGAGACTTTTGTCTTTCAACAAGGGAGGTGGGTCGCTTTGCAGGCCTGAAGGTTCTGGGGAATCTGGGTTCTCATGTCCCATCCACTTAGATATCTTCACTCTGAGTCTCAGGTGCTTGCTCCTGTCTCACCAGGGGCCCTAACCTGGACACAGAAAACTTTCCCAGACAGAGGGTTCACCCTTCATTGAAGCTGTCACTCTTACAGTGATGGCTTGTGTCTGGTCTCTGGATACAGGAGATGGATGTCTCTCCACGAGCTGCCGAGTAGGTTCCCGGATGAACGTTTGCTTCAAGTTGCTGGTTAATACATCTGAGTCTGTAATTTTCAGGCTTCATGTATCAGAAGCATTCAACAATAGCTTCCAGTTCCAGTTTCCTTACAATTACTTTCCCTCCTATAGTATTTAGGATCTTGCACCAGCTCACGCTCCCCTCTCCCCAACCCTGCTCCCTGTGGTGGGTGTCTCAACCATGGCGCTGCCACCACACGTCAGGGGTGTCTCTGCTTCTCTCACCACCAGTGATGGGTCCTCACTGCCTAGGACTGAGGACCTTGTGTGGCCCCTGGGACAAAACCTTTCTGGGTCCCCTTCCCTGAGTTCCCAAGGGCAGGTTCAAACAGGTGTTAATCACAGAAGGGAGTGGATGCAGAGACAAGGGAGGAAGAGTCAAGAAACAATAATGTAGCCTTGGGGCAGGGACCTGGTTACATGATGAAACTAAGGGATGTCCATGATGTCTGTGAGCTCTTCTGTAGAACTAAAACCCCCGCCAAACGGAAGATGTTTCAGAGAGAAGGTCACAGTTAAGGAACCACTACATTCAGCTGAAACTATCATAGCATTGTTAATGAGCTATTGTCATTTAGTTGCTGTTGTTTAGTTGGTAAGTCTTGTCTGACTCTTTGTGACTGCGTGGACTATAGTCTGCAAGGATCCTTTGTCCATGGGGTTATCCAGGCAAGCATACTGCAGTGGGTTGCCGTTTCCTTCTGGAGGAGATCTTCCTGACCCAGGGATTGAATCTGCGTCTTCTGGATTGGCAGGAGAATTCTTTACCATTGAGTCACTTGGAAAGCCCTAACTGGCTATACCCCAATACAAAATAAAAAGCTAAAAAAAAAAATTTTTTTTTTAAGAACCTTAAGAACCAAAATCACACAGACTGTGACTGCAGCCATTAACTTAAAAGACATTTGCTCCTTGGAACGAAAGCAATGACAAACATAGACAGTGTGTTAAAAAGCAGAGACACCACTTTGCCAACAAAGGTCCGTCTAGTCAAAGCTATGGTTTTTCCAGTAGTCATGTGCAATGTGAAAGTTGGACCATAAAGAAGGCTGAGCCAAAGAACTGATGCCTTTGAACTGTGGTGTTGGAGAAGACTCTTGAGAGTTCTTTGGACTGCAAGGAGATCCCACCAGTCCATCCTGAAGGAGATCCTGAATATTCATTGGAAGGGCTGATGCTGAAGCTGAAGCACCAATAGTTTGGCTACTTTGACTCATTGGAAAAGACCCTGATGCTGGGAAAGACTGAAGGCAGGAGGAGAAGGGGACGGCTGAGGATGGGATGGTTGGATGGCATCACCGACTTGATAGACATGAGTTTCAGCAGGCTCTGGGAGTTTGTGATGGACAAGGAAGCCTGGCATGCTGCAGTTCATGGGGTCACAAAGAGTCAGACATGACTGAGCAACTGAACTGAGCTGAAGTGAACCTATTCTTGCCTGGAGAATTCCATGGACAGAGGAGACTGGCAGACTACAGTCTATGGGGTCACAAAGAGCCAGACATGACTAAGCGACCAACACACACACACACACACACACACACACACACACACACACACAGGTCAGGTCCCAGGACATGAGTCTGAGCAAACTTCGGGAGATGGTTAAGGAAAGGGAAGCCTGGTGTGCTGCAGTCCATGGAGTCACCAAGAGTCAGACGTGACTGAGTGCCTGAGCAACAACAAAGAACCACAGATCATGAGACTACCTGGCGGCAGAAGCTCTCTAGATTGAAGGAATGCAGGCCCTGCATGGACCTGATCAATATCAGCAATTAAGTCCCTGGACTCTAAGACTTCCCACTGCTTGATTGGGAAACACAGTTTAGAGAGCATTACTCTGCTGTGGTCCCCTTTGTCTGGCAAAGCAGTAAAGCTTTTTTTCCTCAAAACTCTGTCTTCACTCAAAACTCTGTCTTCAAGATTTATTTCGGAGTCAGTGTATAGGAGCCAAATTTGCATTGTCTCTACAATTACATCTTAAGAACTTACTTCCTAGGACCATTCCTATTACCAGTTAGCTGACATTGGGTTCCCTAGAAGCAGAACTTGAGATAAAGATTCTTAAGGAAGTGGTTCACTGGGAGGAGGGGAGATAGGGAAGGGGAAGCAGAGTGGGACAAGGAAAGGAGCTAAGCAAATATGTGGTCCCCAGACCTAGGACAGTTGGCTTTGGGAGGTTATTTGCTCAATATCTGAACAGCCCTGGGGACCTCGGCTCTTGGCCTCAGCAAGTGTGTTGTCAGGCTTCTCCAGAGAAACAGAACCAGGAAGATGTATACCTGTATATAGAAAGTGAGTTATTACAAAGACTTGGCTGATGCCGTTATAGAAGCTGGAGAGTCAAAAATCTGCAGTGTGGGGCCAGGAGTCTGGAGAGGCAGGCTGCTGGAGAATTCCCTTCAGCTGATTGGACGAGGCCCAATGTATTACGGAGGGCAGTTTGCTTAGTCAAAGTTCATTGATTTAAACACAAATGTCACCCCAAACACCAAGCTGATATATAAAATTAACCATCACAGCAGGATATGTGGGGCCTGGGTCTTAAAACCAGGAGAGGGGAAGACCAGTCCAGAGCCAAGGGTAGAAGGTTGCCCAGGAGGACTTGGTGCCTGGCCCCAGGAAGGTGAGACAGGGGGTCACTGTCCAGCCCAGCTACCTGGCTGGCAGGTGACAACTGGCAGGTCTCCAAGCAGGCTTTGGGCCCCAGATGGAGGCCTGGGAGGTGGACAAACTGTGAGCACAGGAAACAGGAGGGGTCTCAGACACTAGTTAGGAGGGATAAGGTACCCTCGGGAGAAGGCAGGTGTTGAGTGTCTGGGATGGGAGTCAGGTCAGAGAAGGACATACCCACAGCCACCGCTCTGAGATGATAAATGAGACTTGTTTCTGTGATTCAGGAGAAGTCTGGGCACAGGACAGCTGCATGTTCTGTTTATTTATGTTTTAAATGGCCATTTATTCTTTTTTTATTCGAATATAATCGCTTTACAATGTTGTGTTAGTTTCTGCTGTACAGTGAAGTGAATCAACGGCACGTGTACATGGATCCCCTCCCTCTTGGTTGCCCCCCTCCCCCAATCTAGGTCATCACAGAGCACTCCTTGTACTGTACATCAGGCTTCCCCTGGCTCTCTATTTTGCACATGGTAGTTAGTATATGCAGGGCAACCTCAATCTCCCAATTTGTGCCACCCACATGCCCTGTTGAGAGTCTCAGAGGGCTACAGTCTTACCATAGGCTCAAATGGGGAAAAGCATGCTTTCACCATTCACCCTTCTGTCCATCACTGCCCCACCCTCCCTGAGTACCTTTCACATCCTCCACTCTATCCGTCCAGCTGCTGCTGCTCCAGAGTGATCAGGACTGAGTTTGGAGCCCTCCAAAAAAGCAGGAGGTTTATGTGGGAGCTGATCCCAGGAAGCACAGANGGGCGGGGAGGGAGGAAAGCCCTGAAGCCTGAATCAGAGAGCTGGTCACGCTGGGGGCTCAGCCCTGCTGAGGGCCCTTTGAGGAGGTCTGTGGAACATGCCTCAGGCTGTCCTTCAGAGGGAAGCTCAGCATTTATTTATCTACCCCTATCCTGTCCCTCCCTGGTTGAGAGGTGCCCTGGGGGTGTTAAATCCCTGGCACTTTGGGGCTGCCTTGCTTGTTATGGCTGGTCAAGTACCCAGGACACTGGTGAACTCCAGGGTGGAAAAGCAGAGGGAAGCAGGGTCTGAGGGGTGTGGGGAACGGTCAACTCGCTAGAAACTTCCAGGCACTATGTTCATTTGCTGCTTAGAGAGCAGAGCTGGCCCAGGGACATGGGGTACAGTAGCCAGGACCCTGAGATTCCCAGCCAGAAATAGCACCGTCCTCAGAAAGGGCCTGAAGCTATTTAGCCAGCTGAGCTGTTAGTTACCATGTGGGCTCTGTTATAAATAGCCAAACCCTGTCTCATCTCCAGCCAGCAAAGCAACCCCAACTTCAAGCTAAAGGCATAATTTGCTGCAAATTAAACTTAATGAGATTAATCATGTTGACTTTTTAAAGTACTTAGAGATAAATACACGATTACATATTTCAGAAAATAGACCTTGCCATTGTGTTTCCTGAAAGAATTGGGAGAGAGGAGGCTGACATGGGAATCAGAGAGACCATGCTGAACGACGGGAGGAAGGAGACCTCAGAACCCATCTGAGGAGGTTCTTGGACCTGCTTGGGCAGTGGATCCCAGGCCAGCTTCTGGGAGAGCAATTTAGCAAAACATATCCAAAGCCTTAAAAATATCCATACCTCGTGTTCCGCTAAGCCCCCAAATTTATTATAAGGAAGTTATCAGGTGGAGACAAAGATTTCCATGAAGAATCAGTCATTATAGGGACATTTATAACAAACTTACTTAGGTGGGAACTGTCTATCTGCCTGGGGCTTCCCAGGTGGAGCTAGTGGTAAAGAACCCACCAGCCCATGCAAGAGACGCAGGTTCGATTTCCGAGTCGGGAAGATTCTCTGGAGGAGGGCACGGCAACCATTCCGGTATTCTTGCCTGGAGAACCCTATGAACAGAGAAGCCTGATGGGCTATTGTTCATAGAGTTATAGGGTAGGAACATGACTGAAGTGACTTAGCAGGCACACACACACACAGCTCTCTGCCTAACAACGGAGGATTAGCTATCTCAATTATGGGACAAACACATGAGGGAATGTAATGCAGCCATTAGAAACCAGACAGTCAAAAAATAACTCACCTGGGAAGAAGTTCATAAAATAGAGGGGAAAAGAAAAGCAGTATATATATCTGGATAGAAAGTATATTCTAAATATACCCAGGAAAAAAGAAATCCCAGGAGGAACTGTGCAAGAATACTAACAGTGCTTAATTAATTTTTAATGTGACGGAAAAGCACAGCCCTGTGGGGCTCGTTCGTCTCAATATTCTGTAGTAGTATCACAACCCCCCGACACTGGTTGGATGTGTGGGTTTTTCCCACATCGAGCAATTCCCCAACACCAACGGGGCAGCCTACACTTTAACGCAGTTCTGATACTCCCTGCATGGAAATGGTGTCAGATTCTATAGGTTAAAGGCTCAGTCCCACAGAACTGCACGCCACCCCCCCGGCCCTGCCCCCCACACACTCCAGGCCAACTGTATGTTCAGGCTGTTACTTATGCTTCTGATAACTGGCTATAAATTGGCTGTTCCAACGACTGCCTCCTGGGTTTGATTAACTTCCCAGAGCAGCTCAGGAAAACAACTGACTTAAGATTACTGGTTTATGACAGAGGTTGTGAATTAAGCAGCCAGATGAAGAAATACATGGGGTGAGGTCTGAAGTCCCCCGGGGTCTCAAGCCCAGAAATGTCTGTCCCTGCAGTGTTGAGGGCAGCCACCATCCCTGCACGGGGTTGCCTTCTTGTTCACCAGTCCGGAGGTGCTCTGAGCACTGCAGTTCAGGGATTTTTATGGCGCCTTCATTACGTGGGCATAATTGATTAAATTATTGGCCATTAGTGATCAAGTCAATCTCCAGCCCTTCACCCCTCCCAGAAGGTTGGGAGTGGGGGCTGAAAGTTCCAACTTTCTAGTCACATGATTGGTTCCCTTGGCAACCATTCCTCATCCTTAGGGGCTTTCTAAAACTCACCTCATTAGTGTAAACTCAGGTGTGGTTGATAGGGACTTGTTATGAATAACAAAAGACACCCATTATACCTTTATATTCTGAAGTTATTTCAGGCCTCCTTCCCGCCTCGTTCAGCATAGTTTCTCTGACTCCCACCCCAGTCTCCTCTCCCCCATTTCTTTCAGGAAACACAATGGCAACTAGGAACAAAGGCAAATATCGTAACAAAAAATTATGAAAAAGTATTATAAAAAACTCTTTTGGCTCTAGGAAATTACAAGAGTTTTGGGCTTTCCTGTGTCTCAGATGGTAAAGAATCCTCCTGCAATGTGGGAGACCTGGGTTCAAACCCTGGGTCAGGAATATCCCCTGGAGAAGGGAATGGCAACCAACTCCAGTATTCTTGCCTGGAGAATTCCATGGACAGAGGACCTGGTGGACTATGGAGTTGCAGTGAGTCAGANCTATGCTGCAACCACATTGGCTCTTCACTGTCCTTTGTCCTTGAGCACATCATGCTCATTCTTGCCTCAGGGCCTCTGCACCTGCTGCTACCTTGACAATTATCACACAGCTCATTCTCTTTCTTACTTCAGCTTCTCTGTTCAAATATCCCCTCCTCAGAAAGGCCTTTCTTGACCACCTTGTCTAATACAGCTCCCTCATCTCCAGTCTCTTTCCATTCACTTTTTTCCTTCATTTCAGAACATACCACTTCCTGTGTACTTAGTCACTCAGTAGTGTCTGACTTTGCGACCACATCGACTGAAGCCCGCCAGGCTCCTCTGTCCATGGGATTCTCCAGGCAAGACTACTGAGTGGGGTGCCATTCCCTTCTCCAGGGGATCTTCCTGACCCAGGGATCGAACCCAGGTCTCCTGCACTGCAGGCGGATTCTTGACTGTCTGAGCCATTAGGGAACCACTTCCTCAGTTCAGTTCAGTTCGGTTGCTCAGTCGTGTCCGACTCTTTGGGACCCCATGAATTGAAGCACGCCAGGCCTCCCTGTTCAGGATATACTTATTTGGTTATTATCTGTTTTCCCTACTGGAATGCAAGCACCAGGAGAGCAGAACTTTGTCCATCTACTTCACCTCTATATCTCCAGTGTTTAGAAGAGACTTGAATACTTAGATTCTAACAAATACTTCTTGAATTATTCCCAGTGAGGACATGTTGTCCCATTGGAGAAGCCCAGCAGAGGTCAGTTATCGGGGCTGTGGGTGGAGTGAACAGAGGTCAGGTTTTGGAACCAGACAAATCTGAATTCAGGTCATTTTCCTTTTCCGTTGTTATCTGTGCTGCCTTAGGCCACTTTACCTTTCCAAATTTCAGTTGCCTCATCTGTAAATTAGAACCAGTTCCCATCTCATTCAGTTCAATTCAGTCACTCAGCCGTGTCCAGCTCTTTGCGACCCCATGAATCACATTGATCATGTTAATCAGTGTGACCTTGATCACATGCCATTTTAAGCCTGGAGGCCCTGCCTTTTGGCAAAGTTCACCTTATTCATGAGTTGAACAGGATTCTCTACTCCCTTCTTCTGGACTCCATATCTCTATTTACATGNGCTCTTTGCGACCCCATGAATCACATTGATCATGTTAATCAGTGTGACCTTGATCACATGCCATTTTAAGCCTGGAGGCCCTGCCTTTTGGCAAAGTTCACCTTATTCATGAGTTGAACAGGATTCTCTACTCCCTTCTTCTGGACTCCATATCTCTATTTACATGGCCTAAAGGGCAGCAGGATGTACACAGAAGTATGCTGGCTTTGGACCCAGTTAAAATGAGGCTCAAATCTCAGCTCTGCCACTTGCTTTGGTTATTGTTTAGTTGCTAAGTCGTGCCCAACTCTTTTGTGACCCTATGCACTGTAGCCTGCAAGGCTCTTCTGTCCATGGGATTTCCCAGACAGGAATACTGGCGTGGGTTGCCATTTCCTTCTCCAGGGGAATCCTCCTGACCCAAGGATCAAACTTGCGTCTCCTGCATTGCAGGTGGATTTTTTACCACTAGGCCAACTGGGAAAGCCCCTGCTGTGTACTAGCTTTGTGTTAATTAGCTTTTCTGAGCCTCAGTCTTCCTTCATGTAAAATGCTATTAATACGAACCTTGTGAACTTGTGCAGAGGGAGAGAACGTGAGTACACAGTGCAGGGTGAGCATTTGAGAACTGGTAGCACTTAATGTTGTTATTGTTAAACTAACCAGGTGTGGGGCCTTCCATCTCATGGGAACAGCCTGGGTTGGGGCTGGACTGGATGGGTGGGGTGGCGTGGAAGGAGAGAGCAGATAAGGGACTTGTGATGTGAGAGACATGTCACCTCGTAGGTTCACTCTGCGCTCCCCGTCAGTCTCATCTCAAGGCCTATCTTCCTCCTCTTTCCCTGAGCTGTGGATCTAGTTGGCACTGCATGTTTAACTCACTCGTGCATATTAAATCCCATCATATGAGTCTCAATCTGTGATTCTGGCCTGCGGGGGTTTTCTTTCCCACTCCGATCCAACACACTTGCTTTTCTATCAAGAGCCTGTCATCTGCAAGGCTGAAGAGCCTGCCTCCCCAGTGGGGTGATTGCTAATGATGCTGTGGATCTGTGTGGACTGACGGCTCCTGGGAGGCAGGGATTGCACTGACATTCTCCTATTAACCTGAGCCTGGTTCAGAGGGGCTTGCCGGGATGGCAGGGTGGTACGAAGTGATGGTGTAACAGAACAAGCTGGGGGTTCACACTGAACTATTAATTCTTAGTTCAGATGAAAGGAATGTTGTTGTTTAGTTGTTAAGTCATGCCTGACTCTTTGGTGACCCCACGGACTGTAGCCCCCGCAGGCTCCTCTGTCTACAGGATTTCCCAGGCAAGAATACCTCAGTGGGTTGCCATTTCCTTCTCCGGGGGATATTCCTGACCTAGGGATTGAGTGCATGTCTGCTGCATTGGTGGGTGGGTTCTTTACCCTTGAGCCACCAGGAAAGCCCAGGTGAAATCATATTGGATCCTAAAGGCTTTAGAACCCTCTGGCCGATGGGGAAACCGAGGCAGAGAGCATCAGCCAGTGTGAGAGCAGAATCAGTACAGCAGAGTCAGTCTTTATTGAAGAAAATGAGGCCCAGAATGAGGAAGTGTCTTTTCCAGGGCCACACAGTAAGTTTGTGACTGAGCCAGGAGTGACTCGGGTCCCTGCCAGCTGTCCCACTCCTCCTCCCACTCCAACCCCTGAGGAAACCTGGGCCTCGGAATGGGCTGGACTCAGGCCACTGGAACCTGTGGCCCACTANCTGCTTTATTGACTATGCCAAAGCCTTTGACTGTGTGGATCACAACAAACTGTGGAAAATTCTTCAACACATGGCTACCTTACCAGGCTCCAGGGAAATCTGTATGCAGGTCAAGAAGTAACAGTGAGAATTGGACATGTAATAATAGACTGGTTCAAAATTGGGAAAGGAGTACATCTAGGCTGTATATATATGTCATCCTGCTTATTTAAGTTATATGCAGAGTACATCACGTGAAATGCCGGGCTGGATGCAACACAAGGTAGAATCAAGAATGCCGGAAGAAATATCAATAACCTCAGATATGCAGACGACACCACCCTTATGGCAGAAAGCAAAAAAGAACTAAAGAGCCTCTCAATTAAAATGAAAGAGGAGAGTGCAAAAGTTGGCTTACAACTCAACATTCACGGTATCCAGTCCCATCATTTCTTGGCAAATAGATGGGAAACAATGGAAACAGTGACAGACTTTATTTTGGGGGGATCCAAAATCACTGCAGATAGTGACTTCAGCCATGAAACTAAGAGACGCTTGCTCCTGGGAAGAAAAGCTATGACCAACCTAGACAGCGTATTAAAAAATAGAAACATTGCTTTGTCAACAAACATCTGTCTAGTCAAGGTTATGGTTTTTCCAGTAGTCATGTATGAATGTGAGAGTTGGACAATAAAGAAAGCTAAGTGCCGAAGAATTTATGTTCTTAATCTTTGGGGTTGGAAGACTCTTGATGGTCCCTTGGCCTGCAAGGAGATCCGGTTACTTGTAAAGGAAATCAGTCCTGAATATTCATTGGAAGAACTGATGTGGAAACGGAAACTCCAATATTTTGGCCACCTGATGTGAAGAAGTGACTCATTGGGCAAGACCCTGATCCTGGGAAAGACTGGAGTTGGGAGTAGAAGGGGATAACAGAGGATGAGACGGTCGGATGGCATCACCGACTCGATGGCCTTGAGCTTGAGTGAGCTCCAGAAGCCTGGTGTGCTGCCNAAGTATCTACTTCTGCTTTATTGACTATGCCAAAGCCTTTGACTGTGTGGATCACAACAAACTGTGGAAAATTCTTCAACACATGGCTACCTTACCAGGCTCCAGGGAAATCTGTATGCAGGTCAAGAAGTAACAGTGAGAATTGGACATGTAACAATAGACTGGTTCAAAATTGGGAAAGGAGTACATCTAGGCTGTATATATATGTCATCCTGCTTATTTAAGTTATATGCAGAGTACATCACGTGAAATGCCGGGCTGGATGCAACACAAGCTAGAATCAAGAATGCCGGAAGAAATATCAATAACCTCAGATATGCAGACGACACCACCCTTATGGCAGAAAGCAAAAAAGAACTAAAGAGCCTCTCAATTAAAATGAAAGAGGAGAGTGCAAAAGTTGGCTTACAACTCAACATTCACGGTATCCAGTCCCATCATTTCTTGGCAAATAGATGGGAAACAATGGAAACAGTGACAGACTTTATTTTGGGGGGATCCAAAATCACTGCAGATAGTGACTTCAGCCATGAAACTAAGAGATGCTTGCTCCTGGGAAGAAAAGCTATGACCAACCTAGACAGCGTATTAAAAAATAGAAACATTGCTTTGTCAACAAACATCTGTCTAGTCAAGGTTATGGTTTTTCCAGTAGTCATGTATGAATGTGAGAGTTGGACAATAAAGAAAGCTAAGTGCCGAAGAATTTATGTTCTTAATCTTTGGGGTTGGAAGACTCTTGATGGTCCCTTGGCCTGCAAGGAGATCCGGTTACTTGTAAAGGAAATCAGTCCTGAATATTCATTGGAAGAACTGATGTGGAAACGGAAACTCCAATATTTTGGCCACCTGATGTGAAGAAGTGACTCATTGGGCAAGACCCTGATCCTGGGAAAGACTGGAGTTGGGAGTAGAAGGGGATAACAGAGGATGAGACGGTCGGATGGCATCACCGACTCGATGGCCTTGAGCTTGAGTGAGCTCCAGAAGCCTGGTGTGCTGCTGTCCACAGGGTTGCCAAGAGTAGGACAGGACTAAGTGACTGCACTGCACTGAACTTACAGAACTACAACCGCCAACCAATGCAAGATGCTAGCATTCTTCATTCCAGAGATCAGAGTTTGATAACCTCAAGAAGCTTATCAGGAGATCACCGGAGGCCAAGGAGAGCAAGTCCTGCCTCGCCCTCATCTTATTAGCAAGCCTACCCTTGAACCATGGCTAGAAAACTCTTTACCAAGCCCTCCCAGGTTGGGACACACAGTTTTGGAGCCATGAGCTTACCATGTCCCCCTTTGCCTGGCAAAGCAATAAACCTGTTCTCTTCCACATCACCCAAAACCCTGTCTTTAAAATTCAATTCGGCATCTGAGCACAGAGGCCGAGTTTTTCTTGGCGTCATTGTCTCACTGGACAAGTTTCCCAGGCCTCAGTTTCCCTGCTGGGCCTCATGTCCTAAGTGAGCATGGCCTCTCTGTTTCCCATCCTCTTCTCCTCAGAGGAGGGTCTGGCAGTCATTCTAGAGGATGGTCCCTTTTTTGGCTAGCAGAGAATGAAAGCGGGCACAGAGGCGACTGCTTTGCGGGGGATGCCTGACTAATCCTGACTCTCTTAAAAGAATTTTCTCCAGCAGTGTTTGCATCCAAGCCCAGTGCATCAGAGCAAGGCAGTTTGCGGGACTTCCCTGGACAGGGGACATGAGTTCAATCCCTGGTCAGGGAAGATCCCATATGCCTTGTGGCCAAAAAAAAAAACAAGGTAAGTTGCTTCCCACTGGTCAGTGTCCCTATGCATACTCCTCATGGGAGAAAAAGAACTAGGATCTGAGGCAAGGTGAGACTTGGTGGCAGTGCCCATCTGAGCCACTTTCCCTGAGATCTGTCTGTCACGGCTGTTGTGCCCTTAGTGGTCCCCACTGCTTACCCCTGTATCCTCCATGTGGCTTAAGCTCCACAAACCATGGGTCAAACTCCAACACTGTAACTGTCTACTTGGATTCTTCCTCTTAAGCCCTGCCCGTCCGCTCAGCAATCTCCGAGGTGTCACATCATCCATCTTCCTTGACTGAGCCTGGGAAGTGCACACCCCTCCACTCTCACCCTTTTCAATCTGTCCTAAGATGTGTTAGAAGCTCACGGTCATGCTGTGAGGATGAAGAAACCCTAAGCTATAACAAGGGCAAAGCAATCATGTGGATTTAAGCCTTTATTATCCACAAGTACCAAAAAATTATGGTGTTACTATGTTCAGAGTTTTCATACATAAGTTCCTCTGCAATATCTGTAAATTACTACCACGCTGGTTACCCTGGTCCAGTTATAGCCTTTCTACACCCCTCCTCTTCTCTGTAAAGTGTGGACATGACATTAGACGGTTTCCCTCTTTTTCTTGGCTTCTATGGTCCAAAAGAACAATTGCTGAGGGAAAGATATAATGTCAGCATTGGAATGAATAGGCAGTAAACAGGGCAAGGCAGTCATACCCTGTGGCCCGTGTAAATACAGACAGTAGCTGGCAAAGCCGACTAAGAGCAAACTGCTAAAGAGGAGAGGGAGCTGCAATCAGCATCCTTATCCCACAAAAGAGTCTTAGAATTGCAAATGAGTTAAAAGAATTCAAAAGCAGTCACTATGGCCTTTGATGAGAAAGGCAGTCAAAGATACAGGAAGTTACTTTTATTTTTGGAAAATAACTTCTAAGGAAAGTACTCCAGGAGATTAAAAAAAAAAACCAACAAGGTTGTAGACATTCGTGTACAGGTATCTATTCATACATATATTTTAAGTAACTGCAACAGGGTTGAAAGTTAAAAAGATATCAAACTAGACTTGAAGTTCTGTTCTTAAAAAAAAAAAAAGCTAAACATTTCTATTAGGTATTTCATGGTGAAAAGAAAAATACAGAAATGGAAGGTTTACTCCCCTTTTCTTCCCTGCTCGCTAAAGTCCTAGAATTTTTAAGGAGGCTATTTGTTTATGTATTTATATATACATCTATGTGCTTTAGTTTATCTTATACTACAATTACAAAAATTGATTAAAAACAAAAGTGTTGAGAAGTCCAGCAGTACTATTTCAAGTTAAAGAAAAATGAGAGATTATTATACTTGATGAGCTATGGCTTTGCTGCAAGAATATTAAAGAAAAAGGTACTGTGGTTAACACCTGAAATCAAGTTCTGTGAGATAATGTGCCTCTAAGAATCAGGACGGTGATAAACAAAATACAGCCTGTAGGCCAAAAATAGCCTAGTTTTTCCCAGCTCTGAATTCCATCTGTCAAAATAAGGTGGATGGCATTCACCAGATACCAGCAGTGCAAATGTAGCTGGACTGATTCAATCTTTTGAGGGACTTGGTTTCATTATCCATAATAAGAATCAACCATCATCAGTTGGCAAAGAATCCACTTGCAATGCAGGAGACCCTGGTCTGATTCCTAGGTTCGGGAAGGTCCACTGGAGAAGGGATAGGCTACCCACTCCAGTATTCCTGGGCTTCCCTGATGGCTCAGCTGGTAAAGAAACTGCCTGCAATGTGGGAGACATGGGTTTGAACCTCGGGTTGGGAAGATCCCCTTGAGAAGGGAAGAGCTACCCACTCCAGAATTTTATGGTCTGTATATGGGGTCGCAAAGAGTTGGACATGACTGAGAGACTTTCACTTACATTAAAAAAAAATGGAGTTCTTATTAATATAAATGTTTATGCAAAGGAGACTTTGGCCATTAATATCAGCTCATTCTTTCTGCTTTTCTAGAGATTAAGGTCGGAATGTTTTCACCTCCTTTCTATACATAACCGACTAACCCTCAACTTTGCCTGAAACCTTCACTGACCTTGGACAGATATACCTCCTCTTTCTAAAACACTCCCACACTTCATTTCAACCTCAGTTCAGTTCNTCTAGAGACTAAGGTCGGAATGCTTTCACCTCCTTTCTATACATAACCGACTAACCCTCAACTTTGCCTGAAACCTTCACTGACCTTGGACAGATATACCTCCTCTTTCTAAAACACTCCCACACTTCATCTCAACCTCAGTTCAGTTCAGTCGCTCAGTCGTGTCCGACTCTTTGCAACCCCATGAATCGCAGCACGCCAGGCCTCCCTGTCCATTACCAACTCCTGGAGCTTACCCAAATTCATGTCCATTGAGTCAGTGATGCCATCCAGCCATCTNTCAGCTTTCCTCTTGACTCAAGAGGCTGGCATGGGCTCCTAGACCCTTGCCCTTGATTTGTCTCTTGACTTGCCCTTTGTAATCATAAGGGGAGCAGGGCAGAGAAATGAGGGACCCCTCCCAGTTCACCAGCTTCCCCTTCCCTGGAACTTTCTGAAGGTGCAGGTGCAAGGCTGACTGGCAGCTCCTCGAGACCAGGGCTGGCCAAATTCTAAAACTCAGTCTTGGGCACCCAATGGGGCTCCCCGCAGACTTGACCACTCCAAACAGAGCCCAGCTGGCCCCCACTGACAAGTTCAGGGCAGTCTGAGAATCAGAACCTCCTGGCTCCTGGGCTGATTTCAGGTGACTGGGATCAGGGACCATGGACCCTGGGGCGGGGGGACAGGGCTGCCCCAGCAGCTTGTCCACTCAGCACCAGGGAACCCCAGCCTGACCCTCCCTGGCTCAGAGACAAGCAGGCTGTCCATGTGCAGAGGGGCACATGGAGGAGGACTAGCAACCTTGATGCCCAGAATGGAGGATCGCTGGAGGGGAGGGGGTCACCCACAGGTCTGGTCCCTGGGGAGATGGATGGCACAGAGGGGACACCCCCATGTCTCCCCTGCAGACCTCAGCCCTGCTTCCTTTCCCTGGGATTTTCTCGGCTGAGGTTGGGGGGTCCTAGGGTATGCTTTGCTCCAGCCCTCACATCAGTCAGGGTCGCAGGGATGTAGCTGTTGGGGTCCCCACTGTGGAGATCAGGAAGGATGGGCACACGTGCAAACACCCTGTCACAGACACATTCACAAGCAAGCACAGACACACACATACACAGACATGTAGACATGTAGATGCCACAGTCACACATGCATCTCCCTCTCTCTGTCTCACACACACACATATGCACACAAGCCCAACCTCTGGAACTGACTCTCCACGACAGTGCGGTCATTCTGAGGGTTAGTGTCGGTCAGAGTTGGGGACCTGTATCTCCTTGTAGTGGGCCTGCTGGCGGGGATGTGGCCTCTCCTGACGGGCAGGCGTCTAGGTTTGCAGAGTAGGTGCAGATGTGTGGCTCCTGGAGCAGGAAGGGAGACTAGGAGGCTGAGAGAGGGGTCTGGAGCCAGAAATTTCCCAGGAGGGCACAGGGCATCAGGAAGAGGATGGAGTAAGCTCGAGTTTGGGGCAGCGATGCTGCTCTGAGGTGGAGTCCAACTGGGATGACGGCAGGTTAGGTCCTACTGCATCTAACCTGGCTCCGAGCTGGGAATGATGATCACAGCAGGGGTGTTGACAGTCGCGCCCCAGTGAGTCCCTAATGCACTCGGAGCCTTTACATCCACCATCTCCTATTTCCTCCGTGACAATCTGGTGGGAGGGGTGTAGAAGGAAGGAGCCAGGGAAGGCCCTGGCGAGGGGTCCCAGCTGCACGGGGCCAGGCACCTTGTCCTGCTCGAAGCCGTAGCCCTCGGCCGTCTTCATCTGGTTGATGTGCTGCAGGAGGTCGGCCGCACGCACCGCGGGGTGCAGCTGCCCCGTGTGTTACGGGGAGCCCTTCCGGCCACACGGCTGCCGCAGTGAGCCCCCCAGGAGGCTGCTGGCCTCAGTGACCCCACCGCCGTGCTGGTCTCCTGCAGCCAAAGAAAGGGAAGAGGGGCTCCTGACGTGCACAGGCCCCAGCCAGGGGAACCCCACATGTACTCAGGGAGGCCGTGGGAGGGGTGGGAGCACAGCCAGCGTGGAGGATGCCCGGGCTGTTTGCTGGAGCCAGGCAGCTGGCTGGGCCGCCCTGGGTGACCCTGGACGAGCCCCTTCCCTGGGGCATCCCGGTCTTCCCATTGGTAGAATGAGGGGATCAGGTCACGTGCCCTCTGGGGGCCCTTCTGGCCCAGCCCTGCGGCTAGGATCCCTCGTCCCCTCACCCTCCCGGGCTCCCCAGCAAGGGCTCCCTCTGAAACTTCACTCACTGCCTGCAGGGGGCAGCGCTCAGCAGAGCCCAGGACATCCCCTCCTTCCTCCCCCTCTTCCAGGGAACAATGAAACACTGACACCTCCCAGCAATCACCCCATTCAAAGACAAGCAAGTTCCCAAATTAGCTGCTACCGCCACTCCCTCCACAGATTAGCAGGAAGCACCTGAATAGAGGTGTTTCTCTCGCACGAGTGTTTCCACAGTCAGCCTCTGCGGCAGCTCAGCCCGTGGGAGCAGGTGGAGAGGTTCACGCTGCCCCACCCCCGGGAAAACCATCACTCAGACCGTCACTCCCTGGCTCTCCTGGCCAGCCTCCCCAAGGACATCCCAGTTAGGTCCCCAAGATCAGGCCCTGGGATCGAGGAACAACCCCGCTCAGCCACACCCAGCTTCCGACACTCGCAGAACTGCAGGATTCACCTTGTGCTTTTTTTTCTTCTCAAAGATCGCAGTCCTGAGATGCCTATTGCTCAAGATCTGAAAATAGTTGTCTCACATATGTTTGCCCTGTGACATGGTTGCTTATAGGGGGATGCCTGCCCGTGGCTCCATAATGTCCAGAAGCTCCACTGAGGCTTCGAAAGACGTTACTTCCAAAGGTAGTGTTTCCCAAAGTGTGTTCCAGAGAACACACAAGTTGTGCAAGATGATTAAGTGGTAGTCCACTTAAAAAAAAAAAGTTCAATTTTTAAAAATGAATCTGGAAAATTTTGGGTGAAACAAAATGAAATAAGTATGTTCCCTGCTGGGCATCTCAGGACTTGCAGCAACCTGACATGCATTGTGATTTTCCAGGAAAACCAAAGTAGTGACATTCCCTAATTCCTTTTTCTCCAAGGAGGTTTTTGTTTGTGTACGTTTCACTGGGCTTCCCTGGTGACTCAGCTGGTAAAGAATCCACCTGCAATGCAAGAGACCTGGGTTCAATTCCTGGGTTGGAAAGATACTCTGGAGAGGGGAATGACTACCCACTCCAGTAAACATCTTTAGATTAAAGTGTAATGGGGTGATTAAAAGCAAGGATGAGTTTGAATCCCAGTTGAGCCACTTCTTGGCTGTGTATCCTTGGAAAAAAGACTAGCCCTTCTGAACCTCAGTTTTCATGTGTCAAATGAGGATAGAGTCATCACTATCCTATAGAGGAACTACAATTATTAAATGAGATGATGCATGAAAAACACCCAGTCTGTTGTTGGCACTTGGTGAATGCCCATCGACAGCAGCTGTAGATACTATTAGAATTTACTGTAAAGTCAGACACCTACTGAATCCCAGAAAGCCAAGGGCAACTTCTCAGAGGAAAGAAGGAGCCGACAAGAGTGGTGCTTGACCTGCCTTTAATCTGCCTTCGCGGAAGGGATTTGGACCAGGGCTTGAGCAGTAGCTTTGGAGAGAGATGCAGCTCTCTTTTAAGAGGCAGCTGCAGCCAACACACAAAACATGAGCTCAGATTTCAAGAGAGAATTTTCTGCTGCTTGAGGGACTCTCAGGAGCTCCAGAAGGGGGGATTGGGCGACAAAGGATTACTCAGGCACTTTATGCAAGCTGTGCTGACTGCAACAGAGTACCCTTCAAGCGGAGGAAGGGGTGGGAGGGCGCCTTGAAGGGCCGGCTGCTCTCAGCAGCTCAGAGAGCGGACGCAGGAGGAGTTCGTGGCTGGCTGAGGACAAGCAAACAGCACCACCTGGTCAGGGTGATGCCAGCAGCCAGAACAAATCAGGGTGGCATGGCGGCTGAGTCCAAGGACGACAGCAGATGTTCTGTAAATACAGCCAGTGGGCAGGGACAGGGCGGTGAGTGATGGCACTGCTCCCAGCCCCGCGCACCCTGAGCCCAGGAAGACGGGCTCTCCCCGACTCCACAGCAGGAAGGCGGCAGCACCAGGATTCACACCCGGGCCTGTCGGACTCTGGGGTCCTCTTGTTCACCAGGTTTCCCCTGTTGTCCCTCTTCCGATAAAGAAGCGTTTATCAGACAATGTGAGAGGAACTGGGACTCACCCAGCAAACCATCTGGGTGGAATCCACTGGCACCCAGCAGGATCAAGAGCTCAGGATGGATGGGGCCCAGGGGGATCTGGGGGCTTTTCCCAGCAATGCTTTGAAGTCAGTGGGGCTCAAATTTCAATAGTGGCATGCCACAATGTGCCTTGATATGTTAAGTCAATTTCTTTTTAAATTAATAAACCTTTTATTTCAGAATAGATTTAGATTTATGAAAATGCTGCAAAGATAGTATAGAGTATACTGTACATGTATACTGTATACTCATATATAGTATAAGAAGGCTGAACAGTGAAGAATTGATGCTTTCTGATGCAGTGCTGGAGAAGACTCTTGAGTGTCCCGTGGACAACAAGAAGATCAAACCCGTCAATCCTAAAGGAAATCAACCCTGGATATTCATTGGAAGAACTGATGCTGAAGCTGAAGCTCCAATACTTTGGCCACCTGATGCAAACGGTGGACTTATTAGAAAAGACCCTGATGCTGGGAAAGACTAAGGGCTGGTGGATAAGGGGGCGACAGAGGATGAGATGGTTGGATGGCATCACTGACTCAATGGACGCGAGTTTGAACAAACTCCTGAAGATGGTGAAGGACAGAGAAGCCTNCAAACGGTGGACTTATTAGAAAAGACCCTGATGCTGGGAAAGACTAAGGGCTGGTGGATAAGGGGGCGACAGAGGATGAGATGGTTGGATGGCATCACTGACTCAATGGACGCGAGTTTGAACAAACTCCTGAAGATGGTGAAGGACAGAGAAGCCTGGCACGCTGCAGTCCATGAGGTTGCAAAGAGTTGGACACGACTGAGTGACTAAACAATGGTAGCAAATACTCATATACTCCAGACCCAATTTCTCCTATTAGTCACGTCTTATCTGAGTATAGTACATTTACTATAAATAATGAAGCAATGTTGATACATCATTATTAACTAAAGTCTCTACCAGTTTTGGATTTCCTTAGTTTTTACTAATGTCCTTTTTCTATTCCAAGATCCCACATAGGACTCAGTGTCACGTCTCTTTAGGTTTCTCCTGGCTGTGACAGTTTCTCAGACTTTTTTTGGATGGACTTGAGAGTTTTGAGGATTACTGGCCGGACAATTTGTGGAATGTTTCTCAGTTGGGATTTTTAAAAATTGATATGTAATTCACGTGCCATAAAATGTACCCTTCTAAAGTGTACAATTCAGTGGTTTTTAGTATTTCACAAAGTTGTGCAACCATCATCATTGGGTAATTTCAGAACATCTCTGTCACTCCAGAAAGAAATCCAGTGGGCGTTAGCAGCTCCCCCCCTGCCTAAATCCTCCTTCTCTCAGCTCCTGACAACCACTAATCCATTTTCTGTTTCTTTGAATCTCTGTTCTGGACATTTCACATAAAATGGATCCTACAACATGTGGCCTTTTGTGACTGATTTCTTTCCTTTAGCATAATGTTTTCCAGATTTATCCATGTTGTAGCATGGATCAGTACGTCAAAATTNACTGACTCAATGGACATGAGTTTGAGCAAACTCTGGGAGATGGTGAAGGACAAGGAAGCCTGGTGTGCTGGAGTCCACAGGGTCACAGAGTTGGACATTATTAAAGAGTGAATAGCAACAACAAGGTAAGAAACACAGGCAGAATAATAACTTCACATTTGCAATATAGGGCCCTAATTGGCTTGTCAGAGTGTTCAGCAATTATACACAGATAAATTCAATTTTCAGCTTTCCAAATTTTCACTGTTAAAGGAAGAAAGACAAATCAGAGAGGACCACAACACCCATATTACTGTCTTTTCACTAACTAAATGTCTTCTCGATCTTCTTCACGCCACGGAGCACTATTTCTTAAAGTCACTGTATTCTCATTATAACAACTTTAGTAATAGAAAATTGCTATTACATAGAATAAAGTAATTTTTATGTAAAGATATGCTGAAAAAAGATATTCTTTCATAGAAGTATATGATGAAAATGACATTTTAGAATTTGTGTGTGTGTGTGTGTGTGTGTGTGTGTGTGTGTGAAAGTGTATATGTAATGTTGATCATGGAAGGAACCATCACCTAGTAGTCTGTTCACTTTGATGCTAACAAGGTATAATTTTAGGACATCAAGTTGGAATAGAGTCTACTATATATGAAGTTGCTAGCCAAAACATCATTGATTAATGGTATGACAGACAAAAGTATTTTCAAATTATTTTAAAGACAGAAGCTTTGAAGAAGAACTTATTAGAAAGTGGTAGGCATTAGTGCAAGGTGATGGCACCCCACTCCAGTACTCTTGCCTGGAAAATCCCATGGATGGAGGNGGGAGGCCAGGCATGCTGCAGTCCATGGGGTGGCAAAGAGTCGGACATGACTGAGTGACTGAATTGAAGTGAACCGAACTACATTTCCTGGCTGAGTAGCTCTTTATGGCATCCCATAAGCTTGCTGTGCCTCAGGTTCGTCATGCAGGATGGAGTGAGTAAGCCCGGGACCTGCCTCATGGACTTCCTCAGGACTGAAAGAGGAGATCATGTATATGTATGACTTGAAATAGTGCCTGGCACAGACTGAGTGCTGGCTATGAGTATTATCACATTTTACAGATGAGGAAACCAAGAAAGAAGGAAAGTCTCTTGCCCAAGATCTCAACAATGAGGTGGCAGAGTGAGAATGTGAATCTCAAATCTACCTGACCCTAGAGTATTCTTAGTGATTAAGCCTCAGGAACTTTGCCCTCACGAGACTCAACTTCCCCATCTGTAAGTTGCAGGGGCTGGAGTGTGTGATGTCTGGGATCCCAGTATTCATACTCATTGCCTCTATGATTCTCAGTGGAGATTCCAGACTCAGAGCAGGCTTCAAAACCCATGCGATGTCACTGTTACATTCAAACTAGGATCCTGGTCGCAGTGCCTGGATGATGTGCCAGATTTCTGGCCGGTTGACCTGAAGTGACGTGGGCTGGATTGAGCAGGTGAGACACTGGGGGAGGTGCTCCTGGGGAGGGGTCCCCAGTGTTGGAACGCAAGGGGATGGAACAGTTGGACTCCAAGTGGCACTTGCCACCACAAGTCGCAGACCAAAGGTGCAGAAACACCATTGGCTTCTGTAGGAGCCAGCTGACAGCATCCTCTTCAGAGGTGGAGTTGCCTGCATAGACTTGCCCCTGGGGTGGGGTGAAAGCCTTGAGCTAAGAGGGGTAGAAACCAGCTTCTCATGAGAGGTGCCTACCATATGTCTGATGCTTTCTGTACTCTCCCATTTTCATCCCTCACATCCCTCACATGTGAATGAAAGTTGTCCATTCACAGATCCAGTCACCCTGGAACTTCCTCTCTTACCTTAGCTCACCCCCACCTCTTGCATCCCATCTATCATCCAGGGTTTCAACAGCCTCTGCTCTGGGCGCCTGTTATGTTCCTGTTGATCACAATACACAGAGGAGCTCACCCCTAAGACCCAAGTCAAGTCGTGACCCCTTATCCTTCCTCTGATCCTTTAATGATCTCTCCTCCTCCTCCTCTATTGGCCTCCAAAGACCCACATGATCTGTTTCCTTAGGTCAGTCTGCAGCCATTTGCCTCTTTGCTGCTCTGGGAGTATGTCAAACTCATTCCCACCACAAGGCTTTGTCAGTGGAGAAGCTCAGGGTTTCACTTGCATGGCTGTGTTGTGTATTTCTGATCTTTGCATAAATGTCACCACCTCTTAGAAGCCTTTTCTGAACTTCTATCTAAGGGAGTCCCTGTCACCTGAATCTCTGTGTTTCAGTGCATCTCTCCATTTCCCTTTCAGGCTCTGTTCTCTGCACAGAGGACACTGCAGTGAGCAGGACCTGTCCCTGTCCTTGGACCTGTGTGGGCTCTATTGATAAAGTGGAAAAATGGGAATGGCTATTAGTTGAAGACTCCCCCCCCTTCCACCACACATGTAAATATGCACATATGCAATTGATGGGCCACACAGGAAGCCCATGGGTTGCCATGGAAACATGTAAGGGGGCTAACCTATTGTAGGGCTTTGGGAGATCTTCTGTGATCCTAAGAGTGACAACACATATCTCAAGGGTGGAACTTCCATTCCTTCCAAGGTGAAGTAGCCCCAGGCTTCCCAGGTCTTCCCACTTACAACTAATAACCCTGGACACAACACAACAAGCATGGGAAGACTTTAAAAGATGGAAAGAAGAAGATAGCCTGCTTTGGGAATTTCAGAGCTTGACTGATGAGGGGGTTTCCCTACTGCCTCTCATATATCCCAACAAAGTGCTGCCAAAGCCTCCAACCCAGCACCACAAACAGACACAGACTAGAAAACTCCAAGAGAAAACTGACACTCTAGCCAAAGGACTGAGAAGGAAGTGGCTTCATAACAGAAAACCTTTTTGTCAAAATCTGCCTTACACTAGTCAAAAAGCAACAGAAAAACTACTCTTCTGCCAACCCCCACTCTGTATTTTTGGCAAGATTGAGCAGGAAACTGATGTCCTCACTGCCCCTCAAACCCCTCCCCAACCTGACCCACTTTGCAAACAAACAGAGATTCTCTGAGTCCCCTGCCAGAGAAGTGTCAGATGGGTCTAGCCATGAGCTAAGCCTCCGCTTCTGCCTGGTAGCATGGGACTTATGGTGATAGAACGTACAGCTATTCAAACTCAATATCCCCATCCACCATCTCTCTGGCGTCAGTGGGACCCAAAGCAAAGTCTGTACCCCACTTGGCCTCAATGAGGCAGAATGAGGCAGTGGTGGCAGGGCTAGTGGGCACTCTGCTTCCCTCCTTCCCCCCCGCCCCCAGATATCAGCAAGTCCCAGTGGGAAGCTCAGCTCCTGCCTCCACCCTGCAACAACAAAGTGCTGTGAGTCAGGCCTCGGCTTCCCCTGTCCCTGGTGTCAGTAGGGCACAGTGGGAAGCTGAGCCTAGCTTCCCAATTCAGCAGCAACAAAATAGTAGAGTTGGTGTCCTATTTTTGCAGGTATGCTAGGGAGAGCTGAGCACACACCCCTATTTGGCCTCTTGCTATAACTGCTGCCAAAAAAAAAAAAAAAAAAATTAAATAGAATCCAGAGTCTTGTAATATCTAGAATGTCTAGGATACAAAAAAATTTACTGGTCACAACAATAACCAGGGAAATCACACCTTGAATGAAAAAGATAATCAACAGATGCCAACATTGGGATGAACCAAATGTTAGAGTAAGCTGACAAGCACTTTAAAGCAGCCACCCCCAAAATGACTGAGTAAGCAATTATAAATTCTCTGGAACCATGAAAAGCATCCCAGCAAAGAAATACATTATAAAAGAGTCACATGGAAATTATGGTGCTAAAATAGACAATGACCAAAGTAAAAACTCAGTGAATGGCTTGACATTGACAATAAAGATGATCAGTTCAGTTCAGTTCAGTTGCTCAACTGTGTCCGACTCTTTGCGACCCCATGGATTGCAGCACGTTAGGCTTCCCTGTCTATCACTAACTCTGGAGCTTGCTCAAGCTCATGTCCATAGAGTCGGTGATGCCATCCAACCATCTCATCCTCTGTCATCCCCTTTCCTCCTGCCTTCAATCTTTCCCAGCATCAGGGTCTTTTCAAATGAGTCAGTTCTTTCCATCAGGTGGCCAAAGCCAGCTTTAGCTTCAGCATCAGTCCTTCCAATGAATACTTAGGATTGATTTCCTTTAGGATGGACTGATTTGATCTCCTTGCAGTCCAAGAGACTCTCAAGAGTCTTCTCCAACACCACAGTTCAAAAGCATCAATTCTTTGGTTCTCAGCTTTCTTTATGGTCCAGCTCTCACATCCATATATGACTACTGGAGAAACCATAGTTTTGGCTAGATGGACCTTTGTTGGCAAAGTAGTATCTCTGCTTTCTAATAAGCTGACTAGGTTGGTCATAGCTTTTCTTCCAAGGAGCAAGCGTCTTTTAATTTCATAGCTGCAGTCATCATCTGTGGTGATTTTGGAGCCCAAGAAAGAAAAGCCTGTCACTGTTTTCTTTTGTCTCCCCATCTATTTGCCATGAAGTGATTGGACCGGATGCCATGATCTTCGTTTTTTGAATGTTGAGTTTCAAGCCAGCTTTTTCACTCTCCTCTTTCACTTATATCAAGAGACTCTTCTGTTTCTCTTTGCTTTCTACCATAAGGGTGGTGTCATCTGCTTATCTGAGGTTATTGATATTTCTCCCAGCAATCTTGATTCCAGCTTGTGGTTCATCCAGCCGGCATTTTGCATGATGTATACTCTGCATATAAGTTACATAAGCAGGGTGACAATATACATACGGCCTGACAATGTACAGTAAAGGTGTAACAAAGTATAATATACAGTAAAGGTATAACAAACAAAGGTGACAATATATAGTAAAGATGATAGAGGATAGAATCAGTGAACTTGAGACCAGATCAGCATGTTTACCCAATCTGAACAATAGGGAGAAAACAGACTGAGAAATAAAATACCCAAACCAAACAAAGTTTCAAAGACCAGAGGAACAATAGCAGAAGAACTAGCAGTGATATCATTAGTTTCAGAAGGAGAAAGCGTGGCACTAAAAATGTGTTCGATAATGGCTAAAACTGCCCCAATTTAATGAAACACATATACCTACAGATTCAAGAAGCTGAGAAAATCCCAAAGAGGATAAGCTCAGAGAAACTGATGCCAAGTCACATCATGATTAAATGGTCAAAAACTAAAGACAATGAAAAAAATCTTAAAAGCATCCAGAAAGAAACTGCTACTTGTAAGTTCCATTAGGTTGAATGACAGTGGATATTTCTTTTAAAATGGTGGTGACTCAAATTAAGTGGTGCAAACGTTTTTCCAGGAACAGAAAGAAAAGAACTGTTATCCATGAATGCTATGTCTGGTGAAAATATCCTTCAAGAATTAGGGGAAAGTAAAAACATGTCAGATGAAGAAGAGCTAAGAGAATTTATCACTAGCAATTGTGTCCTTGCTATCGTTCAGTCACTAAGCTGTGTCTGAATCTGTGACCCCATAGAGTGCAGCACACCAGTCTTCCCTGTCCTCTATTATCTCTTGCAGTTTACTCAAACTCATGTCCATTGAGTCAGTGATGCCATCCAACCATCTCATCCTCTGTCGCCTCCTTCTCCTCTTGCCCTCAGTCTTTCCCAGCATCAGGATCTTTCCCAATGGGTCAGCTGTTCACATCACGTGGCCAAAGTATTTGAACTTCAGCTTCAGTATCAGTCCCTCCAATGAGTATTCAGGGTTGATTTCCTTTAGGATGGACTGGTTTGATCTCCTTGCAGTCCAAGGGACTCCTAAGTCTTCTCCAGCACCACAATTGGAAAGCATCAATTTTTCAATGTTCAGCCTTCTCTATGATCCAACACTCACATCCATACATGGCTACTGGAAAACCATAGCTTTGACTAGACAAACCTTTGTCAGCAAAGTGATGTCTCTGCTTTTTAAAACGCTATCTAGTTTTGTCATAGCTCTCCTTCCAAGGAGCAAGTGTCTTTTAATTTCATGGCTGTAGTCACCATCTGCAGCGATTTTGGAATGCAAGAAAATAAAGTCTGTTACTGTTTCCACTTTCCCCCCATTTATTTGCCATGAAGTGATTGAGATTAGATGTCAGGGAAGCCCAATGTGTCCTCAGAAAATTGCTAAAAGGAATTGTTTAAACAGAAAGAAAATGGTAGCAGAAGGAAGCTTGGAACTTCAAAAAGAAATGAATATTATCAGGATGGGTGGGGTAAATAGAATATTCAATCCTTTCTCTCATGAGTTTCTTGCATCATATTTTGTGGCAGAGGCAAAAGTTAAAAACCGCCTACTACGGTATTCAATATCTGTAAGGGAAGTATTTAATACTATGATATTTATAATGTGTGAAGGGTAAAGAGACCTCAATGGAAGTGAGGTGTCTACACTTAACCATCAGTGGTAAGACATCAACACCAGTAGAGTACAATGTTATATACATATCTCATAATACTTAGAACAAACACTAAGAAAACTATACAAAGTAGTAGACTCAAAAACACTAAATAAATCAATATAGAATCCTAAAAAAGGTTCAGGTAACCCACAGGAAGAGAGATACAGAGAATAGGAAAAAACGAAAACAAACAGAAAATAAAAGATAACGTGGTAGCCTTAAGCCCTAACGTATCAATAAATCTAAATGGGCTAAATATACTAATTAAAAGACAGAGACTGGCAGAGTGACCAAAAACAAAATAAAACAATGGCTCTAAGGAATGCCTGATCCAGCAATATGCTATGTAACACAACAACATAGATAGGGTGAAATTATAAGACAGATAATTTGGAAAAAGATATGGAAAGAGACTGTGAAAGTGTTGACTAAAAATCAGTGACTGGAGGCTTTTTCAGGCAGTGAAACTACTCTGTATGATACTATGATGACAGATACAAGTCACTATAAAAAGGTAAAAAAGTGAATGCTCAGTCATGCAAAGTCAGATCTTTGCAACCCAATGGACTGTTAAATAACCCAGTGTAAGTAACACTGGGCTCCTCTGTCCATGGAATTTTCCAGGCAAGAGTACTGGAGTGGGTTGCCATTTCCTTCTCTGGGAGAGCTTTCTGAACCAGGGATTGGACCCAGGTCTCCTGTGTCTCCCGCATGGGCGGGCAGATTCTTCGCCAGTGCACCACCTGGGAAGCCCCACACGTAATTATGTATTTGTTCAAACCCGTTGAAGGTATAACACCAAGAGTGAACCTAGCTATGGGCTCTGGATATAAAGATTTGTGAATATTGGTTCATCTTTGGTGAAAAAAAAAGTGCTTTTCTGGTGAGTGACCTTCGTAATGGGGAAGGCTATGCATGTGCAGGGGTAGTGGGTATATAGGAAATTCTGGGCCTTCCTCTCAATCTTGTTTTAATCCCCAAACTTCTCTAAAAATTAAACTCTTAAAAACAAACAAAGCAAAACACACAGGGGGAGGGACTTCCCTGGTGGTTAAGAATCTGCCTGACAATGCAGGGGGCATAGGTTCAATCCCTGATCCAGGGAGATTCCAGGCAACTTCATGCTTCTGGGCAACTAAGCCCACCAGCCACAACTACTGCAGCCTGTGCTCTGCGACAAGAGAAGCCACTGCAATGAGAAGCCTGCACACTGCAATGGAGAGTAGCCACAGCTTACCACAACTAGAGAAAGCCGGGGTGCAGGAATAAAGACCCAACACTGCCAAAAAAAAAAAAAAAATCAGGGGCAGGTGGTGATCTGTGATGGCTGAAACTGGCTGTGTGGCCTGTAGGCTTGGAAGGTGCAGGCCGTGTGACCCCTATTCCAAGGCCATGCACTATTCATCACCAATAATCTGGGCTGCTGCACTTTCATGGAGGCTGGGGACAATGCATACAAGTCCTGAGATATTCGTGCCTGGTGTAACAGAAGTTTGACCTAAGATGCTCAACAAGCATGTTTATGGTGGCCCAGAGCATGGGCCCCTTTATACATTGCTATTACCTCTGCCTGGACCGCTTGCTATTTACAGCATCAGACTTTACTTCCATCACCAGTCATATCCACAATTTGGTGTTATTTTTGCTTTGGCTCCATCTCTTCAGTCTTTCTGGAATTATTTCTCCACTGATCTCCAGTAGCATAGTGGGCACCCACCGATCTGGGGAGTTCATCTTTCAGTGTCCTATCTTTTTGCCTTTTCATATTGTTCATGGCATTCTCAAGGCAAGAAAACTGAAGTGGTTTGCCATTCCCTTCTCCAGTGGGCCATGTTTTGTCAGAACTCTCCACCATGACTTATCTGTCTTGGGGTCACCCTACACAGTATGGTTCNGGGAATTCCAAAAGGCCTTTTTCTTAATCTTCTTTCCAGATTGGGGATGGTATTTCCAAATACTGGTTTTTCAGCACATCAAATAGCTAATAAGTTGGCTTGCTTTTTTCAAATCTAAGTATCTTGAGGAGGTAGTAGTTAGATTGCTCTTATATCTCTTTTGGGGTTTCCCAGGTGGCACCAGTGGTAAAGAACTGCCTGCCAGTGCAGGAGATGAGGGTCAGGAAGATCCCCTGGAGGAGGGCATGGCAACCCGCTCCAGTATTCTTGCCTGGAGAATCCCATGGACAAAGGAACCTGGCAGACTACAGTCCATGCGACTGCAAAGAATCGGACGTGACTGAATCGACTTAGCACATACGCATGGTGTTTCCAGTGGTCACACACAGTTGTTAGAGCTGAACTGTAAAGAAGGCAAAGCGCCAAAGAATTGATGCCTTTGAACTGTGGTGCTGGAGAAGACTCCTAAGAGTCCCTTGGACAGCAAAGAGATCAAACCAGTCAATCTTAAGGGAAATCAACCCTAAATACTCACTGGAAGGACTGATGCTGAGGCTGAAGTTTCAGTTTTGGTTACCAGATGCAAATAGTCGACTCATTGGAAAAGTCCCTGATGCTGGGAAAGATTGAGGGCAGAAGGAGAAGAGGGTGTCAGAGGATGAGATGGCTAGATGGCATCACCGATGTAATGGACGTGAACTTGGGCAAACTCCAGGAGATGATGAGGGACAGGAAGGTCTGGCATGCTGCAGTCCATGGGGTTGAAAAGAGTCAGATACTATTGGGGGACTGAACGACAACCACATAGCTGATTAACAATGCTGTGGTAGTTTCAGGTGAACAGTGAAGGGACTTGGCCATACAAATACCGGTATCCAGTCTCCCCCAAATTCCCTGCCATGCAGGCTGCAGAAAGTGGCAACTTGATGTGTAATCACCAGGACCTTGTGGATGGAATAGTTTCCTCAAGGAAACAGAGGAGCCTCAAAGGAAGACCTCTTGCCGATGGTGGAGGAGGAGCCAGTGGGGAGTAAGAATTGCTAAAACCCTTGGTTTTCCCATGCAAAGAAGAGGGGGGCTGGCCTGGAGCCGTGTCCTGAGGGTTGGGGACACCCTGTAGAAGTGCTGATTGTGTGCTCCTAAGTGGTCAAGGCTTTTCCTTCCCTGTACACTTGACCTTTCCAGAATCATCATTGCTGCACCAGCCCTGACAGCTCACTCTCCACCCACATCCAGCGCCTCTGCCGTCCTGGCCATTCCTTGAGTTTTTCTCCTCCACACCTTTGTGTTCAGGCTACTTCCTCAGCCTGAGCTAGTCTTCCTTCTCAACCCAACAACTGCAAGCCCAGTCCATCTTCTGGGTCTACGGCAGAAAACTGCTTCCTCCGAGAAGTCCTCCCAGATTCCCCCATCTTTCTGGATCTTGCACTGTTTGCTCACTCCTCTCATCAGGCGTCTCTTGGCCATTTTTATCTGATACATGACCCTCATGTTAATCCTGTGGGCTTCTCATCCTCTTTCACTGATAGCTGTGTCCTCCGCAGCACTCGGTAGGCCCCAGGGCACAGCAGGTGCTCCTTCACAACTGTGGTAAAAGAGAAATAAGGCTACTCGGGACGAAGTTGAAGTGAAGACGAACTCCAGGCAATGCCTTCAGGGCAAAGGTCCAGATGAAACGGGGGCACCGCTTTTGCTTCCAGTCGCACTCATCTTCTGCTTCATAGACTCACGCCCAGCCAGTTCCTCCTTTTCCCACTTCTCAGCTGACTATTTTGGCCAAACTTTCACTTTAGCACCATTCCACTATCCCCCAGCCTGGAGACCCTCCCTTCTGCCTCTCTAGCAGCTGACCCTGGCTTCACCAGGTGTTTATTTTGCCTCCAGGGTTGCAGAGTCTAAATATTGCTCTTGCAAAACGAGCCACTGGCAGCTGTGTGACCTTGGCATGTCCCTTTACCTCGCTTACTTACTTACCTACTTAATTCCTCATCCTCATCAGTGGGAGCAGCTGCCCCCTGGGTCTGCTGTGAAGATAGATGAGCTCAGACATGAGAAGGTCTTAGCCTGGTGCCTGGCACACTGAGTTTTCAGCAAATGCTCCCAAAATAAAAAGAGGAAGAAAACCCAGGTTTTGTCACTTGTTTCTATGTTGCCCAAACCTGGTCCTGGACTTCTTCTCCCCATTTCGTTGTTCAGTAAGTCCTGCTTGGAACAGTAATCCAGCTGCCACTGCTAGGAGAGCCCCTGCCATCACTCAGGCAATGAGCCAACCCCCTGCAGGTAGCCAGGCCTGGGGAGGCGAGGGCTGCTTGCAGGGTTCTGAATTCATGTTTGTTGCCTTTGCCCAGAGAGACAGCTACAAACCTACAGTTTTTTTTTTTTTTTTTTCTTTTTAAAAACGTACTAAGTCATGCATGAGAAGAAGGTTCTGAGGGATTGGAGCAGGTCCCGCTTCCTGGAGGCCCTCGCGGGCTCCTGGTGTGGCCTTCCAGCGAGGGAGGCTGGGAAAGCGTTGAGGTGCCCACAGGGGAGGAGTGTCCCGTCACTCGTGCTGCTTCAACCCCAGGTTAGTCTGCTCCTTGGCTTCCTGCCACTCCCTTCTGGCCCTCTCTCTAACCGTGGCCATTTTCAAGGGGAAACTGACCGCAGAGTCCCAGGCAAAACGCTAGAGTTCAGCCTTGGTGAGTCCTCTCCTCGGAGGGATTGCCTCCCTCCTTGGTTCTCCCACCTGGAGGGCAATTTCCACCTGTAATTAGAAGTGGGAGCAGAGTGCCAGCCTTCCAATTCTCGGTGGCACTGTTCAGAAATAACACCTACTTAAGTGGCTTTAAATTAAGTCCCACTGTGTGGTTTCTCTGTTCCTTTGCATCCTGGTTGTTAATGAGAGGCCCCACTGGACAGATGAGAAACACTTTTTTTTGAAGAGCCAGCAGAAAGGAGTCAGTCCTCCTTACCAAGCAAGCCAGCCAGGGCTAGCACTGCTCAGAGAAGAAGAAGCAGGGGAAAGAGCAAGGTCAGGGCCGGGACTGTTAACACACAGTGGGTTTCTGAAGGCATGCACACTATTGATACACACCTAATCCTCCTTCTTCCCCTGTATCCTACTTAGATTTTCAAGTGGATGAAGCTGGGGCTTTAGCTGACTTTCATCATCAAATGACCTTTGTATCTAATTGGTTTCTGCAGGGCTTCTTAGTAAGTTTTGCAAACACTTGATTAGCTCACTGCCATCTCAGTGTATCAATCAGGATCCAGAAACTACACTAGATCTTTCAACAGAGGGAATTTAATACAAGAAATTGGTTATACAGGACATGGAAGAGACCAGAAGCTAAACAGGAAATAGTGAAGAGCACAGCTTAGCAAGAGCAGGAAGCCCCTTACCCTGAGGCTGAGGACTGAGAGCCCAGCAGAGCGTGCTGGCTGGCAGACACTGGACCAGACAAGGCTCCTGTGACCCTTGGCCCTGTGGACATAAAGCCGTCCTGCAGGAGCTGCCTGAAGTATGAATGTTGGAGCCACAGAGGAGACACGGGCATACTTTAGGTGCCACCTAAGGCAGAGCAAGAGGGAAAAAATGCCCGTCTTCTCCCCTCCTCTTGTGTTCCAGTCTCCTACCAGCTTCTCCCATGCGGCAAAGCTGTCTGGAAGCCACTGGGCATGGGAAATGTACTGCACAGAGAAAAGGAGAGTCAGGGAACAGACCTGGGAGCAAATAACGGTCAGAGTCTCCGAGAAGTCAATTGCTAGATGAAACAGCTAGGAAACAGGGAAGCTCTGACAGAGCAGGGGAATTCAGCCAGCAGTGTGGGGCTAGAGCCTGTTCAAAGCCTCTGTGTGTGTGTGTGTTCAGTTGTGTCCGATTCTTTGGGACCCCGTGGAAGGCAGCCCACCAGGGTCCTCTGTCCATGGAATTCTCCAGGCAAGAATACTGGAGTGGGTTACCAGTTCCTCCTCCTCAGGATTTTCCCAACCCAGGAACTGAACCCACTTCTGCGTCTCCTGCATGGGCAGGTGGATTCCTTACCACTTGAGCCACCTGGGAAGGCCCAAAGCCCGACTGCTGTGTCCCAAAGCATGGGGGGAACACCGGAGCCAAGGAAGGTGGCAAACAGACCAGGCAAGGCAGCAGGGACTAACAGAATCCCATGTGAGAGAGCTGGTCTCTTTTTAATTCTCTTTCCCATCGTCGGACAGCTTTAAGGAGGTAGTCTTTGTTCAGTGCTAACAGATCTTTACCGTCTCTCTGAGGCATGCTCTTCTCTCGTCTCAATTTCTGAAGACGGAGACCTCAGGTCTAACTCTCTGGCTGGCGTAATGATTATGTTGACCCGCTCAGATCCCCTTGACCCAGTCGTCACTGAACATCCAGCTGCTGTGAGTGTTGCCACTCACAGTTTACACCCTTCTCTTGGAAGCTGCCTCACCTGGAAAGAGGTGAAAGGCACCGTCACTCCTGAGGCCATCTGCAGGCAGTGGCCGATGGATGCGGGAGACAGGGCCCAGTGTCCATGCATCAGGGTGGGTCAAGGCCATCGTGCCATTCATGGGCAGAGCTCCTGGGACCAGGCGGAGGCCAGACTTCAACTGAACCCACTCCCTTATGTAGCCGCCTTCTGTGTCACCCTCCTCCTTCACCAAGAGCCCTCCCTTGATCAAACACTTGAACACAAATTTAAAGAACTCTGAGATAGCAGGCAAGAGCATCCAGCTAGAATTTAATAACTCTTTTATTATCCTTTTTCATATCTTCGCCTGGTTGACCTATGGTACACTACAAAGGTTTTGCATTTATGGTAATTTTAATTTTAAATATCTAATTTAAAGAAAAATATTAAATAAAATGTAGTACAGTTTGTACACAAGTGTTCATAGCAGCTTCATTCCTAGGACTCCCCCTCCCCCACCCAGACTAGAAACAGCCCAGTATGTTTCAACTGGTGAAGGGAAGAGCAAATTAAGGGGACTCCATACTCAGCTGTGAAAAAGAATGAGCTAGTAACACATTAGAATTTGGATGAAGCTCAAAGGTGTTATGTTAAGAAATTATCACAGGGACTTCCCTGGTGCTCCAGTGGTTAAGAGTCTGCACTTCAGCGCCGTGGGCCCGGGGTCCATCCCCAGTCAGGGAACTAGATCCCACATGCTGCAACTAACATTCCGAATGCTACAGTTAAAGATGCTATGTGCCACAAATAAGACCTGGTGCAGTCAAATAACTTTAAGAAAAAATTACAAAACACTGGCACTATATGATTTCCCCTGGTATGAAACTTTGAAAAGGCAAAAAAAAAAAAAAAAAGCAGATCAGTAGCTGCCAGGTGTCAGGGGTGAGGGGTTGAGAGTGTCTGCAAAGGAGCATGTGGGAACTTTTGGGGGTGATGAAAATGTTCCATGTATCCTGATTCTAGCAGTGGTTACATACTGTTTGCATTTATCAAACCTTAGGAAGCTATACTTCAACACATGAATTTTAATAGAAATTAAATTTTAATAAATTCAGTTTAAACACTAGTACAGGTTGAATATGGGCACAGGAGAAATCTTGATGATTGTAGGAGAAGAGCTGAAGTGGATGAAGATGGTAGTGTTTCAGAGGGAGTAATCCCAGTGTTCACCATGTCACTCCCTGGCAGGTAAACAGGCCTGGAAGGGTCTGTTGGTTGGGGCAGAGGAGCCGCCCCAGCATACTCTCTGTCACTTGACCGCAGGCTTGATGCCTGTGATGGGTGCAGACAGCTGGGGAGAGTGGTGGGCAGAGCCTTGGTTCCTTCTCCGTCCTTCCCCCGTGAACAAGTAGAGTAAAAAGCAAGGCACCCCTGCCTCCGCAGTCATACCTTTTTTGACCCTTCCATTATTTTGTTTTAAGCAAATATCCCTCGCAGAAGAGGAAGGAGGAGGAAGGAAGAGGTTCCTAAGGAGGGTGACAAAGAAAGGTCTTCTCCTGCTCATCCTTTGAGATAAGGTGGAGAACAAGAGAGGGGTTAAGGACTTGCCTGGTTTGTCCAGTGCTTAAGACTCCTCCTTGCAATTCAAGGGATAAAGGTTGGAATCCTGGTCGGGGAAGGTGCCACATGCCATGGACCAGCTAGGTCTGTGTCCACGACCACCGAACCTGGGCTCTAGCGCCATGGAGCTGAAACTACTGAGCCTGAGATGAAAGTGCTGAAGCCCATGCTCCCGACGGCCAGTGCTCCACAAAAAGAGAAGCTGCTGCAACGAGAAGCCCAAGAACCCCAGCTAGAAAGTAGCCCTCGCCTGCCACAACTAGAGAACGCCCTTGCACCGCAAGGAAGACCAAGCCCAGCCAAAAATAAACTTAAATAAAAAAAAGAACCTTTTAAAAAAAGAGTGGTTGGTGGCAATGGAAGTGAATGCAAGTGACCACCTTGGAGAATCTGATGGACGATGAGACAGCCCCAGGTTACTCAGCCAGGAGTCTCTGCTCTCAGCCTTGGTCCTTCAACCTCCAAGTTTCGTAAAGATGGCCTTTCTCTGTCTCCCCTTTCTGCTCTTTCTCTGACGGAATATCAAGCTGAGCAGGAGTGGGACGGCTTTACTCAAGCAAAGGAGGCTGCTCTGAGAGTCCTGTAAATGTTGACTTCGTACAAAGTCGGCTTGTCCAAACATCATCCATCACTGTGAACCATATTTCATTGGATTAACTGGCTTCTTTTCGCAAAGAAGGACTTGTGCTAATATTTACCCTGCATCTTGTAAGATCATATGGAAATCAGATAATGATGTTGAAAATGGAAAAAGTGAATTTCCAGAGAGAATATGACTGAGATGGTTGTGCTTTCCTATGTAGCCTGTCTGGCTCCGGGAACCTTCTTGTCCACCCTGGTCTCTAACCCTCACTCTGAGGCATCCCCACTGCTGCCCCCCCCCCAAGTCATAGGCCAAGGGCAGACTCCATAGTCTATTTGGATGGAGAGATTTTAAGTAGACTCAGCTCATTTTTCACCCAATGGGTTTTTTTTTTTAATTTGCTAAGAAATTCCAGAAAAGGAAGTATAAACACTTGTGTGACTATAGGAAATCTGTTGCCAGTAAATATTAATAGAAGATAATATGAAAATAATTTTGGTAGTTTTCTAAGGGGTATGCATAATGCTAATAATTTCATTTATTAGTTTGTCAGACATTCATAGAGTGCACACACTGCACACTATACTTTCTAATATAAATACCACGGATATAGCTTTTCAGGTATGCATCCCTTTATTCATTCAATAAATAGTACTGTTTACTCTGAGCTGAGCACTGAGGCAGTTATTGGGTAGAGAAGAAGGGGAAATAGCTCAAGTCCTATACAGTTTTATCTTAAAAGAGGCAGTGATGGGGAATTCCACCACAGGGGCATGGGTTCATCCCTAGTTGAGGAACTAAGATGTCGCATGTTGAGTTGTAGCCAAAAAAAAAGGCAACAAGGAAGGCTTCATCTATTCTGTTGCTCCTTCCTATGTTAATTCACTCCATATCTTTTCTTTTATAAAAATTATTTTATGGTCTTAAAAAATTAGAGTATAATTGATATACATATTAGCTTCAGATGTACAATATAATGGTTTGATATCTATATATATGGGCTCAGATGGTAAAGAATCTGCCTGCAATGATGGAGACCCCATTTCAAACCCTGGGCTGGGAAGATCCCCTGGAGAAGGGAATGCAACCCACTCCAGTATTCTTGCCTGGAGAATTCCACGGACAGAGGAGTCTGGTTGTCTATAGTCCATAGGGTTGCAAAGGGTTGGACATGACTGAGCAACTGACGCTCCCTTTTTATCTGTATATATAGCAAAATGAGTGCCACAATTAAGTCTAGCTAACATGTCACCATAGATAGTTTCTGATTTTTTTCCTGTGATGAAAACTTTTAAAATCTACTCTTAGAAACTTTCAGATGTGCAATACAGTATTAACTATTCTACCATGCTATAGATTATATTCCCAAAGACTTATTTATTTTATAACTGGAAGTTTGTGCCGTTTATCCCAGCTCATTCACTGCCCCATCCCATGCCTCTGGCGACCATCAATCAGTTCTCTCTTTCTCTGAGCTTTGTGATTGTTTCTTTAAATTCACATGTGAGTGAAATCATACAATATTGCTATTATCCTACCTGACTTACTTCACTTAGCATAAAGCCCTCAAGTTTCATTTCTGTGGTCCCATACAGCAAGATGGCCTTCTTTCTGATGGCTGAATGAAGTTCTGGTGTGCACATGTACACACATTTTCTCCATCCACTTTTCCATCGATGGATGCTGATTGTTTCCATGTCTTGGCTACTGTGAATAATGATGCTATGAACATTGGGATGCAGATATCTTGGAGAGGTAGCATTTTCATGATTTTTTTGTAGATAGACACCCAGAAATGGAAACACTGAGTCACCTGGTGGTTCTATTTTTAAGTTTTTGAGGAAGCTGTGTACTGTTTTCTATAATGATTGCATCAATTTACAAGCCCATCAACAGTGCCCTAGGGTTTTTGGTTTTCTTTTCTCCACACCCTCATTAGCACTGACATCTGGTCTTTCTGATCACAGCCATTCCGACAAGCATGAGGTGATATTTCATGGTGGTTTTGATTTGTTTTTCTCTAATGATAGTGACTTTGAGCATCTTTTTATGTGCCTGTTGTCCATCTGCATGTTTTTGGGAAAATGTCTATTCAGATCTTCTATTCATTTTTAAAATAAATTGTATGTATTTTTGCTATTGAGTTGTAAGAGTTTTTTTAAAAAACATATCAGATATATGATTTACAAATATTTTCTCCTGTTCAGTAGGCTGTCTTCTCATTTTACTGATATTTTTCTTTGCTGAGCCACATTTGTTCCTCTGTATCTACTCTGGGCACTAAAATTCAGGGCTGAAGTACTTCCTGTCCTGGACAAGCTCACAGCCTGGACGCATGCCAGAATCTCTCCCCAGCTCTGTCTTCATGAAGTCACTCAACCTTCCACCCGCCCAGGGGAATGCGGGGCACACACAGTGGTGTGAAACAGTGGCTCAGAAGATGGGCAACTGATCCATGAGGTGCTCAGCAACTGGACTGGAAGGGGTTCTGGCTCTGGGGATGGTGGAAGAGGTCAGCTCTCAGTGGCGGCTACTTCCCAGGGGCACCTTGTATTATTTCCCCCTTACTCATCTTAGTCATGTTTGCAATTCATTGTTTAATGACAGCAACATGCACTGAGTATTTTCCAGAACGGTGTCTGATACACAGGAAGTGCTCTATAGATATTTGTAGCTTGACCTCTCCCACCTTCACGTAGCAACAGAGGCTTCCTGGAGGAGGGGGCCTTTGGGCCAAGGTTTTTGAGGGAGCCTGAGGGGCCTTGGTGTCCTGATACGAGGAGACACTATTTAGAAAACTGCCAGGTTGCAATAAGTGCTCCAAAGAAGCATCAGAGATGATGACGCCGGCAGTGCTGCTGACGGTGATCGGCCGCAAGCAGCTAGGAGGTAGTCTGCCTGAAGAAGACAGACGCTGGGGCCAGTGGGCTCCAGAGGATGCATCCAGCTCTGGAATCCTAAGGGATGCTTCTGAAATCCACGCACAGAGATGTTTCTCTGCTTTTCTCTTGCAGGTACCGTATCCTGGAAGCTCACACAAAGGATTATACAAAAGCTTGTCGAGGGGGGACTTCCCTGGAAGCTCGTGGTGGGGTTCCAGGTCGCCTGGCTGCTGAGGAAGGCTGGAGGGCAATGGCCGTTGATGGGGCAGAGCTTCGGGGCCGGCACTTCTAGAAACAGGGCACTTGTTAGTTCTCTCTCTGTTAGTGGATGTGGTTCTCAAGTTACTTCCCTCTATGCCTATGTTTTCTGTGAGTATGATTTCAGTGTGTCTGCCCTCTGATGCCCTCTTGCAACACCTACCATCTTACTTGGGTTTCTCTTACCTTGGGCGTGGGGTATCTCTTCACGGTTGCTCCAGCAAAGCACAGCCACTGCTCCTTACCTTGGACGAGGGGTATCTCCTTACCGCCACCGTTAAGGGCCTAGATCTGATAGACAGAGAGCCTGATGAACTATGGAATGAGGTTCGTGGCATTGCACGGGAGACAGGGATCAAGACCATCCCCATGGAAAAGAAATGTAAAAAAGCAAAATGGCTGTCTGGGGAGGTCTTACAAATAGCTGTGAAAAGAAGAGAGGCAAAAAGCAAAGGAGAAAAGGAAAGATATAAGCATCTGAATGCAGAGTTCCAAAGAATAGCAAGAAGAGATAAGAAAGCCTTCTTCAGCAATCAATGCAAAGAAATAGAGGAAAAGNTGATGCTTTTGAACTGTGGTGTTGGAGAAGACTCTTGAGAGTCCCTTGGACTGCAAGGAGATCCAACCAATCATCTATCCTAAATAAAATCAGTCCTGAATATTCATTGGAAGGACTGATGCTGCAGCTGAAACTCCAATACTTTGGCCACCTGATGCGAAGAACTGACTCATTTAAAAAGACCCTAATGCTGGGAAAGGTTGAAGGTGAGAGGAGAAGGGGACGACAGAGGATGAGATGGTTGGATGGCATCATTGACTCAATGGACATGGGTTTGAGCAAGCTCTGGGTGTTGGTGATGGACAGGGAGGCCTGGTGTGCTGCCATCCATGGGGTCACAGAGTCGGACAAAACTGAGCAACTGAACTGAACTGGATCACTTGTTTGCTGTGTTCAACTTCTTTGGCCTCTTAAACATCTTCAGAAGTTGATGCCTCTCCTGTGCTTGGTGTCTGGTTTTTCTTGAAGGGTCAGATGCTGGCTGAGAGCTGCTGGAAGTTGTGGGACAAGTCCTGGGAATTCTACAAGGCTGACTAGTCCGTGAGGCCAGCTGAGCCGCTGGTGAAATAAATTACTCTTCATGACTCCCATCTACCCCCAGGTCTGAGTCACCAGCATCAGTGGCCTGATCCTGGGTTGGGACAAGTCCCTCTCCTACCTGAAATACCAGCTTCTAGACTTTTTGATGCTGCCAGGCTTTGTAGCCCTGCATACCATGCAGACTGAACTTCTGCATTCCCCAACAAGATGTCAGAGAGAGCAATGCTAAACCCCATGTCCCCACCAGCTGACTACCCTTCTGGGTGGGAAGGGGAATGGGCTCCCATGGCAGGCACACCAGGGTCCTGGGCTGAGTCCTAGCTACACCCCAACTCCTGGGCATCAGGCTGGGCTGCCCCTTCCACACCCTCTGCTGGGTCTCAGTTTCCTTACCTGGAACAAAACAGTGAATGTGGATTAAGGATCACCCAACCCTTCTCTCAGGAGCCTCACTGACTGGTGACTAAGATGTCCCACCCTCAGCACTGGGTCCCCATCCAGTCAGCCAGTGCCAGCCCCCAAGCCTTCAGCCCTGCTGTGGGCTGGGCTCTAGTCTCAGCAGCTGCGTTGAGCTCCCTCAGCCCTGGGACTAAGGCGGGACATCACGCTTCCCCTGGAAGCGGGACCCAGCCTGGAGGTGGCTCCCAGGTCTGGAAGCTTAGGCTGGGTCTCCTCTCTCTCTGCTCTTGGACCATGGTAGTAGTTGTTGCTGAGTCGCTCAGTTGTGTCCAACTGTTTTTGACCCCTTGGGCTATAGCATGCCAGGCTTCCCTGTCCTTCACTGTCTCCTAGAGTTTGCTCAAATGTATGTCCACTGAGTTGGTGATGCCATCCAACCATCTCACCCTCTGTTTTCCCTTCTCCTCCTGCCCTCAATCTTTCCCAGAATCAGTCTTTTTTAATGAGTCTGCTCTTTGCATCAGGTGGTGACTGTAGAGAGTCCATTAAATTCTCTTCGTAATTAAAAAAACAAACAAACAAACAAAAAAAAAAAACCAGGAGTGGACATATTAAGACCAGATAAGGTAGAATTCAGAGCAAAGAAAATTACTGGAGAGAGGAAGAAAGAGGGACATCACACAATGTTAAAAGGACCAATCCTCTAAGATGACATAAGAGCCCTAAACATGTATGAACCAAACAACAGAACGTCAACAAACATCAACTGATAGAGTTGAAAGGGGAAATAGACAAATCTAAAATTATAGCAGGAGAAATAAATCAGGTATATTGGTCTGTAGTTTTCTTCTTGTGTGTTAGCTTTGCTTTTGGTATCGGGTATAGAAATGTCTGGTTGAAAGTAACACAAGTTTCTTTAACTGAAAAAAAATGGAAGATTAACAAGTCCTACTTCAGAGGGATGACTGTGGGGCTTAAGGTAATGCATGTAAAACAAACATGTTAATGCTTGACATATATAGTATATAATCCACCTTCAATAATGATCACTCTAATTTTTTTTTAATAACAGAGTCTTACTTCCCAATTCAAGATCACCCTGGACTCCAGTCTGAATCAGCCCATTTTTTATTTTTTGTAGTTTTTTAAAAAAATTATGCTCCAAAATTGATCTGAAACAGCCATACATTTGATATAATGTATACACATACACAGAAATTAGGATGATGGGGGAAACAAAAGCCTAAAGATTAAATTAGGAGCCCTCATGAAGGGCTCCATTCCTGGCTGAATCTCTCATGGAGGCCTCACATTCCTGCAGGCCCTTTCCTCCAGCTGGGACCATGCTCACACCCTGCTGTCTCCAAGTCCAGAGAAAGTTCCAGAATTCAGCCTCATTGGATCAGATTCAGTTGTGTGCTCATTCCTGAACGAATATCTACCGCCAGGCAGATACAGGACTCTGGTTGGTCAGGCCCAGAGTTCCGCCCATCCCTTATCTGGGGAAGGAGTGCTTTCTAGAGAACCCTGAAGAGGGCTGCCCAGAGGTTCCTTGAAGAAAACTAGGAAGTTGTTAGAGGCAAGGCCAGGATACTGGGTGGGTAGAGTCACCAGAGGTTACTGATGACTGGGGTAAGAGTTGGGCCTTGTCTTACACTCCTAAGGCTGCCATAACAGGGTTGGTGCCTTAAACCAGTGGTTCCCAACCTTTTTGGTACCGGGGACTGGTTTCAAGGAAGACGGTGTTTCCATGAACTGGGGAAGGGGATGATTTTGCGATGATGCAAGCACATTACATTCATTGTGCACTTTATTTCTATTATTATTACATCAGTTCCACCTCAGATCATCAGGCATTAGATCCTGGAGGCAAGGGACCCTTGCCTTAAACGACAGAATTTGTTTTCTCACAGTTCCAGATACTAGACGTCCAAGATCAAGGTGCTGGCAGGGTTGATTCCTTCAAGAGCTATGAGAAAGCATCTCTCCTCAATTCTAGTGGGTTGCTGGCAGTCTTTGGCATTCCTTAGTGTGAAGAAGCATCACTCTGATCTCTGGCTTCATCTTCACATGTCTGTCTCCCTGTATGTACATCTGTGTCCAAATTTCCTGTTTTTGTTAGGATCTTAGTGATATTGAACTGTTGTTGTTCAGCGCCAAGTCATGGACTGCAGCTCACCAGGCCTTCCTGTCCCTCACCATCTCCCAGAGTTTGCCCAAGTTCATGTCAATTGAATTGGTGATGCCATCCAACCATCTCATCCTCTGTCACCTTCTTCTTCTGACTTCAATCTTTCCCAGCATCAGGGTCTTTTCCAATGAGTCAACTCTTCATATCAGATAGCCAAAGTATTGGAGCTTCAGCTTCAGCAGCAGTCCTTCCATTTAATATTCAGGCTTGATTTCCTTTGGAATTGACTGGTTTGATCTCCTTGTTGTCTGAAGGACTCTCAAGAGTCTTCTCCAGCACCACAGTTCAAAAGCATCAGTTCTTCAACACTCTGCCTTATTTATGGTCCAACTCTCACATCTGTACTTGACTTCTGAAAAGACCATAGTCTTGACTATACAGGCATTTGTTCAGCAAGATGTTTCTGCTTTTTAATATCCTGTCTAGGCTTATCATTGCTTTCATTCCAAGAAGCAATAGCCTTCTAATTTCATGGCTGCAGTCACTGTCTGCTGTGAATATTGAATTAGGGCCCACTGAAGGACCTCATTTTAACTTGTAACCTGTGTAAATGCCCTGTCTCCAAACGAGGTCACCCTCTGAGCTACTTTGGGGTTAGGACTTCAACACAGAACACGATTCATCTCACAACAGGCATGGAAGCAGTTGCCTCATCCACACGCTTGTTACTGGGCCAGTGCACCCACACTCTAATCGAGATGAGTGTTAACCTCTGCTGGAGGGAGTTGACTGCTAGCCTATCCTGAAAAGGCCAAGCTTACAGTCTCTGCACTTGGTGACTTCCAGTTAATAGTGACCTAACGCAGTTACAAAAGGCCCAGCTTATTGTCCGACAGGCACAGCCATGCGGTGTTGTACACCATCCAGGGCTCCCTGTGGGTCCAGGCTGAGGCCAGGCTGGAGCTGAGCCTGCAGCCTTGTCCTGCTTCCTTCTCACCCCTCCTGAGAGACCCCCTCCATAAACTACTTGCCCACAGGTCCCCATCTTACACAGCTTCTAGGACACCAGCCTACCCTGGATCCCTGCGTGGCACAGCCTCACCCACACGGCTGCCTTCCTGGGTAGCACGTTCTTCCCTGAGAGGGGCCATGTGTAAAAGGACTGTCTTTTCAGGCTCTGGGGAAGATGGGGGTGGGCACCTTGAGGTCTTTCACACCCAAACTCCTGCTGTGAACTCATCCCGATTCTTCCCACGTCTGCTCCAGGGCCTCGCTCCATCCACCCTCTTCAGGTAATTCCCATGTCCCCTCAGATCCAGATTTGATTAACAGAAGGTTATAAACAAGTCCCAGAAAAAAGGAAAACCAGCATCTCCTTGGGGCAGCCGCTGTCTATTGGCAAGTTGCTCTCCAGCCAATATTTTTGTTTTCTTGATTTTTTATATAGATAATGAATTAAGCTAGTTGATATATACTTCTTTCTTCAGGTCTTGGGAATAGCTTTGCCCCATATTGAATTAGTTATCAGATTTCAATAAAGGGTCTACCTTTGCAATGACAACTCATTATTGGATTTACAAGGGAGGGAAGATGGTGAAATCCTGCTAAAAGGATGGTTACGAATTTCTCTTTTTCAGTTGCATGGCTATGTCCTGGATAAAAAAGTCTGTGAAAAATGAGATGAAAATTCCAATACTGTATTTGTCCCAGTTGCAAATACAATGCGGAGGAGGCAATGGCACCCCACTCCAGTACTCTTGCCTGGAAAATCCCATGGATGGAGGAGCCTGGTAGGCTGCAGTCCATGGGGTCGCAAAGAGTTGCACACGATTGAGTGACTTCACTTTCACTTTTCACTTTCATGCATTGGAGAAGGAAGTGGCAACCCACTCCAGTGTTCTTGCCTGGAGAATCCCAGGGACGGGGGAGCCTGGTGGGCTGCCATCTACGGGGTTGCACAGAGTCAGACACGACTGAAGTGACTTAGCAGCAGCAGCAAATACAATGATATGGGAGAAGACAGTCATGGGGAGGGGCCTGCTGTGCTAGGAGGACCCACCTCCCCCCTTTTCAGAGCTGCCTTGTGACCAGGAGGCTTGGTCATTGGTACCTGGTATGTTGGCATCAGGTGTGTTGGCCGGGGGAGGGGCTGCCCTGCTCACAAGNGAGAAGACAGTCATGGGGAGGGGCCTGCTGTGCTAGGAGGACCCACCTCCCCCCTTTTCAGAGCTGCCTTGTGACCAGGAGGCTTGGTCATTGGTACCTGGTATGTTGGCATCAGGTGTGTTGGCCGGGGGAGGGGCTGCCCTGCTCACAAGGATGCAATATCTGAGGATTTGGGTCTGGGCAGCTTTGGTCCTCTATTGAGCTACCATTTCTTGAAAGCTTTATGTGGGTTTCCTAACTTCACAGTGGTTATTTTACAGAGCCATTTTACAGACAGATGTGTGCAGGGAGCTGCATTAGGAAAAGGGAGCAGGGAAGATTTTGCAGGTGTTAAATGGAGACTGGTTTTGCTCAAGGCATTTGAGTTGGAGCTGGAATTGGAAGCGAGGCCAAATTTCCTGCTATTTGTACTTCCTTTCTGCCTCCATCCAATAGACTCTTCAAGCAGGTAGGGGCCCTAGAACTTACATTTCAAAGACACTCTTCTGTCCAGGACTGGATGGGAGACCAGCTCTGGCCCCCGGCACAGGAGACACTAGTCTCTCTGAGACTTCCCGTCCCTCTAGAAGGGGGGTTCTAGGTGCTTTTCTAATGCTTCCTGCTTCCTTGGCTGTTTCTGCTGATGGCTTGTGAGATGCTATTGTGGAACGGGCCTCAGCTGGTGTTCAGCACACAGCAGGCATTTTTCATCATGACTGTCCCTGCAACTTCAGTGTCAGCANCAGGAGACACTAGTCTCTCTGAGACTTCCCGTCCCTCTAGAAGGGGGGTTCTAGGTGCTTTTCTAATGCTTCCTGCTTCCTTGGCTGTTTCTGCTGATGGCTTGTGAGATGCTATTGTGGAACGGGCCTCAGCTGGTGTTCAGCACACAGCAGGCATTTTTCATCATGACTGTCCCTGCAACTTCAGTGTCAGCATCAGCCCTTTCTAGGTGCCCCACTAGGAGGGCATTCCCAGTTCAACCTCAACTCTGCTTCCCAGATGGGTCCAGCTCTGCCCTGCAGCCTCACCTGGCACCCAGTACAGAATCTGGCTCAAAACAGGTGCTCAGTAAATACATTTGTTGAGTAAATGAATGATATCTGGGACTGCTTGTTACATACCTCTCACCCTTGTTCCCCATAGCCCTTCAGGTGGAAGAATAGTAAATATTTACTATTCTTATTTACTATACTTATTTACTATTCTTATTTACTAATTTACTTATTTACTATTCTTATTTACTATACTTATTTACTTATTTACTATTCTTATTTACTAATATGTAATAAGACAAAAATTGTGATAGCTGATGCACACCAACTGCTTCCTGTGTACTCAGCATTGTTATTCCCCACAATAACTTTGGAACACAGGTTCTGGTCTATTCCATTTTCTGTGTGTGTTAGTCGCTCAGTCATGTCTGACTCTTTGGGACTCCATGGTCTATAGCCCACCAGGCTCTCCTGTCTATGGAATTCTCCAGGCAAGAGTACTGGAGTGAGTAGCCATTTCCTTTCCCAGGGGATCTTCCCGATCAAGGGATTGAACCCAGGTCTCCTGCAAGGCAGGAGGATTCTTTACTGTCTGAGCCACCGGGGAAGCCCATTCCATTGTACAGATGGAGAAAAATGAGGCTCAGCAAGCAGAAGGGCACGGCAGGGGTAAGAGGAGGAGCTGGGACTGGAACTCAGGCCTGTCTGCCCCAAGTGTCCCCTGATGCTTCTGTTTCCTAGTGGAAAACCTTCATTCCTCCACAAACTTTTTGGAGGCAGTTGAATTGGGGTCCCCTCCCCTGCTGGAGCTATGTCTGGACTTCCTCCAGCTTGACCACACTTCCTGTCAGGATCCCAGAGCAGACACCCTGTCTTAGCATGCTTTCCCCATCCCCACGGTCCCCATGCTAGCCTGGAAGTTTTCTGCCAGTTCCTCACCCTGCCACAGTTGCTGCAGCTGGTTGGAAATATGGCTGCATTTCTGGAAAGTTCTGTTCCCTTTTCTTGTTGTCAGATATTCCTTTGCAGTTTCCTGTCTTCATTCCTGGCGGGACACTTTGCACATGAACAGAAGGCTCCTCCTGGCTTCTCTCCCTGTGATGGCGCAGAGGCAGGAATTCTACTCCTGAGTACCTGGGGCTTCCTTTGGGAGGGACGAGGGGCATGTGATGAGCACTCCACATCCCTCTTTAACTAAAGGTTCACTGAGGGCATCACAACCTTTTGGTCCCTTATCCCCATGGGCCCCATCTTCCCTCACGGGGCTGGTGGTCAGCGGCTCCTGTCCAGCTGCCATGGTGTTTCCCTTTGCCAAGGCCCAGCCTGGGGCAGCAGATGAGGTGGGGTCTCCCCAGGAGAAAGAACTGCCGCTGTCCTGGGCTGGGCTGGGCTGGGAGAGGCCAGGCTGGCTTCACTGNGGCTCCTGTCCAGCTGCCATGGTGTTTCCCTTTGCCAAGGCCCAGCCTGGGGCAGCAGATGAGGTGGGGTCTCCCCAGGAGAAAGAACTGCCGCTGTCCTGGGCTGGGCTGGGCTGGGAGAGGCCAGGCTGGCTTCACTGCTCAGATGGTACCTTCTTCCCCTCCTCCCGGCCTCTCCAGCAGCAGCCCTGGGGTCTTCCGGGGAAGGGGTTCTGAGAGGGGATCAAAGGTGGTGCATGGACAAACATTAATATTTTCACCAATCATGTTTTTATTTTAATGGGTATCAGAAAAAGGTCCACAAGCAATTAATGCATTAAACCCTTGATTTCATGGATGTTACTGCTTAGGGTGAGGCAAATTGAAAAAGGGAGACCATTTCAAGTCAAAGGGATGGACTGAATCAAAACCAGTATCGTGCAGGTAGAGGTGTGGGTGGCAACCCCCGGGAGGGTCAGAGAAGCTGCTGGAGCTCGGGAGACACGGAGGAGGCCCACAAGATCCCAGGGTGCAGCCTGGCTCTGCCGGTGGTGGGAGGGGGGCACCTTGGGCAGCTCGCTGCCCCTCGAGAGCCTCAGTTTCCTCCTCTGTCACGTGGGGAGGAGCTGTGGCAGCCCGAGGGGCTGTAGTGGGTGGGGGGCTGGCCTGGAGCTCAGCTCTGAGTCCTTGCTTGGAGCTGCAGCGGCAGCGCGTGGTGGCATTATTGGTTGTATTAGCATCACTGTGGAAGCCTCAGGAGCTTATTCTGGGTGCCACGACCCATGGCTTGCAGCCGGGAAGAATCCTCAGCACAGCTCCATGTGAGCAGCCCCTGGCAGGGGTGCCCTTCTCACGTTCACAGCTTTGGGCCAGGCAGGCTGGGTGTCCATCCAGTCTGGCCACCCACTGGGCTGCTTGGAGCCACCATATCCTTTACTGTAGCCTTAGACCGAGAGACCCACCTCATAGGGTCATGGCTGTGAAGAGCAGCAAAAAGGGCTGGCCGGGTCTCCAGAACAGTAGGGCTTCTTCCTGTGTTAGATTTTGTCTTCTCATGGGGTAAACTTCTGTTGTTTGGGCAGGCACCATTTGATGCTAAGGTAGAGTTTTGCTTGCTAAGTCATGTCCAACTCTTTGCAACCCAGTGGACAGTAGCCCATCGTGTTCCTCCTGGGATTCTCCAGGCAGGAACGCTGGAGGGGTTTGTCATTTCCTTCTTCAGGGGATCTTCCTGAGCACAGGAATCAAACCTGTGACTCTTATACCACCTGCATTGGCAGCTGGGTGCTTTATCACTTGTGCTACCTAGGCAGCCCACTTAGCTTGCATGAGGCAAAGCTCTGTTTCTTGCAGGCACAGTCTGATGCAGCCTGGAGGGTCCTGAACCAACTCAGAGTGTTGGATGTGTTATCCCTAGCATGATCATCTATCTACTCATCCATGTATCAATCCATTCATCTGTTATCCAACTGTGATCTACCATCCATCCATCCATCCAGTATATGGTTCTGAGCACCTACTGAGTGCTGGATGCCATGGTGCAGACAGTTCTGAACAAAATTGCCAAGGTCTTGCTTTCATGGTGCTTCAGTGGAGCAGAAACATTAATGTTAAGCACATATCACCAGGAAGCATGAGGATGGCTGCAGAGGAGAAGCACAGGCTGCTGTGAGGGTGGCCCATGAAAGATTCAGGGACGCCTTCCTGGAGGAAGCAGCATCTGAGCAGGAACCTGCAGGACCAGGAAGAGTTCCCAGTGAAGGGGAGTGGGTGAGAGGGGCTGTCCAGGTGGAGTTCCCAGGCTCTCCCGGGAGGTGTAGATAGGGTATTGGGATGGATCCAAGAGGAGAAACATGGCTGCTGGGGTTGGGATGGGGAAGGGGGGTGTGAGGGCAGGCACAGTGGGAGCCGTGCTGGGGAGTTAAGGAGTGCAGGGCATGAGCAGGTCGGGCGAACCCCAGCAGATCTGAGTCTGAAGGTCCCTCCAGCCACTGTGGGGGTGTAGAGAGGGCTGAGGGGAGAAGAAGCGAGTGGGAAAGTGGTGGTGGCGGTTCAGGCTGGAGAAGGTGGGGCCTTTGGTCTCAGTCTCAGTAATGAAGGAAAAGAGCCTAGTGAGGGGCAGGAGGGGCAGGGTGAGTGCCCAGGTTTCCAGCCTGAGTGGCTGATTCGGGGACCCTAGTGGAGGTCCCTGGGTGGAGGAGCAGGTTTGAGGTAGGGGAGATGCTGGGCATGGCTGTGTCCATAAATTTGAGGCATCTAGGGGGGTTTCTAGGGGGCAATCGGGTGGCAGGTTCTAGCAGCAGGTAGAGGCTTGAGGTCATGAGCAGATAGGTAGGTGACTGAAGTCTCAGGGGGTGGAGAGCCCCCCAGAGAGGCATAGAGAGGGCAGCTCAGGAGGAACGTCCGAGACAGAGCCCCAGGACCTCTAGGCTTAGGAGGCGGGAGGAAGAAGCAGCAAGGGAGGCTGGGGAGTGGACAGAGGGGTTAGAGGGAAAGGAGAAGTCTCAGGCCCAAAAGGAGAGAGTGTTTGAAGAAGAAAGGGTCACAGCCTGGGTGTTGCCCAGGGGCCAAGTCTGGATTGAAGGATGCCCCCTGGCTGAGCCAGTGGGGATCAGAGTGGCCTGCACAGGAACAGTGTTTCAGGGCTGCAGAAGCGCCCAGCCAGCCCTGGGGAAATTCTCAGAAAGGCTCCTGAGATGCAGAGCGAGAAGTGGCTTGTCCCAGTCGCCAGGGCTAAGACTGTAGCGCTCTGGGCTCTGGTTTCCCTCTCTGCTGCAGGAGCCTGGGACCCCCACCTGCCCTCTGAGGTCAAGGTGGGTGGGCGGGGGCCCCCTGGGACGTCCTGGAGGACTGACTGTGGACTGACCTGGTCTCCAGAATTCCCGCCCCTCCCTGCTTTCTCCCATGCCTCCCTCCCCGGGATCCAGATCCTTCTAGAGAAACCAAGGTGAACACAGCAGGATGTCAGTCGGTGCTCAGAGCCCACCGAGAGCCCAGCCTAAACAGGGACTAGAGGAGAAGAGCTCCTGGAGAGGGCGAGAGGATCGGGGAACNCTAAGACTGTAGCGCTCTGGGCTCTGGTTTCCCTCTCTGCTGCAGGAGCCTGGGACCCCCACCTGCCCTCTGAGGTCAAGGTGGGTGGGCGGGGGCCCCCTGGGACGTCCTGGAGGACTGACTGTGGACTGACCTGGTCTCCAGAATTCCCGCCCCTCCCTGCTTTCTCCCATGCCTCCCTCCCCGGGATCCAGATCCTTCTAGAGAAACCAAGGTGAACACAGCAGGATGTCAGTCGGTGCTCAGAGCCCACCGAGAGCCCAGCCTAAACAGGGACTAGAGGAGAAGAGCTCCTGGAGAGGGCGAGAGGATCGGGGAACACAACCAGAACCGAAAGGAAGTGCACTCCTGGCTTCCTGTCCCCGATCTGCTTACACCAAGGGAGACGCACCAGAAAATCCCCCTCAGCAAAGGCTGCTCCTCGTAATTAATGCAAGAAGGAAGCAAGGACAGAACGGCAAAGGGCTCCTCCGGGGCATGTCCCCGGGTGTGCTGGCCACATGGGCTCTGTCCCTCGGCTTTCAGGACCCATGTCTCCCCCTCAGCATCTTGGGCTTGGGGGGCAGAGGGTGAGATGGGAGAGGAGGGTGAGATGCACGTGGGATTTCCTGGGACCCTGCTAGTTGATGCTGAGAGGAGCTCCCCGTGTCCTCCCCCTGCAGATGCCGAAACCAGGGAGCAGAAGGTTATGGAATCTTCCTTCTCTCCCAGCCCAGGATTTTCAGATCTGTCAGCCTCTTTCACGGCATCTGCAATGATGCACGGGATCTTGGAATTAGAGCATCTTTCACAGACTCACAGACGCTTTCACAGTCTTTGAATCCCAGAACCTGAGCATCTGGTCCCTTTCACAGAATCCTAGAATTCTGGAATCACAAGAGCGTTCGAGGACTCACGGGACGAGAGCCACAGAATTAAGGAGTCCCTGGAGAAAACCTGGAGCCTCACTTACTGAACACTTGGGATCAAAGAATCAATCCAAATAAATAGACATCTATTAGACATCTAAATAGACACCCTGGAGGCAGAATGTTAGCACAGGAAGTCCCTCTTGTCCAAAACTGCCGGTTATGCAGGAGCCCTCTCTTCCCTTTCCTGTAATAACTTGACCTCTTGCAGGGATCGGGAGCCTGTCCCTCCATTGGGCACATCAAGCTGCTGCTGCTGAGCCGAAAGCTGCTCCCACATGACACCCACCCCTCTTGCCTGTGTGCCCCAGCTGCTCATGAGGAGCTAAACTTGTGCAAAAGTGAACTGGACACCAAAACAAGGGCTTCCCCTAGGCACGCACAGTCCGATCCTCTTGGGGTCTGTCTCCCTCTGGGGCAGAGCTGGCCCTCAGGACTTGGGGATGGGATGGGGACCCTTGGCTCTCCTCGATTCACAAAGTGACAAGAGTTCAATCTGCTCCTCTCCTTGAGGATGGACCAGTCAGTGATGCAGGCAGGCAGACAGGGAATGACCACAAGGAAAGGATGCTCAGTAATGCTCCAGGAGGCATGAAGGAAAGAGTGATGCCTTTCCCAGGGTCAGGGGTGGTGGGCAAGATTGGTCTGTGAGTCAGCTGACCCGGTCAGAGTTATCCCAGCCCTGCCACTGACCACTGGGTGACTTAGGATAAGTTACTCAGTGTCTCAGAGCCTCAGTTTCTCCATCTGTAAAATGGGTAACGAAGCCCTCTCTGTGATCGTTACCCGGGAGACTTGCTGAGGGTGCTCACCTCTCAGGGCCCTGGGCACAGGGTAAATACATTAACCCCCTCCACACCCTCCATCCGTGCCTGGGTCTCGGGGAATGAGCAGGATCCCTCCATGTGGAAAAGACATGGAATGGCATTCCTGGGAGAGGGAACAGCCTGTGCAAAGGCCTGGGAGCCACGGCTCCATCAAGAGTACTTGGGGAGCAGCCCCTTTTCTTGGAGCTTGGGGTGTAGGGGTAAAGCTGCAGGCATGGTCTGGGGGCAACAGGACCCTGGATGCCCCTGTCCTGGAGCCGAGAGTGAGGGTGCTGGGAGCTGTGGCAGGAGGAGGTGCCCTCCTGGGAAGATGCCCTATCCTCCTTTCATCCTCAGCATGGGGACAGAGTTCAACCACCAGATCCACTGGTAACCGAAGCACGGAAGGGCCAGGAAAGCTGAGCAAACTGGAACATGTCAGGAACGATCGTCCTTAGAGACAAGAGCTCCCAGCCAACACCCAGCCCCAACACGTAGAGCTGTTTCATGGTGAATCCCAGCCTGGAACACTGGAGCAATTTAGAAGGATCCGGCAAGGTTTTATTCTGCCATAAAGAGCTGGATTTTACTAAGGTTATAAAGGAGGCCAAGTCTCCAAGTGAGCCTGGTGGCCCTGGGGAAGCAGCCAGAGGCATGTTGTGGGGGCCGAGTCTCTGGGCCAGGATTCAGTGCTGACCCCATGAGCTGTGTGACACGAGGCAAGTTACCTAGCCTCCCTGTGCTTTGAGTCTTGCCCTCGTGAGGTCACGTGGACTGGTCCCTGACAAGGCAGTGGCCAAACCAAAGGAGACGGTGCAGGGAAGACCTCTGCTTCCTCACGCCCCAAGTCTTCCCTGTGTCTGCTCCTGGGCTCTTTCCAGTCCAGTCTTGCTCCCTCCTTCCCTCCACTGTCCGCGCTGGATCCGTGCACTCAGGCAGTGAGCGCGGATTTACGCCCCCCTCACTCCTTCTCAGCACGTTTACTCACTGGTGCCTCCAGCCTGGCTCCACGCCCCTCCCTGTCCCTGGGCCCACAGTGACTCTGGCCTNAATGATCCTGCCTTCCAGGGTAGGGGTGAGGATTACGGGAGATGATATGGGTGTGATGGGAGAGCACTTGGGCTCCAGACACGTTCTCTACCAGATACTCTGGGACTGTTGACAGAGCAATTAGTCTGCCAGATGTGTATAAGAGACAGGGCCCACAGTGACTCTGGCCTCCAGCCTCCACTGTGAACAGTCAGGGTGTCCCCGACCCTGTGAGGGGGCAGGGCAGTTTAAGGAGCCCGAGGGTGACTCCTGCCCGCCTCTCCTCTCTGGTCATGCAGTGACAGGGTATTAACGGGTGAACCCTGCCCCTCTGGGTTTCTGGGTGACCTGGGCCAAATCACCCCCTTGCTCTGCCCCAGGAAGCCCTTCACCTCTGGGGAGGGGTCTGAGCACCAAGGTTCTGCCTCAAGGGCGTCTGCAGTGAGCAGAGGCTGCCCTCCACCCTGTTGCTCAGCGCCCCAGTTTTGTCTCTATGTGGCTGTGACTATCTCCTATGTATCGATCTGTCTAATCCATATCAGAGACAGACATATATCTGTGTCTGTATCTGCATCATCCATGCCTAATCTGTTCTTCCAGTAAATGGAGCAGGGGAGGCCCTTCCCCTCAAGGGTCTCTCTTCTGACCTGGAGGGGCTGATGGTTGGAGGCTGAGCCAGTTCAGGGTTGGCTCTGCTGACTCAGGAGGTGATGAGATGGATCATTTTCAAAATCTGTTGCTGCAGCTTCTTGCCCACTGGTTGGTTGCACTAATTAATCGATTTTGTGGCCTATACCCAAGCCCTCTGAGCCCGGCATGCAAATATATGCAAATACCAGAGGAGTGGGTTGAACCCAAAGGCTGGTGAGCGTCCACCTGGACTGGACTGACTTCTCTGCTCGGATTTTTCCATCGCAAAGGCTCCCACGTTTCCGGGAAGCAGAGTCCAGAGAGGAGCAGGGACCTGCGAGCCGAGCCAGCAGACCTGGGTTCCAATCCCAGCCCCAGCTCACACGGCCCTACGCCGTCCTGGGCAAGTCCCTTCCTCTCAGAGCGTGTCGCCCTCACTGCAGGCGCCCCGGAGTTGCGGTGTTGCTGCAGCCGCCGCCCAGCTTGGAGCTGGGGACTGGGCATTTCTGCCCATCACGCGTTTCTGAGGCTTCCGGAGAAAGGTGTCTTCTCTCTGGGTTTGCAGCCCGGAAGAGCGCGTGCTCCTTGGAAGAGCTGCAATTTCCGTAATGAATGGCACCGACTCCCCAATCTAGTCCTGGCCCCCCCATTCCGGTCCTGTGAAAGTCGCTCAGTCGTGTCAGACTCTTTGCGACTCCTGTACCCTGTGTTTTATGTGTGACCTTTGCCAAGCAGCCTTTGCTTCGGGGGAGGGGAATGAAAAGTTGAAATCTGAATAGCCTGGAAGATTTATCCTGTACGGTGGACGTACAGTGTGGCTGTGTGGAAACGACAGGAATTATGCTCAGTGCAGCGGGGCTGAGGTGGGCTGGAGGCTGAGCTGGGGCCTGGGAGGGAGGGCCTGGGACTGGGGGG
>SJYV01020107.1:985156-1055302 GCA_006410875.1 Neotragus pygmaeus
GGTAGCCCGCCAGTGGCAAAGGTCACCCGTCTTTGCGGGGCAGGGGGTGGGGGCTGACGTTTACTGCACACCTACTGTGTGCCGGGGCCGGGCACATGCTGACTCCATCAGCACCCACACTGCCCGCCGTGGGCACTGCTGCTCCCACTTTTCTGCAGGGCTGTCTGGACTCTGAGTGCTGAGCTGACTTGTCCCGGGTCACTGGGCTTACCCATGGCAGGTCTGGGTGAGGATGGGAGCCCAGGCCTGGCTGACCCCGGGGTCCTTGCTCTTTCTCTGGCCCTGTGTGGAGGCACCCAGGGACAGGGACGTGTGCATCAGGGGAGCTGGGACCCAGATGCCAGCGGTGGGTCTTGTCACTGACCCACATTCCATTCAGCTGAGCATTGAGCATGTTCTGTGAAGCCGGGGCTGGTCACTCTGAGGAGGGTCTGAGAGGCAGGTCCTGGATCCCTGGGAATGTGCACCTCCTTGGGGGGGCCAGCCTCCAAACAAATGGCTGGGGAAAGAGGCCACAGGGCTTTCTAGGGAAGCCAGTCCCTGGAAGAGCTGGTTCGGGGACTGCAGAGGATGGGCTGGCAGATGGATTGGGAAGGGCAAGGAGGTGGGGGCATTGCAGGGGGCAGCTGGAAGGGGGAATCCAGGGGCAGGGGTGGTCATCGAATAAGCCGTCATCCAGCTTGCCAGGCCCACTTTCTCAGCTTCTGGGGACACAGGGAGGAGCTCCTCTTTGGGAAGACATCCTGGGACGCAGATAATCACATGGAGAGGAGGGCGGGGGTGCCGTTGCTTCTTGGCTATGTGGCCTCAGGCAAGTTACACGCATCTCTGAGCTCAGTTTTGTCATCTGTACAGCAGGGATAACAATGATCCTGCCTTCCAGGGTAGGGGTGAGGATTACGGGAGATGATATGGGTGTGATGGGAGAGCACTTGGGCTCCAGACACGTTCTCTACCAGATACTCTGGGACTGTTGACAGAGCAATTAGTCTGCCTGGAATGGGCTTCACCGAGAGATGAATTCTGGGCCTTGAAGAATGAATAGGAGTTCATTAGAGGGAGGAGGGGAAAGGAGAGGGGATACAGCAAAGCCCTGGCAGGGTTGGGATGGAGTGAGGGCATTGGGCATACAGTGAAGACCCAATTTGCTCTGAATTTCCTGGCAGGGGAGGGATGGGAGGAGTGGCGGGTGGTAGAACTGCTGCATAGGGAGGCGTCAGGCCATGAGAGCAGCCAACAGTGGGAGCCACAGCAGGTCCTAGAGCTACAATGCAGGTGATGTGGAGGATGGCTGTTCTGCCTGGTGATGGTTGATGGCAGGCAGCAGCCAGGGAGGACAGGGAACAGAGTCTGTGCTTCAGGACTCATGAGAGTGCACCAGTCCTCCTGGCGCCCGGGACTCTTCGGAGAGGAGAAGTCAGGGCTCAGCACACAACAGGGCTCATCCAGGCCAATTCTCTTCCCTTATCCAGCCCCTCACTTGACCGATGGGGAAAATGAAGCTCAGAGAGGGCAAGTAGCTTCCCCAGGGACACACAGGAGGCCTTGCTCTGGGACCGCAGAGGCTGCCTTTGCTGTGGGAAGGCGGGGGAAGGGGAGGAGTTGCCTAGGGAAGGGGGCATAGGTCTGGGGGCCTTTGGGGGTGTCTGTGCCAACAGGACAGTGAGTTTAAGGTGCTTCTTCTTTAGGGAGGGAGTGAAAGTTGTTCGGCAAGGAGAGTCTTTGAACTGATTGTTGCCTCCTCTTCCTCCACTTCCTCCTCCTGGCAGAGTGAACCCCTATCCACCCTCAGACCTTGGAGCAGACAGCCCCTCCTTGGGGAGCCCCTTACACCCCAGGCTAGTTAGGGTCCTCCTCTGGCTCCCACATCACCTGTGCTCCCCCGTCAGACCCCCCTGCATCCTCATTGTCTGTTTCCCATGGACTGGGGGACAACGCTCTCTCCATCCCCATGGTGAGCACAGGGCCCGCCTCCATCCTTTGGACAAGTCTCCTGACCACTCAGAGCCTCAGTGTCCTCATCTGTAAAAGGGGTGAACTCACACCCCCTAAGATGGCCGTGGGATGAAACCAGCTGTATGCAGAAAGCGCAGTGCTGCCTGGCACTCACAGCAGTACATACTCCCCAGATACCACCTCCTCCCTTCCTCTTCCCTCCCTCCCTCCTGCCTCCCTTCTTCCCATTCTCACCTGGGCCTCTGAAGGGCTCATGGCTCCTCTCCCCTGCAGGCTTCCCATCGCCCACCTTCTCCCTACCTTCAGAGCAAAGTCAATCAGAAACTTCTGCCAGGACTCACATTTCCTAAAATCCTGTCCTTAATTAGCACATCCCACTAGCTGAGAACTTATGTAACAGAAACCCAGCCTCTCTGCCCAGGCAAAGTGCATTGTTGACGCCTGGCTTCTCCCTGCAGGACCGGCTACATGATTTGTGGGCCCAGTGAAAAATGAACATTTGGGGGCCTTTGTTCAGAAAGTTGGAAAAAATGCCATTAAGCATTGGAAAATATGAAGCTTTATTCTTTCTGCCACACACTCTCTCTCTTGTCATGGTGTTTTTTATTTCCTAGTTAGTGTTGTTCTAAGTAAAGAAAAATTAGAATTTTAAATTATTAGCGTGAACTTTACTGTTCTTCTTTATATTGTGGAATGCCAGTTTTAAATGCAAATAGAAGAGCATTTCATTCGTATAGGGAATCACTGAAATTACACAATTTGTATTTCAAAGCTCATTTTAGAGTGTGTATTTCATTTTTCCCGGAAGAATGGAAACTGCATAAAACCAGCTCCGCAGCTTTTATTTCACTTCTTGGTATGCCTCCCTGCTACCAACAGGCTCTACCTTTGGCTCATTGGTGAGAAAGGAAAGGCTGAAAGGAAAAGACTCAGGAGCTGTTTTATCTTTTCCTTTCCTCCCATCATAATTTTCAGTAGTTGGGTAGTCCAGGGAAGTAACACAAGTAGGAAAGAAAGGTTCTGTGATCATTTACCTTTCTTAGAATAACACTGAGTTCTTTCTGCACTTGGAGAATGTCCTGGTTCAGAAGAGAAGCCTGGCCCTTGGGGGCTCTCAGGCACCCTGTGCTCAGCTGTAGACGTAACACTCTTGACTTGTATTCACGTGGAGTCTCACTGATCTCCCCCCGACAGGGATCCCTGGAATTCTGAGCTAACAGGGGCATCATAGATATTATATGTGAATGGGTGGCAATAAACAGAGGACACACACATTGTATGTTCCCTCTGCTCACACACATGAACCCCATGGTCCCGTCAGACACTTACAAAGCATCTAAAGCTAAAGATCTGAAGACTTTCAAGGTTGTGACAGCGGAGAATTTAACCAAACCTGCCGGGTCCTGGGTGCCTGTGTGCTACCCTGCTTCCCTGATGGTGTCTTTAGAAATATTTCTGTTCTGCAGCCCCCAGCCCCATTCCTGAATCAGTTTGTTTTTACTGAGTTTTTTTTTTTTTGGCTTGGAATCCAGAGAGTGACTGACTCTATGTTCTAGCCCGAGGTCATGAAATTATTAAATGTCAAAGCAAGAATTCAGACCTATCAACTAATGTGTTCATGTGACATGCTTATTGCTTAGGGTCTTAGTTTGTGCTGGACCCTCTTATTCCCCCGATTTGTTATCCAGTCCAATGTTACCTAGGAGCCGCTTGGTACTAGGCTTTGTTACGTAGGGCTTTCCATGCAGCACTAGCGGTAAAGGACCCACCTGCCACCAGGAGACAAGAGATGTAGTTTAATCCCTGGGTTGGGAAGATCTCCTGGAGGAGGGCATGGCAACCCACTCCAGTATTCTTGCCTAGAGAATCCCATGGACAGAGGAGACTGGCGGGCTTCAGTCCATAGCGACACAGAGTCGGACACAACTGAAGCGACTTAGTGCTCACAGTGTTACCTAAAGGCGTGGAAAGGACCGATTGCACAGAGGGGCATAGATGCTGGTCCCTCATGACCTTGGAGCTGGGCCACCCTCGGCTTCCTTTGCTGCCCTGATTTCATTACAGCCTCAACAGGGTGGGACTTGGCAGAGGAGGAAACTGAAGACCGGAGACCAGGCCACCAGCTAGGGAAGGGTCGATCCACTAGGCCAGGACTGTGGGTCAGGAGACAGGGTCAATCGTGTGTGTTGGATGAAAAAGAGGGCCTGGCCTGGAACGTGCAGGAGAAGAAGGGAGATACGGTAAATGCAGACACCGCCGCTCCTCTGTTCCCCCTCCACCTCTGTCTGTCATATCCGCCTCAGGAGCATCATCTTTTGAGTGCAGTCCAGTTTTTGATGTGGCCCTGCTGCTTAGTAAGGGGGCTGCCTTCATGCCTCTTCCTCACTGAGCGCTTGGTGCATGGCTACAGTCACCAAGTCTCACCTACTCCATCTGCCGCCTCCTGGGTGGATCTGTCTCCTCTCCCCTGGCTGCATCGTATCTTCCCAGGACAGAAACAGCTCCTCCTGGGTCTGCCTGTTTTGGCGTCGTTTACTGGTTCTCCCCAAAGTACGCTCCACTCTGGCCATGGGAATCCTCTCTCATCACCTTCCAGGATGGAGTAGACCATCTTAACTAACACAGCGTGATGGGAGGTGGCAGGGAAAGAAAATTAGGCAGGGTTTACCACAGAAACAGGCTTGCAAACTTGGCAGAAGTGATTCAGATGCCCTTGTTGCCTCCTGTGCCCACCCCCAAGAATGCAGCTGTCCTGGTAGTGTTGAGGGTGGGGCAGACTAGCTCCAGCCCCCATCCTNGGTCCCGTCAGACACTTACAAAGCATCTAAAGCTAAAGATCTGAAGACTTTCAAGGTTGTGACAGCGGAGAATTTAACCAAACCTGCCGGGTCCTGGGTGCCTGTGTGCTACCCTGCTTCCCTGATGGTGTCTTTAGAAATATTTCTGTTCTGCAGCCCCCAGCCCCATTCCTGAATCAGTTTGTTTTTACTGAGTTTTTTTTTTTTGGCTTGGAATCCAGAGAGTGACTGACTCTATGTTCTAGCCCGAGGTCATGAAATTATTAAATGTCAAAGCAAGAATTCAGACCTATCAACTAATGTGTTCATGTGACATGCTTATTGCTTAGGGTCTTAGTTTGTGCTGGACCCTCTTATTCCCCCGATTTGTTATCCAGTCCAATGTTACCTAGGAGCCGCTTGGTACTAGGCTTTGTTACGTAGGGCTTTCCATGCAGCACTAGCGGTAAAGGACCCACCTGCCACCAGGAGACAAGAGATGTAGTTTAATCCCTGGGTTGGGAAGATCTCCTGGAGGAGGGCATGGCAACCCACTCCAGTATTCTTGCCTAGAGAATCCCATGGACAGAGGAGACTGGCGGGCTTCAGTCCATAGCGACACAGAGTCGGACACAACTGAAGCGACTTAGTGCTCACAGTGTTACCTAAAGGCGTGGAAAGGACCGATTGCACAGAGGGGCATAGATGCTGGTCCCTCATGACCTTGGAGCTGGGCCACCCTCGGCTTCCTTTGCTGCCCTGATTTCATTACAGCCTCAACAGGGTGGGACTTGGCAGAGGAGGAAACTGAAGACCGGAGACCAGGCCACCAGCTAGGGAAGGGTCGATCCACTAGGCCAGGACTGTGGGTCAGGAGACAGGGTCAATCGTGTGTGTTGGATGAAAAAGAGGGCCTGGCCTGGAACGTGCAGGAGAAGAAGGGAGATACGGTAAATGCAGACACCGCCGCTCCTCTGTTCCCCCTCCACCTCTGTCTGTCATATCCGCCTCAGGAGCATCATCTTTTGAGTGCAGTCCAGTTTTTGATGTGGCCCTGCTGCTTAGTAAGGGGGCTGCCTTCATGCCTCTTCCTCACTGAGCGCTTGGTGCATGGCTACAGTCACCAAGTCTCACCTACTCCATCTGCCGCCTCCTGGGTGGATCTGTCTCCTCTCCCCTGGCTGCATCGTATCTTCCCAGGACAGAAACAGCTCCTCCTGGGTCTGCCTGTTTTGGCGTCGTTTACTGGTTCTCCCCAAAGTACGCTCCACTCTGGCCATGGGAATCCTCTCTCATCACCTTCCAGGATGGAGTAGACCATCTTAACTAACACAGCGTGATGGGAGGTGGCAGGGAAAGAAAATTAGGCAGGGTTTACCACAGAAACAGGCTTGCAAACTTGGCAGAAGTGATTCAGATGCCCTTGTTGCCTCCTGTGCCCACCCCCAAGAATGCAGCTGTCCTGGTAGTGTTGAGGGTGGGGCAGACTAGCTCCAGCCCCCATCCTGGAGTCTTTCTAACTTTTCCTCAAGGCTCACTCTCTCCTGTCGTCCTAGCTTGGCAATCCTCTTTTCCTTTGAATTCTTGCTTTGCTTGATGGGGTATCCGCTAATCCATGGGCTGGCCTCCCAGCGTCTCTCATGCTAAAGCTCTTTAAAAAGAAACATACACCCTGGAATAATTCCCAGAGAACAGGGCAGTGTTAATCACCACTAGTGCCTTTTCTTTTTTTTTTTTTGTCTTCCTGAAAACTTTCATCTCTGAGCTCTGTGATGAGAAATTAAGTACTGACCTCACTGTCCTCAAAGATGACAAGCACCAAGTGAAAAGGAGGGAAAGAAAAAAGGAGAGAAAAGGAGAAAAAGAAAGAGAAAAAAAGGAATAAAGAGAAAACAGATGTTAATTGTTTTGAGGATCGAAGTACAGGGTTTTGAGAGCACACAGCCAGTCCCCGGGTGACCTCTGAGTGTGTGTGTGTGTGTGTGTGTGGGGGGTGGTGGTGGCCCTGGGCGACCATGGGTGAGACCAATAAAACCTGCAGAATTGGAGTTGAGTTTTTATGCCTCTGATGGCTGCACACATTGTACTTTCCACACTGCTCAGCTGAGGCAAAAACATACTGATTTGTTAGAAGAAAAAGATCAAATGTGCTGCCAAGCTCTCTGTGTCCTGGGTACAAATCTGGTTAGGTGGAATGTGTTGGGTTTCTGTGCAAACAGTCCCAGATCCAGCTTTGAGTGCCTTCCCACCCTGCACCACCCCACCAACCCCTCGCCACCCTGCTGCTGTTGCCAGGGCCTCTTTTCACCCCTGCCTGGGCTCTTCAGATTGATTCCTGAGCAAGATCTGGCTCAGAGCAGCCCCATCTCCTGGACATTTTTTTTTCGTGCTTCCTCTGGCCATGGACTCAATTGCCTGGAGCTCAGCCCTGCCCTGTCCCTGCCAACTCCTTGCCTGGGAAGGCTGGAGAGCAGGTGTAGAGCCCAGGCTTTGGAGACAGACAGATCTGGGTTTGAATCCCAGTTTTCTCACTGATTCAATTCTCTAAGCCTGGCCTACTGGCCTGTAACTCAGGAATCAGAATGCTTGCTCCATGTTGTTAACAGGATTGAGGAAGTTCCTCCTAACAGCTACCCGTTGCTGAAACATGACATGCATAAGGTGCTGGGCTCATCTCACCCTCTTTACACCTTGTGAGGTATGTGTAACACTCAGCACAGTGCCTGGAACACAGTGCATTCTCCTCACTCTTCCTGTCTGCCTCCCAGAGCATCAGCTCTAAGGGGCCCCTACTGACTTAAACATAAAGAGGAACTTGTACGACCAAGGCATAGTGCTCCTAGAGTGTTGAGATGCAGCCCTCCATGCTCCGACCTCAGACTGACAGGAAATGTTGATTCACTTTGAATTTTTGGAGACTGTCAACCTTGGGAAATTGTGATATTGGGCTTCTGGGTGCAAAATACCCAAGGACCAGCAGAAAAGCTTGTCCACCAGCAGACTTATACTGTGAGAAATGTTAAGGGGAGTCCTTCAGGCAGAAGAAAAACAACACCACATGGAAACAGGAATCCACACAAAGAATGATGGTATCTGGAGACGGCTGAACACATGAGTAAATAATGAAAAACTTTTTTTTTCTTATTATTTAAATCTCTTTAAAAGATAATTGACTGGTTTTATAGCAAAGGTAATGACAATGTTTTGTAGGCTTTACAACACACATAGGATAAAATGTATGAGAAAAAATAGCACAGAAGCCAGAGAGGGTGAAAAAAAAAAAAAAACATTGTTATAAGCTTCTCATACTATACATGATGTAGTGTGATATTGCTTGAAGACAGACTGTGATCAGTTGAATATGTATTCTATACATATTTAAACCACTAAAGCAAACTGCTAGCACGATGAAGAGAGCTCTTAATACATCAAGAAATAAGATAAAATGGGATTACAAAAAGCTCAATTCAAAAAAAGGCAGAAAAAGAGACAAAAGGAAAAAACAGTTGGAAAAATAGAAAACAAATAACAGAATAAGAGGCTTAAGCCTAATTATAGCAATAATCATGTTAAATATAAATGGTCTAATCACCTCAGTCAAAAGGTAAAGATTGTCATGGTGGTTTCATATTGATTCAACTGTATGCTGTCTACAAGTACACCTTATTTATCACAGTAAGTCTTTGTTGGTTATCTATTTTAAATATAGGTATTTTGTGGAGACATGAAAGACCCTGAATAGCCAAAGCAATCTTGAGAAAGAAGAATGGAGTTGGAGGAATCAGGCTCCCTGACTTCAGACTATTTTACAAAGCTATAGTCATCAAAACAGTATGGTGCTAGCACAAAAACAGAAGTATAGATCAATGGAACAAGGGAGAAAGCTCAGACATGATTCCACACACCTATGGTCAAGCAATGTTTGACAAAGGAAGCAAGACCATGCATTGGAGAAAAGACAGTCTCTTCAATAAACGGTGCTGGGAAAACTGGACAGCTACACGTAAAAAAATGAAACTAGAACATTTAACACTATACACAAAAATAAACTCAAAATTGATTAAAAACCTAAATGTTTGTCTGGATACTATAAAACTCTTAGAGGAAAACATTGGCAGAACACGCTTTGACATAAATCACAGCAATATCTTTTCCTATCAGTCTCTCAGAGTAAAAGAAATAAAAACAAAAATAAACAAATGGAACCTAATAAACTCAAAAGATTTTGTACAGCAAAGGAAACCACAAATAAAATGAAAGAGCCCACAGGGTGAGAGAAAATATTCACAAATGATGAGACCAATGAGGTGTTAGTCTCCAAAATTTGCAAGCAGCTCAATGTCCAAGAAACAAACAATCCAATATAAATATGGACAGAAGACCTAAATATACATTTCTACAAAGGAGACATACAGATGGCCAAGAGGCACATGAAAAGACGTTCAATATTTCTAATTGTTAGAGAAATGGAAATCAAAACTACAATGAAACATCACCTCACACCAGTCGAAATGGCTGTCATCAAAAAAGCCACAATAAATGCTGGAGAGGGTGTGAAGAGAGGGAGCCCTCCTACATTGTTGGCAGGAAGGTGAATTTGTATAGCCACTATAGAGAACAGTATGAAGTTCCTTAAAAAACCACAGTCCTACTCCTGGGCATGTATCTAGAGAAAAACATGGTCTGAAAGGATACATGCACCCCAGTATTCATTACAGCACTGTTTACAATAGTTAAGTCATAGAAGCAACCTAAATGTCTAAGAACAGAGGAGTGAATAAAGAGATGTGGCATATATATATGTATATATCCATTACATATATGTGCAGTGGAATATTACTCAGCTATTAAAGAGGGTGAAATAATGCCATTTGCAGCAACTTGGATGGACCTGGAGATTATCATGCTAAGTGAAGTAAGTCAGAGAAAGACAAATATTTAACATTGCATTATGTGGAGTCAAAAAATTGATACAAATGAGCTTATTTAGAAAATAGAAACTGACTCATACACTTAGAGAATGAATTTATGGTTACCAAGGGGGAAAATAAGGGGGAGGGATAAATTGGGTGTTTGGGATTGACATGCACACACAGATAAATCTAAAGAAGTGTACTTTGAATCAGTTCAATTTAGTTGCTCAGTTGTGTCTGACTCTTTGCAACCCCAGGGACTGCAGCACGCCAGACTTCCCTGTCCATCACCAGCTACTGGGGCTTGCTCAAACTCATGTCCACTGAGTAGGTGATGCCATCCAACTATCTCATCACACTGCTATATTTAAAGAAGTGTACTTTGAATCGGTTCAGTTCAGCACTTTGAATATAAAGAAACAAATAGCTTAAACATAAAAGGGCCTGGAAAATACATGCCATGATAATACTAATAAAAAACAAATCCACAGTGGCCATATTTACATTAAAAAAAGATCTCAGAGCATAGACTATATCAGCAATAAAGGACATTTCATGATGATAAAGAAGACTTAAGAATCATAAGCTTTTATGATCTTAATAACAGAGTTTCAAAATACATGAGACAAAAACTAAAAGGATTTCAAGGAGGAATACCACAGTTATCATCAGAGATTTTGATATCCCTTTCTTAATGATTGATAAAGCAAGTGGACAGAAATTTTGTAAAGCTATAAAAGACTTGAATGACACTGTTAACTAGAGTGGCCTTCCCTTTTTGGCTGGCTCAGTGGGAAGGAATATGCCTGTCAGTGCAGGAGACTTGAGCTCGATTCCTGGGTCAGGGAGATCCCCTAGAGAAGGAAATGGTAACGCATTCCAGTAATTCTTGCCTGGGAAATCCCATGGACAGAGGTGCATGGTGGGTTACAATCCATGGGTCACAAAAGAGTCAGACAGGATTTAGCGACTAAACAATAGCAACCAATTAACTAGCTTGACCTAACTGATAATCATAAAACACTCCACCCAACAACCACAAAATATACATTATTTTCAAGTGCACATTGAATATTTACCAAAATATATCCTATTCTGGGCTGTTAAATAGTCTCAATAAACTTTGAAAGATTTAAGTTATGTAAAGTATGTTCTGACCACAATGGAACTAAATTAGAAACTAAATTAGAAAATTCCCTGGAAAACCCACCAAAAAAACACATTTCTTTTTTTAAAGTGGATGTGTAATTGGCATACATTGCATTGGTTTCAGGTACATGACATAACTATTTGATATTTGTATATATTACAAAATGATCACCACAATAAGTTTAGTTAACTTCCACCATCATATATAGTTACAGAATTTTTTCTCTTGTAATGAGAACTTTCAAGATCTACTTTCTCTGCAACTTTCAATATGCGATACAGTATTCTTTAAAAGAGACTTTTTGTTTTGGACCATTTTAAAGTCTTTATTGAGTTCATTACAATGTTGCTTGTTTTTTATGTTTTGTTTTTTTGGCTACAAGACATGTGGGATCTTAGTTCCCTGACTAGGGATTGAACCCACACCCCCACACTGCAAGGCAAAGTCCCAGTCACTGCACTGCCAGGGAAGTCAAATAATACAGTTTTATTAACTATATTTGCCATGCTGTACATTGTATTTCCATGAGTTATTTATTTTATAACTGGAAGTTTGTACCTTTTGACTCCCTTCACCTGTTTGACTCACTCCTACCCCTATCTCTGGTAACCACCAATCTGTTTCCTGAGTCTATGAGCTTCCTTTTCTTTTTCCTTCTTAAAACATTTCTAAATAACCCATGGGCCAATGAGAAAATCAAAAGTGAAATTAGAAAGCATTTTGAACTGAATGTGGATTAAAGCAGATCATACTAAAATTTGTGGGATGCTCCTAAAGCAGTATACAGAGGAAAATGAATAGCATCCAAAATGTATACAAACTCAGAAAGATCTAAAATCAGCGACTGATGCTGGTACCTTTAGAAACTAGGAAAAGAAGAGCAAATTAAATTTAAAGGAGGCCGAAGGAAGGAAATCATAAAGATCAGGGAGGAAATCAAAGTGACTCTATGACATCTCTAGGTGAGGTCTGCCAGAAAAACCCTTTTGACTTTCTGAGCAGACGCACCGTTGCTGCAGCCATCTTGTCGCCGTTAGTGAAGGGTGTGTCTGAGGATGCAGCCAGACCAGAGGAACTGGAAGTGAGGGATGGAAGAGAGAGAAGCCAGGTCCTGGGGACTTTATGTGGATCCCCTGGATAAAGCCAGGTCTGAAACTGGAACTCCCTGTGCATGTTTCAGTTACTGCATCCAATAAATGCTTTTTTTTTTTTTTCCCCTAAGTAAGCTCAGATTTTCTATCCCTTGCACGAAAACATTCCAAATAATTCTCCAAGTGCCTTTATCTTTGCTGGGAGGAGGTGTGAGCATAGCCAAAAAAAAAAAAAGCCTAACATTTTCCAAGCATCTGCTCCACGAAGAAGATGAGGCTTCGTGTTTCTTTTATAGATTGGGTTGGCCAAAAAGTTCATTCAGGTTTTCTGTACCATCTTATTGAAAAAAAAAAACAAATGAACTTTTTTGTCACCCCAATATTTTCTTGTTTCAACTTGTGGCCTTTTCTTTCCCACCTAAAGAAGACCCTTTACCATGCCTTGCATAGGTTTATTAGTGATGAACTCCTTTTGCTTGTTTGGGAAACTCTATCCTTTAATTCTGAATAACAAACTTGCTGGGTAGAGTATTTTAGGCTTTAAGTGTTTTTCTTTCAGCACTTTATCCTGTCACTCCTTTCCAGCCTATAAAGTTTCTGCTGCAAAATCAGCTGATGATGCAAAGGAAACAGGGTTTGTTTTGTATATGATTAGTTGCTTTTCTCTTGTTTCCTGGGGCTCCGTGTTTCTTCCCATATTATCATATCACACTCCAGTTTGAACTTCATTATCCCCATTTTACAGATGAGGACACTGAGTCCTAAGGTCTCAAACCTGGTTTCCTTAGTTTCCTCTCTCACCTGCACCTTGCCAGCTCGGAACTTAGTCTTTCGGGTGCTAGACAGCTAAGCCCAGGGGAAAGTGAAAGTGAAGTCGCTCAGTCGTGTCTGACTCTTTGAGACCCCAAGGACTGCAGCTTACCAGGCTCCTCTGTCCATGGGATTCTCCAGGCAAGAATACTGGAGTGGGTTGCTATTTCCTTCTCCAGGGGATCTTCCCGACCCAGGGATTGAATCCAGGTCTCCCACATTGCAGGCAGACGCTTTTACCTCTGAGCCACCAGGAAGCCCAAGGGGAACCCCTCCAGAATCATCACTTCCCCTTGTCAGGCCCTCTCCCAACTTATGGACCTGCTCAAGAGACTCCAGGCCTCTATGCCTGATTAGCTCTGGAGTCAGACGAAAGGTAGGAGAAATGGGGGCTGAAATCTCAGCACTGGAAAAAGACCAGCTTTAGAGACACGTTTGGATAGGGAGGCCTGGCGTGCTGCAATTCATGGGGTCGCAAAGAGTCAGACACGACTGAGTGACTGAACTGAACTGAGCTGAACTGCAGCAGCCCTCAGAGGATGCAGTGTTGAAGAATCCACCTGCCAATGCAGGGGACACAAGAGACGCAGGTGAGAAGGTCCCCTGGATGAGGAAATGGCAACCCACTCCAGTATTCTTGCCTGGAAAATCCAATGGACAGAGAATCCCGGTGGGCTACAGTCCACGGGGTCACAAAGACTCGGACATGACTGAGTGGCTGAGCACGCACACACACAAGCTTGTCAAAAACAGTAACTAGAAAACTTCCTCTTGAATTGATGAGCCGTCAGAAAACATCCAGTGTGTTCTCAGGGCTGGGGTGACTTAACCAATCATACCAGGGTTCATGGCCCACGTAGTGCCACAGAGCACCCTACTGGGACTGGCACTCAGGTCCCCAGGCCCCAGAGCAGTTCCAGAGAGTGAGAGATGCCACTCCCACAGGGGTTGGGAGTGGGCTCTGGGGACAGAGGAGATCTGGGTTCAAACCCAGAAGCTCCTTATACAAAACATGTCATAGTGGGTGACATCTCAACTGCTCCAAAACTCAGCTTCCTTTTCAGAGGGTGTCTGCACAGGTTAAATGAGGAGGGGGGAAAGTATGTGGAGTGCTTAGCACAGAGCAGGGCAGGAAGTAAGCAACCAAGGAATGATGATGTTATTATTATTTTAGTNATCCTGTCATGCTGCCTCTAGCACCACCTGCTCTTCCAGCCCCCAGATACTTTTGACAGGCTTTCTGGTCAACTTACACATAAGGCTCGACAAAATACCTAATGAGGTCCATGTAGTCTCCAGCATCTCAACAGTCCAATTAAGTGCTGTGCTTCCTCTCTGATAGTGCAGGGGGCGGTGGGGTGGTGGCTACAGCGAAGAACTTCTTCCTTGACTCAGGGATCGATTTTCTGAGCTGCAGCTCACGTTGCTCCCAGAATCTGACTTGGGCAGCTGGTCCCTCTAATCAAGTCTAAACCATCTTTGTATAGATCAGAAACCCAGCATCCAGAGAGATCAGTAACTTGCCTAAGGCTTCACAGAAAATGAGTGGCAGGACCAAGATCTGGGTCAAGGTTGGTGAGATTTTCAGAGTCCAGGGCTTTTCCCTGTCTTATATGACTGTCAGTATTTCGCCATACCTGACTGTCAGCTAGAGCCTCCTACCCTGTCTTGGGTCCATCTGGTGGTTAAATTTTTCTCCATCTGTGGCCTGGTCTCCATGACTTGCAGGTGTGGGTGGCTGCTGGGCCCTGGCTCTGCATTCACACTTCCTACAGCTGCTATTTATCCATCAACACAGTCTGGGAAAGCCTGGGAGGTTAGGTTCTGAGCCACCTGGGGCCAGATGCCTCCTCTGGAATTCAGTTCCTCAGCCGGGTCCTTACGATGCAGGAATGGACATCTGCACATCTCTCCCTGAAACCTCTTCCTTCTTACTGCCTCCAGCTCTGTGCTAGGCCAGGCCCTATCAGTGCCCACTGGACTATTGCCTCCTGACTGCCCTCCCCACAGCTCTAGCATGTCAGGCTCTCCTGGATCTGACACATTTTTCATTCTCAACCACATGGTTTAGCTTCAGGGTGGGCTTTGATTGGCTACAGCTAGTTAGCCATTGCCCACAGTTACTGGCTTTGTTGGGAACATAATCAGAAGCAATGAGACACGGAGGTTTGCTCCAGCTTCGGGGAAACAAATAGGTTTTTTCCATTTAGCTACTCAAAGAGATTGTCTCTTCCTTGAAGTATGTGATGCGGGGAGGTGAGACTGGGAGAATGTGGATCACTGGAGGTGAGAGTGGGGTAGAGTGGAGGGTGGGGTAGGAAGGTAAGGGGGCTACTGTGGAGAGCCTGAGGATGAAGCCGGTGTCAAAAAAGGAGGAGCGGGGAGGTGGACAGAGCCTGGGTCTCTGTTGTCCTCATTTGAGCCACTGGCTCAGGCCATACCTGAAGCCAATTTTTATGAGTTTGGGCTTCAGTGGAAAACAAAATTGGGCAACTTGAGGGAAACTTAATAAATGGACAATTTACATGAGTGAAAGCAGTGTGGGGATGTCCCTGGGCGTGCAGTGGTTAAGAATCCAGGTGCCAACGCAGGGGTCACAGGCTCAGTCCCTGGTCCAGGAAGATCCCACAGGCCATGGGGCAACCAGGCCCCTGCACAGCAGCTACGGAGTCCACATGTTCTGGAGCTCGTGCTCCAGAGATGCCACTGCAGTGAGAAGCCCGCACATTGCATAGAGCAGACCGCACTCACTGCAACTAGAGGAAGCCCGCATGCGCAGTGAAGATCCAGTGCAGCTGAAAATAAATAAAACTTAAAGCGGTTTGGAGAGACACCACAAAGGAGAGTTCAGCTCTCTGGGGCAAGTAACAGAGGGGCTACTTTGCTACTTTGGGGGCTGAGAAGGGTGAAGGGGACTGAGCAGTTGTCAGAACTTGGAGACAGGGGGCTGCTTGGAGAGGTCTGCCTGGGGGAACTGAGTGCGTCGGTGAGTCACTGCCCTGGTGGCCCTGCATAGGAAGAGCAGCAAAGAACGCCTGGGCCTCCCTGCCTCCAGCCTCCCCGTGGGGCGCCCCCTAGTGGAGATGGGCTTCCCTAGTGGCTCAGCTGGTAAAGAATCTGCCCGCAGTGCGGGAGACCTGGGTTCCATCCCTGGGTTGAGAGATCCCCTGGAGAAAGGAAAGGCTCCCCACTCCAGTATTCTGTCCTGGAGAATTCCATGGAATGTATAGTCCATGGGGTCACAAAGAGTCAGACTCGACTGAACGACTCGCTTTCATCAGTGGAGAAGCCAGAGGAACAGTAGTCCACCCAGGTCATCCTTCTGGGGCGCAGGGCAGGATGGGGTGGATCTGGCTGGACAAACGGGAGATAGTCAGTCTTACCCCTGAGTGTCTCGGGCCCTCTCAGTTATGGGAGCCTGTGTATTCCCTGGACTGTTCACGGCAAGGTGAGCGGGTTTTTGCCTTGTATCCAGAAGCCTAGCTGGTACGAACACCAAACAGGGTCCCCTCTCTGTGCCTTTGCTCTTGCTCTCCCTCAGCCGGGAATGGAAATGTGCTCCCTGATCTCTCGCAATCCCTCTCCTTTTGATCCAGAGGTTGAGGAGAGGCAGGCAGCAGAGCGCAGTTAAGATGCCGAACAGTAGTGTAGGAGCAGTGTTAGCTGCTCAGCTGTGTCTGACTCTTTGCGACCCCGTGGACTGCAGCCCACCAGGCTCCTCTGTCCACGGGATTTCCCAGGCAAGCATACTGGAGTGGGTTGCCATGCCCTCCTCCAGGGGGCCTTCCCCACCCAGGGATTGAACAGGGGTCTCCTGCATTGCAGGTGGATTCTTCACCATCTGAGCCACAGGGAAGCCCCCATGCCAAACAGACCTGTGTCCAACTCCTATTTCTGCCACTTGCTGTGAGTCCTTGGGCAACTTGCCTACCCTCTTGGAACCTCAGTTTCATTATCTGTCAGACTCCGTCCCATCCCCGTGACCTTGACCCTGCACATATCCAAATGTGCTGGGAACATTTCTGACCTACCTCAGCCTCTAGCCTGCTGTCCTTGGGCAGGCCTCTCTGCCCCTCTGAGCCTCAGTATCCCTATCTGTAAACCAAGGGTTTTATATTCAGTGGTTCCCAAGGCACCTGACCACTACCCCATACCCTCTGGTTTCTTTGATCCCCTGGCTCTCAGTTGCTCAGCTCAACAGACAAACAGCCCAGTGGCTTCATCTCAGCCAGCGGAGGGGAGGCTGCAGTGGAGTTGCCTGGCGGCGTTGAGAAGCCTGGCACGTTCACTGCTTGTGTTTAATTACTTTGGCAACTGTTTACTGCCTCCTCGATTTCCTGAGCAAACAGCCCCATTATTTGGAGTAATTGGCTGGTATCGGCTGTGATGATGAGGTCTGGAAGCTCCGAGATGCGCCCCCATTTCAGCCACCACACCCTGCACATGCTCACAGGGCTGAGCCCTCCGAGAGGGGCTGAGGGCATCCAGGGCAGAGTGCCTGCCTTCTCTGGCATCCCGAGATGCAGGACCCTTCTGTCTGCTATGGGGGTCCTGCAGCCTCTCCAGCTTTTGTGGAGTCTGCTAAGTCTGCAGCCTGATGCTCTGCTGCTCAGTGGTTAGAGCAGAGGCGCCGGAATTTAGTTTAGGTCCCAGCTCGACTGCTTTGTTGCTGGGTGATCTCGGGAAAGTTCCTCTGCTCCTAGCCTCAGTTTTCACATCTGCTTCCTCCTGAGGATTGGGACTTGCCCAGGTCTCCTCCCTCCTCAAGCTGTCTGCCTCTCACCCCTTTCCAGATGGTGATAGTAGGGGTGGCCTTGGTCTTATTTGACCTTGTCCCCTCGCCTGGCCACAAGGATTTGTTCTAAATTTGGTGTCTGACCCAGGCTGGGCCAGTCTTGGTCCCCCAGCTCACAGATCCTTAAAATTTAGGCAAGACTGATCTGAACCCCCTCTCCGCACACTGTTGGTGGGAGATCCCCGGGGTGGGGACTGGGAGGAAGAGTCTCTCTCACCCTCCCCTGGGCAGCTCCCTGGGCAGCACAGACAGCCCCTTCCTCAACCTGCCCTCACCTCACGCCATCCCTCAGCTTTTCATTTTGCCTTTAACCTAAGAACTTTTTTGAATGAAAACAACAACAACAACAAAAAAAAACAGTTTAGGAAGCTTCATTGAGTTCTTCTCAGTGGGTCTTACAGATGCTAATAAGGGCAATTAAGAATATCAACAAAAAACTTGGATAAAACAAAAGAGGTCTAGCTACTATTTCAATGAGGTACAATTTTTTTTTTTTCTTTCAAAAAAGGAGTTACCACAAATGTATTAAAAAAAAATTCTTTGGATGGTTATTTAGAATGGGATAAGTATAATGGACATTTATGTGATTAAAACAAGATTTGATATTACGCTACTACCTAAAGGGACCTCCCTGGTGGCTCATTTGGAAAAGAATCTGCCTGCAACGCAGGAAACCCAGGTTCGATCCTTGGGTTGGAAAGATCCCTTGGAGAAGGGAATGACAACCCACTCTAGTATTCTTGCCTGAAGAATCCTGTGGACAGAGGAGCCTGGTGGGCTGCAGTCCATGGGGTCACGAGTCAGACATGACTGAGTGACTATGGGTTGCCCCTTGGAAGGGGCCTCCCCTCACCTCTATTAGAGACTCATTCAGCACCCCCAGCCTGCAGTCAAAGCCCCTCCAGGTCCCCTGGTCATGGGCACCTCCCCAGGTACCCAGCCAGGCTGCCTCTCTGCATGTAGAAAAACTCGTCCATGGCAGGATGCCATGGGGCTGGAATAGAAAGCAAGTGCAGACACCGTGGAGGCCTGCCCCAGGCCACAGGTCGAGGCCTTGTGCCAAGGCCACAGAAGCAGAGCCCAGAACCAAGGTCACCTCCGAAGATGACTGAGCCGCTTTGTAACCGTTGCCCAAAGCCCACCTGACCTTCACTGACAGGCTCCCTGACTTCCAATTAGGAAAGATGCCTGCTCCAGCAAACACCCTCTAGAACCCGGCAGTTTCCCTGGTGGCTCAGATGGTAAAGAGTCTGCCTGCAACGCAGGAGACCTGGGTTCCATCCTGGGCTTGGGAAGATCCCCTGGAGGAGGGTATGGCAACCCCCTCCAGTACTCTTGACTGGAGAATCCCCATGGACAGAGGAGCCTGGTGGGCTATAGTCCATGGAGTCGCAAAGAGTCAGACACGACTGAGTGACTACAGCACAGGGCCCCAGCCAAGCACCTAACGCCAGCCTTCCAGCAGGAGTTTTCTTTGCCTTGAGGCTCTAAAAATTGGCTATTAACCCACAAAACTGCCTACGCTCCCTGGTCTGTCAGGAGCTGTCGGCCTGCTGTGCTCACAGTGCCCACTTTGCTCTTCATTCTTAATAAACTCACTCCCTTCTGAAATGCTCTGTGTCCAGAAATACTTTCCCAACCCACCCTTGGACTGCCTCAACAGACATAACACCAGGGAGGGGAGTGTTTGACCCCCACGCCTGGCACTGGGTTGAAGGGGCTGGGGAGGACTGGCCGGGTGGCCCTGGGGCCCTGGAGAAACAGCATGGGCCTCCTTCCTCCTGGGAGTGCAGTGGGGAGCCACTGCCTTGTGGGACTAAGTGAGCCCCTTGGGGGTCTTAGGCTTACCCTTGAGTCTCTTTTCTCCACACAGAACACACAGGCTTCTCCTGCTGGCTTGCCTACAGCTTCCTCAGTGCGGCATGCTGTAGGAACATGGCCACCGTTCCCCCATCCCCTGGGTTCATGCACCTTTGCAGCATGATTCCGCCACTGGCTCCATCAAGAGAAGGAGTCTGGGCTGCCCTGGTGGTTGAGAATCTACCTGCCAATGCAGGGAACAGGGCTTCCATCCCTGGTCCAGGAAGATCCCACAGGCTGCAGGGCAACTAAGCCTGCGTCCCACCAACGACTGAGCCTGTGCTCTAGGGGCCATGTTCTGCAACGAGAGAAGCCATGAGAAGCACGGGCATTGCAGTGAAGGGCATCCCTGTTCGCTGCAACTGGAGAAAGCCTGCGCGCAGCAACAAAGATCCAGCACAGCCAGAAGTAAATAAATAAATAAAGCGTAAAGAACAAGGTGGAGCCTTCCTTTCCTCCCCGTGAGTCTACACAAGCCCGGGGCTGGCTTTTCCCCTAGACCTCAGATGAAGAGATGTGATACGCCTTCCAAGAGTAGACCTCAGGGCCTAGCCGTCTGTTTTTACCCTCTTGGAATGCTGCCCTGAGACTGCTGGAGGATAAGTGGGTGTGTGGGGAGCTGAAGCCCTCTGGCCAACATCCAACTACTGGCGTGGGGGTGGGGTAGGGTGAAGGAGGCCAGGTTGGACTCTCCAGACCAGATGGAATGCAGTGCAAGGGTAAGACCGGGTGACTAGCAGAGGTGTCAACAACAGATTGCTGCTGCTGCAAGTTTTCAAGGCTTGGGGTGCTTTGTTACACACACTCAGCACTGGTGGCCTCTCCCAGGATAAACACATCAACTTTCTGAGAGTTTAAGATAGAGACTCAGAGTCAAACCACTTTGAATATTGTTTCGTATTATCTGGTTATCCACTGTTAGATAGCAACTTCTACCATTGCCCCCCACCCGAATTTAGTCATGTGAATTAACAACCAGAGTCTGTATGAAAAAGAATGTGTATATCTTGGACTTGGTGAAGGACAGGGAAGCCTGGCACGCTGCAGTCCATGGGGTCACAAAGAGTTGGACACAACAGAGTGACTGAACTGACTCATTGATATGTATAACTGAATCACTTTGCTGTACATCAGAAATTAACACAACACTGTAAATCAACTACACTTGAATGAAATAAAATTATAAAAAGTATACCAAAAAATTAGAGATGAAAAAAAAGAAGCCAATCAGAGTCAAAAATTTGGACAAGGTGCACTGGGGGTGGTGGTGTTGTTTTTCAGTTGCTAAAACATGTCTGACTCTTTGCAACCTCATGGACTGCAGCACAAAATGCTCCCCTGTCCTCCACTATTTCCTGGAGTTCACTCAAATTCATGTCCATTGAGTTGGTGATGCTGACCCCCTTATCCTCTGCTGCCCCAGCATCAGGATCTTTTCCAATGAGTTGGCTCTTCCCATCGGGTGGTCAAATTATTGAAGCTTCAGCACCCTAAGATATCCACGTTCATTCTTGCTTGACCATTTCTGCTTGACCACATCCAATTTACCTTGATTCATAGACCTAACATTCCAGGCGGTGGGGGTAGTCTGATCCTTATTCTACATGTCTGGGCCTCAGCAGGAAAGATTCAAATAAAGTAGGGTAACCTGGATAGCTGGGTGTTAAGAGCATCTAGAGAATGCTCATGTCTCACATGTCTGATGCTTGAGCTGGGACAGCCTTGAAGGCTGGACTCTGCGGAGAATGTTGACCAAAGCCCAGCCCTTTGGCTTGGGCTTCCTCCCAGAATGGTGGCTTTGGGGGTGGGGGGTGGTTGGACTTTTCACACTGCAGCTTTTAGGATCTAGCCTTGGATGTCATATGGCTTCCACCACACACTCTTGATCAAAGGGCAGAGATAGCATCGAATTTGCAATTTTGTTTAAAAAGTGCTCCTACTGGTGGTGAAGAATACTGCTGAGGCAGGAAGCTGGTCAAAGATTATTCCCAAATTCTGTCTCTCTGTATCTGACCCACCTGAATCAGCCAGTCATTTCCCTCAGCAAACATGGTTGGCCTGTTCTCTTCAAGAACCCAAGAGAGTTTAAAAACAAAAACAAAAAAAAACACAAAAAATACCCAGATCTTGAAAATCTCAGTAACAAAAATTTTAAAGGACAAATTTAAATTTACCAAAGCGGGGGTGGNCTCCAGGAGTTGGTGATGGACAGGGAAGCCTGGCTTGCTGCAGTCCATGGGATCACAAAGAGTCGGACACAACTGAGTGACTGAACTGAACTGCACATGAAAAGTTTTCTCTTCTTCAAAAATAGCAAGATCACCTTATGGGAACAAATCTCTTGGTTTAATTAAGAGCCGGCATATTCTAAGGAGAAGCCTGGGTTTGTGACTCTGTGTTCGAGGCAGTGAGGAAGTCTTGTCTCCTGGACTGAGGCTAGACCAAGGGCCCGGCTGTGTCCCCCATCCTCAGCCTGACTCTTGAGGGGAAGCTGGTGAGACCCTTGCCCTCTCTGAGTGGACCTGCTCCCCTTTGACAGAGACTTGTGGAGGAGATGGGCCTCCAAGGGGGAGGAGAGAGCGAGCTGAGCACAGAGCCCGGCCCCGCTGGGGTTTCCCCACTGTCGTTCGCTGTGTCCCTGACACAGGGCCTGGCCTGCCTGGTCCCTGCGGTGCTCCCGACTCTGGCCAGAACCCGGGTCCAACTTCAGGATGGTGTCTCCCCAGGGCACGTCCCTCGGAAGCCCAGTCCCGGCCCAGAAGAGGCCTGTGGTTTGACAGCTTTTATGTTTATGGTCAATTTATCAACAAGGTTTCCAATTGATTTCCAAGGGTAGAGGGGGATGGATTTACCATTCCTAAAACAGGCTTGCAGCCTCACTGCAGATCTGCACGGGAGAGTACGCAGGAAGTTAATGATATGACCTCTGACCCTGGAAAGGGAAAGATAATGAGTTTATGACACATCTGTCTTCCCAGGATTTATTGCTGGCTCCTTGGAGCATCTCTGCTGAAGAAGAACAGGAGGCATAAACCCCAGGAAATGAGTTTCACCTGCTGCCTCCTGCCTGGGGCTCTCGGAGAACTGGCTTTGCAATGGATTGAAATCTGCAGAGTTTTTGGCAAAGTTCCGAACTCGATCTCTGGAGCCCTGGGGGCTGGCTGTCCAGCCCGCTCTCCCTATGGGCCCCAACTGGCCCCCTGTCCCTGTAGCCCCCTCCCCTCAGCTGGGCACATTGGTCACCCTTGCAGCCTCAGAACAAGGAATGGAGGAGGAAATAGCCTTTGCTGTGGCAACTGGGAGCCCTGGGTTTGAACTGTGGGAAATTCTTCCCTTACTGGCTGTGGGACCTTGAGTGACTTTTCATGCATGCCCAGGGTCTCAGTTTCCTCACCTGTGAAATGGGAGATGAGGATGGCTGTGGGACGAGACAACGTGAAAATGGAACAGTGCAGCCCCTGGTACGTAGTAAATGGAATGGGGGGGGGGTCCAGACACTCTGGATCCGAGTTAAAGAGCTGGTTCTGACAGCGGTCATCTGTGTGATCCTGGACACATGCCTTAGCATTTCTGTGCCTCAGTTTGCTCCTCTGTAAAATGGGAAGGATGATAAAGATCTCAGACATGATGGAGAGACCTTTACAGGCCGAGACCTGTCCTACGTGCTTTACATGTACGGACCTTATAACAGTCCTACAAAGGAGACAACAGTGTTAGCTAGCTTACAGGTGAGGAAACAACGTCAGATGGGAAAGAACTTTCTCACTAGGTCCGCTAGGAAGTGGTGGAGGCACGGTCGGAACCTGGGGGTTCTGGCCCCGGCTCAGTCTTACCTGCAACTTGAGGTTCTGAGCGTCCACCACAATGAGGGGCATGGCTGGGTTCTGCTAACTATAAAGTACTGTAGAATGCCAGAGGAGGTCATCTTCTAGGGAGAGAGAACTTGAAACCATCATCTGCCTTTGTGCCCTGTATCTGATAATCTCACATTTTGCTGGGAACACCTGACGTTTGGCTGAGTTCAGAGTTGGGATGATTGGGGTCTGGAGTCATCAGGGGAGGCTTCCTGGAAGAGGTGGACTGCACAGTGAGGGTGGAGAGGTGGACATGACAGACCAGCGTGTGGTCCAGAGCAGGTGCTGGGGAGACACAGCTCAGAGAAGATGATGCCACGTCGCTGGCCCAGCCCCAGGGCTCACTTTGGGATGCAGGTCAGACTCTGGGGTTCACTCATGTGCCTAGAAAATGCTTAGACCTGACCACAGGCTTTGATGCTCTCTCAGCAGATATCACATTAACTGGTTTCTATCTCTTCTGTTAAGAAGTTGCATGTTTCCTCGTAATTCAATGTCAGTGTTTTATCAATTCAGTGTTTCCAACCCTATAATCAGGGAGAGAGTTGTGGCTTCTTTCCTCTGCGTTTACTGAGTTCTATTGACTTGCCCTTCCACATTATTCAGCTAGTAATTATTTCCACGAGTGTGCATTGATTTCCATATTGAATATGTCTTGATGCCCTTTCTAATGAGAATCTTGTTTGTGTGTCTTAGGGTTAGAGTGTTTCCATTTGGGACCTATTTTGTTGCAAAAACAACATCAGTAATGCACTCGGGATGCCTATGAACCTCTTTGTGGGGTTCTCACTGAAGACACGTGAGCTCACATGTGAAGTGACATGTGAGCTGACATGAGATGATGTGAGCTCACATGTGAAGTTACCTGTGAACTGACATGAGCTGACATGTGAGCTGACATGTGAGCTGACATGTGAGATGACATCTGAGAAGCCCCGGCTCGAGGCAGCAGTGGCTGCTCCACAAACACCAGCTTATCCCTGTCCTCAAGTGTACTCCTCGCTGAGTTTTGGGAGCATGTGGCCTGACCAGGGTGAGTCAACAGTACCCTAAGGAGTGTCTCCTTCCTTCCCTCATGTGTCCCTACTGTCAACAGCATTCACTGAGCACCATTGTATGCCCAAGCCCTGTGTAAACCCTGGGCCCAGAGGACGTTCTGGATGTGAATTGGCCATGACCCTCCCCTCCAGGCCCCTTCAGTGGCGTCTCCTTGACGCTAGGATCCGGTGCAGGCCCCTCCCTGTGGCAGCAGGCCTGTGTGGCCCGGCTCCGTGCCCCCCTCTATCTCCCTCCCCTCCCTCTGCTCTGCTCTTTCTCCCCAGGGCCCTTCCTGGGATGTTTGCACACGCAGCCCTGGAATGCCTTTTCCTGCCCTCCCTTCACTTGGCTGGTCTCTCTCACCTCTGGGTCTCAGATGAGCATCCGACTGTGACCAGCCCNCCTCCAGTAGCTTGTGGTCTAGTGGTGAGACTAAAACAAGCTCTGCAGGAGGGACCTCAGCTGAGTTTTCTGGGAATGGAGGAGGGACAGCAGCAAAGGGAATCAGAGAAGGCCTCCTGGAGGAGGTGACACACTTGAGCTGAGCCTTGAAGGGGACTTGAGTTTCAGAAGGTGGGGTTGGGACAAGGACATTCCAGGAGAGGGGTCAGGAGGGTAAAGCTGGGAAGCATGAATGCAATGTGGTGGATTGGGGGCCAGGGGGTGGTCTGGAGACCTGAAGCTTAGGTCTGGAGGGAGGTGAGGCAGGGGAAGTGGGTTGAACAGGCAGCGCTGGGAGCCAGGGATGGATCTGGAGCCTGGTAGACGGGAGCCTTGAGCATAGACCTTGTTCCTCTGGGGAGACCAAATGTCCCTCCTGTCCCTATCACCTCCCCAGAGCAACTCTCATCCACTGTCCCCCAACATGGCTTCAGGAGCTCCTGTCTGGAAATGATGTCCCCTGAGTTCCCATCTGTGTCTCAGGGCCCCTCTCTGCCCTCCTCAAGATCAAGCTGTGTTTTCCTCATTCACTGATGAGGACACTGAGGCTCAGAGGTCAAATGAGGTCGTAAGCAGTGTGCCTGGTTCTTTTCCCAAAGCCCAACTGTTTCCGAGAAAATCAAGGCTGCTCTGAAGTGAGCACCCACCTTGTGCCAGACTCTCCCCCAGACAGAGCAGATACTGTTCTCTTCACTTTTCAGGTGAGGGATGCAGCACTCAGGGAGGTTAAGTTACTTGCCTGAGGACACACAGCTGGTGAACCTTGGAACTGGGGTACCATCCCAGGTCTTTCATTCTCGGAGTCTGTGTCTGTATCCCGTTGCACTGCACTGTCCCTCCTCCCAAAGTTCTTCTTGAGGTCCGCCACCATGATTTTGGGACCAGTTATATTAGAGTAAGAAACAGATTATAAACCTTCAGAGGGCAAGGGAGTTTTATTCATCTTGGTGTGTCCCATAATAACTGATGAATGAATGAATGAACATGCAATCATATGTATGTTGGTCAGGAGGGGGCCAGGCAGGTAGGAGGACGTGGCTGCCAGGGAACTGATGAGAAGAGAGCACTCAGATCAGAGGGGCAGGAGATGTTCAAGGTCATCATATTAGAGGAGGCATTAAAATTGATCTTGGTGCAGCTAATACGAAACTATGTGTCAGGCCCATAAATTGCCCATTTAATGGCCAGAGACGCCGTGNAAGAGAGCACTCAGATCAGAGGGGCAGGAGATGTTCAAGGTCATCATATTAGAGGAGGCATTAAAATTGATCTTGGTGCAGCTAATACGAAACTATGTGTCAGGCCCATAAATTGCCCATTTAATGGCCAGAGACACCGTGGTGGGGGTAGGGGTAGGGTTCAGCCCCCACCTGGAGAACCACCAATATCCAGGGTGATGCTGAGAGTGCATAGATCATGGGTGAGGGAGGCTGTTGATCTGAGCAGCCAGGATGGGCCTCAAGGGGTCAATGTCCAGCCTCAAATCCATCCTCTGGCAATGTGATGGGCTATAGGCCCAGAGGAAGCGCAGACATGGAAAGACTGGTTGGGCCCTGGAGCCCATTGCTGTTCAGGGCTCACCTTTGCCAGCTTCCCCAGGTGACTCTGAGGGCAGGAGGGCAGGACAGTGAGGCCCCTGTCTGTCTGCTGTCTGCGCCACTCCCCTCGCCATCTTCCCTGCTGGCCCCAGAACCTTTTCCAGACACCACAAATATCAGACGTCAGTGGAAAGAAAATGACTTCTCATTTTGCCAAAAATCCAACTCTGGGTGAAGCACAATGATGTCAAACGGTTAACAGAGTTCTTGTGGCGGGCTGTGTTTTGTTTTCTTCTTTGATCTTGTCTGCTCACAAAACGAATTCTGCCAGCCCCCTTGAAGCCAACTGTCAAATTAAAGCATTTTAGGGGAGACAGATCTCTTACTCTGATGGCAAAATTCATTTGATTTGATTCTTTAATCCAGTTTCTCTGCAAAACCCGGAGCTGAAATGTTAGAGTCTGTTCACCCTAAATGTTTTTTTCCTCACTTCTCCCGCCACCTCCTCTCCCAGCGCCCCGTCCTCCGTCTCTTACAAAATAACGCAGCGAAGAATTGCATCTGGTGTAATGATAGCCATTTGGTTTCTCGAAACAATTTTTTAGGGGGAAAGTGGCAAGAGCACAAAGCCTCTCTCCATCTTGGGAAAGGAGGCGCTGGCTGTTAGAGGCTTCAGTAGCCAAGGGAATGATCATGCAGCGGGTGGGCAGGGCTTCCTACCTGACCTCTGTGCCAGCAGCACGGAGAGGCTGGGGGCTGCCTGGAAGGACATCGGCCTCATTCCTGCTGCAACAAAGGTCCTGCCACGTTTCCTTCAGTCCCTGCTCTGCACTCGGGCGAACCAGGGTCGCTAGACCTAGGGTCGATCCCTGGGTCGGGAAGATCCCCTGGAGAAGGCAATGGCTACCCGCCACAGTATTCTTGCCTGGAGAATTCCATGGACAGAAGAGACTGGCGGGCTACAGTCTGTGGGGTCGTAGAGTCAGACATGACTGAACAACCAACACTCACTTCTCAGTGTACCCTGTGTCTCTTGCAGCCACTATCTCTGTCCACCTTTCAGATCTTAGTCTTGCGCGTGGGCCCAGAACTTTACAGTTTGCCTTTTCATGTCCGTTATGCTCACCTGTTCACCATTTGCTCACTCATTTGTTTGTGCGTGTGCTCATCATTTACTCATGTTACTCTCCTTGTGGAGCTGGGTTGACTGTGTGTCATGCCTTGTTTGCCCTTGGGGCCAGGGAGATACAGAGATCAGCAAGACGGAACTTCTGCCCTCTAAGGGTTCAGGCATTGGTGAGGGAGACAAAGTTGTAAACAAATAGCTGGGTGCTTGATGCATAGCGGGGTGCTGCCATCAGTTCAGATTTTCTGAGCAGCAAGTAATAAGAAATTGAACAACAGTAGCTAAGCTATCGAGACATGAAATAATTTCGTAAAAACAGGTGTTGGAGGGGTTTCCAGGGTGGTCAGAAGCTCAGAGGTATTAACAAACCCAGGCGCTTTCTCTCTCTTCTTTACCGTCTTTGGCCCTCTTGGTCCAGGGTCTGATATGGGAGTGAGAGGTGTAGACAAATAGCCCTGACTCTGTGTGTTGAGGGTTAGGAGAGACGAGAGCTGGGCACACGGTGAGTGCTCCCATCAGTTGGGATGTATTGGGTATCAAGTAACAGAAAATCCAGCAACAGCAGCTCAAGTTATTAAAATATAATGATTGACCATAGAATGATGTCTGGAGGGAGGCAGTTGCGGGGGGGTGGGTCAGATATGCAGTGATGCCAAAAAGTAAGGTCTTTTTTCTCTTTGCTGGTTATCATCCTTATCTTTTTCCTCACTTGTTGCCTCATGGTTGCAAGATGGCTCCCAGAGCATCACACATCATTTCTCACAGTAAAACATTTAAGTTGAGAAGAAGGGAGGGATTGAAGTGAGACAGAAAAAATATTTCCCAGGAGCAGTCCCTCTACCAGCAGATTTTCCCTTATATCTCAATGGCCAGATCTGGGTCACACTCTCACCCCTAAATCAGTGACTGGAGAAGGGGGCTGGGGTGCCAAGTTTGGCTTTATCTTTGGGCTGGGGAAGCCCACCAGGTCTGAGCCTGTTATTGCGGGACAAACCCAGGGCTCTGCAAATGCAGGGAGGAGTGGTGGGCTGCTGGGCGGGCGGCCATGAGTGTCCACCACCTTCTCATCAGTGCTCGTGACTGTGTCCTGGGCTGTGTGAGGTGGTGGCCCAGCCCGGGCCCTGGGGCAGAAAGCCCAGCTCTGAGCCTCTGCTCCCTGTGGGCTGTGTGATCCAGGAGGTGCTTGACCCGCCCAAGGCACAGCCTCCCCCCTCCCCTCCCCTTACCATGGAGGAGGGCAGTCAGAATAACACCTGCTGTGTAGGGCGCTTGTGAAGGGGACATGGAGTCAGGCGTGCAAGCACCTGGCCCGAAGACATGTCAGCAGCTGGGAATCATCGCGGCGATTAGCCTCACCNCCTTACTATGGAGGAGGGCAGTCAGAATAACACCTGCTGTGTAGGGCGCTTGTGAAGGGGACATGGAGTCAGGCGTGCAAGCACCTGGCCCGAAGACATGTCAGCAGCTGGGAATCATCGCGGCGATTAGCCTCACCTGTGAAATGGGCCTGTGCACCTCCTCTGTCTCCGTCCTGGGATGATAACAGCAGGAGCATCAGTTCACACAAGTCAGCACTTCCTGTGTGTGCTGGGCACCCTTACAGCCACTTTCATCTCCATTTTAAAGACAAGGAAATTGAGACCCCAGGCAAGTGAGGGCAGATGGGGCTCCAGCTTTGACCCCCTGCAGGGCTTTGGGTGGAGCCACAGGCAGATGCTCAGGAAGCCCCTTCTCTCTGTCAACCTGGTTCAGGTTGGTGGCTGGGGCTGACCTCTCTCCTGACCCTTCTCTCTGTCTCTCCTGGAGCTCCGGAACCTTCCATAACTGTGGGGAAACTTGCCCACTGTCCTCACTGCCCCCTCCTCCCCAGGACGATGAGTGGACAGGTTCCATGTCCTGGCTGATGGGGACACATGACTATGAACCTGGGGTCCCAGTGTCTTGGCTGTGAATCGGTGACTCGCATTCTCGGGGAAGCAATGAACGCGTATGCGGAACACAAACGTATGCTAATGATGGTTAATTGCATCCACATTTACAGATGGGTCAAAATATGCAAAGCCATCTGACAATTACACACCTACAGCAGATCGCAGTTAGTAACTGCACACCAGGCTCCTGGCCAGTGCCGTGACGCAAGCTTTGACACCAAGCGTGAGATGAGACTGCCGCCCAGCCCTGTGGGGGGCCTTGGCTGTCTCCCCCGTGGCCCCCTGCTCAGACCTGTGCCCATGCCCACCATTTCCGGTCTTCCTGGTTCTCCTGGCTCTAAGACACACAGACCTTGTGGGGGATAGACATGTGAGAGACCCTGAAGACCACAGAGAGGGGACTTCCCCTTTTCCAAATGGGAAACTGAGGCTTCCCCATCACTCTCACACCCAACAGTGTGCTGAGTGGCTGCCACCTGCCAGATTGCTCAGGGTACCGGGATGAGCTGATGTTCCCTTTGGGGAGACAGCAGTGCCGGGTGGTGATGGGCCACGTGCAGAAGCTGGAAGTAGGCAGTGGGAGAGACTGATGGGAGGGGGCATCAGGGGCCCGGGAAGACCTCGCTGAGCAGGTGACACTGAGCAGAGAGCTGAAGGCGGAGCCATGCTGGCCCCCGGGGGCTAAGGGTCTAGGAGCTTGGTAGGTGGGAGACCCAGCCCACCCAGGAACGATNGGAGGGGGCATCAGGGGCCCGGGAAGACCTCGCTGAGCAGGTGACACTGAGCAGAGAGCTGAAGGCGGAGCCATGCTGGCCCCCGGGGGCTAAGGGTCTAGGAGCTTGGTAGGTGGGAGACCCAGCCCACCCAGGAACGATGCCCCTCCATCTACTCTTGGGTTTTTGCAAACCTTCAAGTCTCTAGGTCACAGGTGGGACCTTCATCCTGAGGGCAAGTGGAGCAGAGAGGAGCAAGGCTGGGTCCCCGGCCTCAGGAGTTCCTTAGGGACATAGGGGTTAGAGAAATGATTACAGTCCATGGTGGTCAGGCACCAACTGGAGTGATGTCCCAGGAGCCAAGAGAAGTGGAGGGTGGATCCCAACAGGCCAGGACTCAGTCCTTACACCAACACTTCCTTCTTCAGCCTCTATAGCCTCTGTTTCCCCATCTGTACAATGGGTGGGTGAGGGTGTGTGGGCATCAGGCTTATTGCAGAGCCGGTGCTACTAATGGTCACGGGATGAGAGCCCTGGTCTGGGTGGTCTTGCAGGTGCATTTCCAGTCCTGAGTGGATAGATGATAGCGATTTAGGTGGCCAGGAGGATGGGAAGACCTGAATTCAAATCTCTTCTGAAGCTCTCTCCTTTAGCTCCCTGCCCCTCTTGAGTTGTCCTGGATCATCTGGGACTTTCCTCTCCCTGTTCTCAGGACAGCATCTGAATATAGAGCCTTGGGGACCTTTCCTGAAGGGTTCTATATTAAGATTCTGAACCCCAAAAGTGGAGACTCAGTCCCTGTTAATAGTCCCTCCCTCCAGCATGGTGGAGGGAGGCAGTGTTGCTTACTGGTTAGATCACAAGCTCTGGCCCGACCCTGGTTTCTAGCCAGGACCTCAGGAAAATTACTTGACCTCTCTGAGCTTGGCCTCCTCAAGTGTGAGCTGAAGATGATAAAAGCATCTGCCTTATGGGTTGGGGGCCAGACTTGGATGTGGGAGCACAGGCGGCAGCTCAGTGATGGGGTCTGTTGTTATCAATAATACCCCTGTGTTGTCTCACGGCTGGTGATCTCTTTGGCCCTGACCCCACGCAGGTAGGCAGCTACCCCTGCACCTGGAGGGCTTTGCCTCCACCTGGACCTCTCACCACTGAAGAAGTGAGACGAGACCAGCCTCAGATCCTAACAGGACTGTGTTAGATTCAGTCGCCAGTGTTCACTTGCTGTGTGACTTGGCCAAGAGGCTTAACCTCCATGAGGCCCATCACTTTCCCTCTCTGTATAATGGGTGCAGTAATACTGGCCACATCTGAGTACCGTGCGGGTTTGATGAGGCTACTTCAGCGGGAGGCAGGTTCCTGGGCTCGCAGGACACTTCCAGGCAGCACTTGGAGGTTGGACTCTGGGTGAACCCGGGCTCTCTGTGTCTTGGATTCTCATGTGTATCTCGCTGACTGTGCTAGTCACTGATATTGAAGGAAGTAAGGATGTAGTGAAGACTTGTGCCCTAATCGGGGCTAAACGCCGGATGCACGGTGAACCCTGAATGCATGATCACTGGCCTTGTCACCATTATGATGGTGATTATTTATCAGTTTGTAGGCAGACGACAGGCGTCAAGACTTGTCGTCTGCCTACAAACTGATCGACAAACCTTCTAGACTTTGAGCGTCAAGCTCAGCCCTGGCACAAGGTCTGGGCACAGAAAAGGCCAACAGTCAACGGCAGGAAAGCAGGGCCTGGGGAACAGACTGCCAGGGTTCAAGGCCTGGTTCCAGCACTTCTGAGCTGTGTGATCTTGGATGAGTATCTAAAGCTCTCTGTGCTTCAGTATCTTCATGTTTAACATGGAGGGATAGCAACAGTGCCTCATTGACAGGATTGTTGAAACAATTATGTGAATTAATGCTTGTAAAGTGCTGAGCACAGGGTCTAGCACAGAGCCAGCTCTTACTATTCCAGGGCCCAAGGGAGTGCTGGCATTGAGAGGCCTCTAAAGATCTTCCTTTCTGCTGCTGCTGCAGTTGAAAATGAGAAACTGAGGCCAAGAAACACTAAATTAAACATTTGAGTACAGACAGTATATAAGCGTGCTAAATTATGCAGGGCGGGCAATTGGAGAACAAAACGATCCGTAATAAAGGGATAATTGGGCAGGACAGATGCTCTGCAGGCTCAGAGCCTGAGATAGAGCCTGGGACGGGATGGCCTCTCCCAGGCCCAGCACTCTTGGAAATAATATTGACCCTTCTCTTTAGGGAGAGTGATGCCTACTTACGGTGAAGCATTTGGAAAGTGCACGATAGTAAATACATAAATCATTTGATACCAACTTCTCAAAGATGGTGGCTGGTAAATTATTGCTAGGGGCCTCCCTGGTGGCTCAGAAGGTAAAGAATCCGCCCTTGATGCAGGAGACTTGGGTTTGATCCCTGGTTGGGAAGATCCCCTGGAGAAGGGAATGGCTACCCACCCCAGCATTCTTGCCTGGAGAATTCCATGGACAGAGGAGCCTGGTGGCCTACAGTCGATGGGGTTGCAAAGAGTCGGACATGATTGAGTGGCACTTCTACTTTTTTTTTTTAATTGTCGATATCCTTCTTTATTCTTTTGTTCGTCTATGTACATTTTCATTTTCACGTGACTGTCAGGGTAAGCTCAGATATGACATAATAATAAGCAGCCCTCCAAGCAACACGTGTTATGTGTCCACTGTGGTCAGTGGGGAGGGCTAGGCTTATCATGTGGGACCCTCCCTGATAGAGGCACCGCTGTTTCAGGATGCCACCATCTTCGCGTGGTGACATCACACAACATTCCCTCTCAGCTGTGACAGGGAAGATCGGAATGTTGAACTCTGACCCTTGGGTGCTCCTTTCTGGAAAGGACCCACCCCGCCTCCCTTCATGCTTTCTTAGCAAAAGCAAATTTCACGAAAACGGACATGAAGGTGGTGGGGGGATGCTGCTTCCCCATTGCAGGGCCGTGGGGAGGGCCTCAGCACAACTGGGTCTTAGAGAACCCCAGCTGTGCCCTCCAATGTCATGTACACAGATTTGGGTCTTGCTTGCCTGACACTCATGTTTGACCAGTTTCACATCTCATAGTTTCCTGAAAGTAGTCCATTTGATTAATGTTTNTCAGCACAACTGGGTCTTAGAGAACCCCAGCTGTGCCCTCCAATGTCATGTACACAGATTTGGGTCTTGCTTGCCTGACACTCATGTTTGACCAGTTTCACATCTCATAGTTTCCTGAAAGTAGTCCATTTGATTAATGTTTCATAATTTAACATCCTATTTATGTGATTTGGATGATTTCATTTTATATGACTATGAGTAAAATGCAATTAATATTTTCATTCTTTAATCTTCCTCTATGTTTCTGTTTTGTTAGAATAGCCTTCTACAGGGAAGGAAATGTTAAAGTAATATGCCGTTTTAAGAACTGATAATGCCTAACGTACAGGGAAGGAATCATTTCCATTTGCTTGACTGTCACTAAACCCCAGAACTGAGATCTTCTCCCACTGTCCAGGCGCTGAGGCTGGTCCCACCACCATCACGCCTGGGCCGGGGCAGTGGGCTCCTGCCTGGTCCCTGCCTCTGCTCTGGCCCTGCTCCTGGCACTCTCTGCAGGAGCCGGGTGACCCCGTGAGACTCTGCTTCACTCTCTGAAGCTCTTGTTTCCTGGGGACACAGCCCACGCTCACAGTAGCCCTGGGCCCCAAGGTCTCATACCGTCGCCTCTAAGCACAAAGCAGCCAGAGGCAGCTTAAAAAATACAACTTTAATAAACTTCAGTGACTTGCTGTGGCACTTCACCTCAAGTCCTGAATTCCTAATGCAGCCTCCAAGGCCCAGGGAAGTCTGGCTGTGTCCAGCTCGGATCCCCCTGTTCAAGATGGTCTAGTCAGCTTGTCTTTCTTCTGCCACCCAAATGTCGAAGCCTTGGCACATGTTGTTCCCTCTGCCTGGAGCATCCTCACCAGGGAGGCTAGAAGGAATGGACAGCTCAAGGGGCAGGATCCTCGAGGGACATGCCACGCAGGTTTGCAGGAGAGGCCGGCAGCTAGACTGGTTAGCAGGTCCTGGTGGGTAAGCAGGTCACAGGCTTGCCTTACTGGGCACGGCCATTGGAGCCACCAGGAACGTCCCTCACAGAAGCTCCGCTGGTGAAGGAAAGAGCATCTTCCTCTGGGGTCAGGAACGTCACTGCTCATGCCCTGGCCATGATGCGGGCTGGCAAGTCGCCTCTTGTGCAGAACGGGGTTGTGAAGCTCTGTTCTACTCACTCTTTGGGAAGCAGGTCTGTGAGGGACCTGGGACGATGCAGAGGTTGTCTGGGTTACCCGTTAACAGGACAACCATTATCTAGGGCGGGAGGAGGCAGGGGGCAGGGGCAGGGCTGTGGTAGGGTGGGGCGAGCCTCCCGATGCTGCTCAGGTCTCTCTCCTCACTCACCTGCCTCACTGCTCATTCCTAGCATCTCAGGGACCCTTGGAGGGAGCTGGCTGCTTCCCATGGGGCAGAGGAAAGATCTCATACCAGATTCCTAGATGCCGATCAAACTGGGATGAAAGGCANTGGGGCGAGCCTCCCGATGCTGCTCAGGTCTCTCTCCTCACTCACCTGCCTCACTGCTCATTCCTAGCATCTCAGGGACCCTTGGAGGGAGCTGGCTGCTTCCCATGGGGCAGAGGAAAGATCTCATACCAGATTCCTAGATGCCGATCAAACTGGGATGAAAGGCAGTTATCTATGTGAAAATGCTAGTCTGAAAATAAAAATAAAAGCAAGAAAGGCCGTCTACCCTCTGTCTTGAGAGAAACTGTGTCCCACCTGGGACCAGGGGTAGGATGACCGAGCAGGGTCAGATGTGGGTGGTCATTCTGACCTCGGTCTCTCCCACCTGCAAGGCCCATACCTGCATCTCTGCTCCCAGCCTGTACAGATCTTTCCAAACACATCTGGTTTTACAGTACACAGAGCCCGAGTTTTCCACTGGGTGGAAACATGGGTATTGGCCCTGTGTTCCCAGGCAGAGGTAGTGAGGGCTGAGGGCCATGGGGCTGGATAGACAAAAGGGAGGGGAAAAAAACCTCTCATCCCAGGAGATGGTGAGGCTGGCCTATTAGTACATGCCTGGAACTAACCCTTAGTTAAGCAATGATTGGCTGAAATAACAGGCTCCCATCATTTCCCTGTAATCACCGCACCCTCCATGGCCGCCTATCTCCTCTTGCACTCCCTCCCCATCAGGACATTCGATTATTTTTTCCTTCTTTTTGCTTGACTCTAAGACAACACTTTTACCACATCATTTTCATAAAAATTCTCCAGGGAGAAGCACAGCCGAGCTGACTGGGTAGACCCTTTTGCAGGAACCAAAGAAACTGTTTTGCAAATTGCACAAAATGATTAGACATTAGAACAGTATTTATGTCAATTACAGCTGGAGAGGGAGAGAAGGGTGGTCTGTGTGGGGGTGAAGCTGGGCTGCATTAAGCTCTCCTCTGTAATGGGGGTGGTGCAGCAAGGGTTGTGGAGAGGGCACTGGCCTAGGGGCCCCTGGGGGCCTGGAGTCAGACCCTTGTGGGCTCCACCCAGGACCTCTCTATGTGTCGACAGGTGTGCACATATGCTTAGCACACACTTGGACACACACAAGCAGAGATAGACACAGATGCACATAGATCCATGCCCACATTCACCCTAGAAACACGTATACACATCCACCCTGCGTGCACACGTTCATGTCACACACAGACGTGTGTTCATTTGTCCAAGGTCAGAGGCAGAGGTAGCGAGAGAAGCCTGGTCTGCAGGGGAAGTCGAACTCACCAGGCAGAGCGGAGTGAGGACTGTGAGTGTCTGCCCTGCTCCCCGACCCTCCTTGGGATGGAGAGGATGAGGAGGGTAGAGTTGGCACCCTCACCCTCTCAGGAGTCAGGAATGGATTCTGCTCCCAGCCCTGATGAGCCCCTCCCCGAGCCCCCTTCCTCGAGCCCCTGGCCCCACCGCTGGAGGCAGAGACACGTCCTGCACTGTCTCCATTGCCCACGCGAGGAAAGAGCTCTACTTGGTTGATGACAGGCAAATCGCAGGCGACTCAGGCCAACCTGCTGACACATACCGGAGAAGGTGATGGCACCCCACTCCAGCACTCTTGCCTGGAAAATCCCATGGACGGAGGAGCCTGGTATGCTACAGTCCATGGGGTCGCACAGAGTCGGACACGACTGAGCAACTTCACTTTCACTTTTCACTTTCATGCATTAGAGGAGGAAATGGCAACCCACTCCAGTGTTCTTGCCTGGAGAATCCCAGGGACGGGGAAGCCTGGTGAGCTGCTGTCTATGGGGTCGCACAGAGTCGGACACCACTGAAGTGATGCAGCAGCAGCAGCAGCAGCAGCAGCAGCAGCAACTGACACATACAGATCTGAAAGGCTGAGGGGTCTCAGAGCTAAGAGATGAGGTGACCCACCCATCAGGTCTGTCTCTGGGGGCCCGTGACCTGAGGATATGTGTTAACAAAGGAGGAGGCAGGTCACGCTGGCAGTGAGAGAAACCAGCTGCAGAGAGAAGGATAAACAGGTGCCCAGAGAGAAGCCGAGATGAACATCCCGTCTGGCGGGGTGGGCAGTGAGCAGCCATCTCAGGTCCCTCTGGGGGCTCCAGCCCCAGGTCGTAGGCTCTGGTGAGGCAGGGCCTTCTGAGAGACACTCCCCCAACCCCACGCCTGGTAAAGCACTCCATCCACACACCATTTCTTCTTATCTAAGCTAGACTGGATGGTTTCCTGCTACTTGCAAAGAGCCCTGACTCAGACACCAAGGAAACCTTTTTATTTTTAAAACTGTTCTTTAAAAAAGCACCATTTCCAACAATGAATGTCTCCTGCTCAAAGAGGCCTCGTCAAACATGAGGAACGAGGCGTTTGCAAACCTATATGAAAATTAAATCCACAATCTGGGCACATACTTGTTTGACAAGTGATAATTAACTGCTGACAATATAACTTCAGTTTGGATGCAAATGTGTTTTTCATTAAAAAGTAATCAAAGAAGAAGATCTATGAATGGCCAATAAGCACAAGAAAAGATGTTCAACATCGTTAGTCATCAAGGAAATGCAAATTAAAGGCACCATGAGATGCCATTACACACCCACTAGAGTGGCTAAAATTAAAAAGACTGAAAATAACAAGTATTGGTGAGGATGTGGAAGCACAGAGCTTTTATCATTGCTGGTGGGAATGTAAAATGTTACAGCGACGATGGAAAACAGCCTGGTGGTTTCTTAAAAACTTAACTGTCTCTACCACATAATCCAGCTGTTCCGCTCCGTTTACCCCAGACTCGGGCTTGACTGTGAGAACTCAGCTCTTCGTCGGAAAAGTCTTTCAGAATATATGTTACGCTCACTGCCTTTTGCTGGGATGAGTCTCCCCCAGAAACGACACTGGGATTATGTGTACCTGGACCATCCCTCACCCATAGACCTGGGGGCAGTCCCCAGAATATAGCTCAGACAGTCTGTCTCTTGCTGAGGGGCCAGCATCCTCCTTAGACCATGCCCAGCCATGAATGTGCCCAGATCCAACTGGTGGGGGTTCGGCACTGACTTCAGCCAGTGAAGCTGACTACAGCCCCTAGCACACTCCAGGTCCCGCGTATGTCATACCCCATCTTCCCATTTCACAGAGGAGGAAACAGGCTCAGAGATCCGGAGTTAATAAAGACCACACAGGTGATGAAGAGCAAAATGGGAAGAGATGTGGGCTCTGACCTGCGTGACTCCCAAGTTCGTGCTCCTCACCTCACCTACCTCCCTTTCCCATATTCAGTTCAGCCCTTCTGCGTCTCAGTTGTCTGGTGTATAAAATGGGAATAACAGTGGTACTTAAGCTCATGAGTTTATCATGAGGATTAAATAAAGTTAACACAGAGAACATTGCTTGGTACACAGAACGCTCTCAATCCATGTGAGTGATGATACTTACTATTAATTAATTTTGACAGCCCTCTTCATTCCTTCCCCCAGTGAGACAAATTGACTCTTTACCCCTTAATCATCTCTGTATCCCTCTAGAGATTTCACCCTGGCTTCCCTTATCCACTTAAGAGGGAGACTAGAAAGGGACCCGGTGACATGGGGAGGAGGGTGGAGATTGTTTCCCAGCCTGTAGAGAGGCAGACTCTTCTGAGCTGAGAATCCAGGATTCCTATACTGCTAAAACAACCTGACTCTCCAGTCGCTTAGTTATTGTAGAATCTACTCTGATCGTGTGAAATGGTATTTTAAATTCCCACCTCTGATTGTGCAGAAGGACACTTGATCTCATTTCAGAGAAATCACCTCTATTTCTCTTTTCTGTTTTTCACTTCTTTCTCTAAGAGCACTTTGTCACTATCAAGGACTGTTTGAAGAATGTAGAAGACTTAAGAAGAGGAGCCTGGTCTCCCTCTTGGACTGTCCTCCAACTCTCTCTCTCTGGAAGCAAGCAGAAATGTTAGAATCACTGACACAGCCTGGATCCATGGCATTCAATCCACACGATGGATGCATCAAGGTCATTGTCAGGGAACTGGATCCTCCATCCATCATTCTCCAGATGCTCACGGGGGAAGTGGCAGGTCTTCCCCTGCCTCTTGTCAATGCTGGCATTAGGTCAGGGTCAATGTGGGTGCCCGGAGACTTATTAACCCTCATGCCCTTTGATCAGAGGATGAGATGGTTAGCATCACTGACTCAATGCTCATGAAAGTGAGCAAACTTTGGGAGATAATGGAGGACAGAGAAGCCTGGAGTGCTACAGTCCATGGGGTTGCAGAGTCGGACACAACGTATTGACTGAACAACATTGCTTTGATCAGATCAAAGCCCTGGCCCCAGAACAGGGCCCTGGCCGCAGAACAGAGCCTGTCGATACTCACTCTGTGCACAGTCACACCAGCTTGTTTCCATATGTTCAGGTCCACCAGGTCCTACAGGAGAGGGGGAGGGGCTGAGACGGGCAGACACAGGTGGCGTCCAGGGAACGAGTGATGCCTGGAACAGCAGCAGCAATGGGGCCACCGTGGGAAGCTCTGTGAGGACATGATGATCAAACTTTGTGGTTCTGAAAGGGACTGAAGTGGCGTCTCAAACCCACACTGCACAGCGAGATCCATGGATGTCTCCCCCAGCATTTGCTGAGCAACTACTGTGTGCAGGCCCTGCGCTGGGAGCTGAGTGCATGTTGAAGACCAGATAGGTCCTGCTCCCAGTCTGATGGGGGATAGATGGAGACCCAGTTACCCTGTGATGAGGCTGCCCAAGCTGTGTGGGCACAGTTGGGGGGTCACTAACTCTGACCTTGACCTGGGTCTAAGGTGAGAGGTCTTGGATAGACCAGGGAGTTTGGGCATTTGGAGACCATTTTCACTTCACGGGGGGCTGACTGGGCCTAGACTGGGGAGGGACTCAGCTGATGTCCTGGACCCAGGTTTCCCCAAACCCGAGTTCTATCCCCAGTATCACCTGGCCTCGGGGGCTCCCGGGATAATTACCGTGATGTGCCAACCCCCTCCTCATTCCCAGGGTGCTCAGCAAACTTTCCCATGCTGACAGTAATTATGCTTACTAGAGTCTTATTTACAAGGAGACAGTGAAAATGTGTTATTTAAATAACGATTATTAAAATCATGCTGGGGGTTTGCTGCATAATAAGTAATTATCTTGAACATAATTGAGAAAACAGTGTAGTCAAGGCTATTTAGCTCTTCCCACTGAACAGAGTTAATGCTGGGGTGCGAGGAGCACAGTGGCACAAGTGATATTTGCAATCGTGTCTTATTACTACACTGAGCAGAGGATTTCCCGGGGGTCCAGGGGTTAAGAATCTGCCTGCCAATGCAGGGGACACAGACTTGATCCCTGGTCTGGAAAGATCTCACATGCCGAGGCGGAACTCAGCCTGTGTGGCACAACTATGGGAGGCCGGTGAACTAATGCCTGTGCTCCTCCACAAGAAAAGCTGCTGCAACAAGAAGCCTGTGCATCGCAGCTGGAGAAAGCCCGCATGCAGCACTGAAGACCCAGCACAGCCAAAAAGCAAACGAAAAAAATAAAGTGGAGACATTCCTCAGAGTTACTTCCCTTTCCTACTCAGCCAGAATGCATCCTCAGACCATTGATCTATTTATATCATGTTGTGGACTGGCCAAAAAGTTCATTCAGGTGTTTCCAGAAGATCTTACAGAAACATCCAAATGAGCTTTTTGACGAACCCAGTGCAATCACTCATCTGCTTTTTGTTTTTATGTTTTTTATATACTCTTACTTACCTTTTGCGTTCGTTTTACTTCTCATACATTCATTGTTTCAATCAGTCATTCATTCACCTGCTCATCCGGTGTTAATTTATTAGCTGTTCCTTCCTCCTACCACTGATTGTGCTCTCATTCATTTTTGACTTTCCTTGTTTATTTACGTACCCAGTTCCTTACTCAGTCAACCAGCAACCTGTTCATTCTTTCTTGCTTTAGTTGGTTGGTTCATTCATCTGCTCACTTATGAATGTGCTCTCTTCATCATTCATTCTTTCATTTATCCATTATTCCTTGGTTCAGTCATTTAGTCAATGGTTCATGCAGATGCCCACCCCTTTATTAATTCATCATTCAACAGCAAATGGTTTTTCTATATACAATGTGTAGGGTGTATCCTTTAGATGCGATGGGAGCCACATGTAGAAATTGAGTGTAGAAAATGCCACATGTCTGGCATTTTCTAGGCATTTCAGTAAAAGGGGCCTTGGGACTTATATATACATATACACGATATATATATTTAAAAATTTATTTCTCTTTTTGGGATGTGCTGCATGGGCTTTTCTCTAGTTGAGTGGGGCCTACTCTCTAGTTACAGTGCGTGGGCTTGTCTTTGCAGTGGCTTCTCACTGTGGAGTATAGGCTTCAGGGCAAGTAGGCTTTAGTAGCTGTGATTCCTGGGCTCTAGAGCACAGGCTCAATAGCTGTGGCCCACAGGCTTAGTTGCTCCGTGGCATGTGGGATATTCCTGCACCAGGGATCAAACCAGTGTCTCTTGCTTTGGCAGGCAGTTTTATATTTTTTTACCACTGAGCCTCCAGGGAAGCCCAGGGCTTATATTTTTTTTAAAGCCAACTTTTAATTATAGGATAATGCAATGTAAAATTTAGGTAGAGCAAAGTCCTCAAATCCTAAGTGTATGTATGGTTAGAAGAATTTTCAGAAGTTAAATATACTTGTAAGACAAGCACCAGGTCAAGCAAGAGAATGTTAGCAGTAGCCCAGCCTGTTAGTGCCCCTCCAAGCCTGGGAATTGCCTTTGCCTGTCCCAGAACTTCATCTGGATGGATTTGCACTGCTTTGTTCCTTTATGAGTCTTTTGTTGGTTTTGTTCAACATTATGTTTGTGTGGTTTATCCGTGTTTCTATGTTCTGAGTTGCTCATCATTCACTCATGTTGATGTGTGGTATTTGTATATTGTATGAATATGTAACTGTTTATTTACCCATCTAACACTAGACAAGATTGAGTACTGCCTAGATTTGCGCTATTATGAACAGGGCTGCTATGAAATCCTTGCATGTGTCTTTTTGGGAATACATGGATGAATTTCTCCTGGGTGAACACGTAAGAGTAGAATTTGTGGATTTCATGAACTACTTCATATAGTTATTTCATAACTATTTCATATCTATTTCATAACAGTATGCACATATATTGATACATGTCTACATAGTATAAGCATATTTGCTATGGTTGTTCAGTCGCTAAGTCATTTTTAACTCTTTGTGACCCCAATGGACTGCAATGCACCAGGCCTCCCTGTCCTTCACTGTCTCGTACAGTTTGCTCAAGTTCATTTCCATTGACTCAGTGGCGCTATCCAGCAGTCTCATCTTCTGCCGCCCTCTTCTTTTGCCCTCAATCTTTCCCAGCATCAAGGTCGTTTCCAATGAGTTGGCTGTTTGCATCATGTGGCCAAAGTATTGGACCTTCAGCTTCAGCATCAGTCCTTCCAATGAATATTCAGGGTTGATTTCCTTTAGGATTGACTGGTTTGATCTCCTTGCAGTGCAAGGAATTCTCAAGAGTCTTCTCTGGCACCCCAGTTCAAAAGCATCAAGTCTTTGGTGCTCCGCCTTCTTTATNAGTCCTTCCAATGAATATTCAGGGTTGATTTCCTTTAGGATTGACTGGTTTGATCTCCTTGCAGTGCAAGGAATTCTCAAGAGTCTTCTCTGGCACCCCAGTTCAAAAGCATCAAGTCTTTGGTGCTCCGCCTTCTTTATGGTCCAACTCTCACATTTGTACATGACTACTGGAAAGACCATAGTTTTGACTATATGGACCTTTGTCGGCAAAGTGATCTTTGCTTTTTAGTATACTGTCCAGGTTTGTCATAGCTTTCCTTCCAAGAAGCCAGCTATGACTATATGTTATATGTTCAGCCATTGGAGATACTATCACATAACTTTCCTAAATGGTTATTACAATTTTCATTCTCACCAGCAGTGTGTGGGACCCATTCTTTCCCCACAGACTTGCCCTTGAACCACTCACCCTCCCTGTGATCTCACCTGATCATGTCTCAGGCCCTTTGGCCCAGCTACTCAGTATTCCCTTCCCGTCTTGCCCCTCCCTGGGGCTTCAGTGAAGGTCTTTCTCCTTGGTTGTGCCGTTGACTCCTTACAGCCCTGGTCCTGTGGACATATTCTCAAGCCACTCTGGATGATATTACCTGGACCTAGCCCAGCCTCGCTGTCTTTCCAACCCTGGGGATTCTGTTGAAGACAGGGCTCCCAGGCATCCTGACCTACCTCCTGGGATAACTGGTCTGTGGGTCAGGCCTCCTGGTGAGCCCTGGGGTCTTTGATAAACCTGCCCTTGCACAGTTCATAGAGTAGTGTCTAAGATATTGAATGGGCTGCCTTTTTTTTTTTTTTTTTCTATAACTCAAAGATGAGTAGTCAGATCGGAGAGGATGAAATGGATGGAGGCAATTTCACATGGAGAGAAATCATAGAACTTGGCTGATTTACTGAAGATGGTGCTGTTATAGGATAAAAAGTACCTGGACTTTAAAAATCAGTCAGATGTGGGCTCAGTGCATTCATTCCAATGCATTCACGTCCAGCTGTGTGACTGGAAGATGACAGCCCTGATTTTGGTGGTTAGAACATGTGGAATTGCCAGCAATGTGTCCAGAGGAGGTGTCCAGTAGGCTGCTATGTATCCACAGACTGATGGGAGGAGCCCTGGAGTCAGAGCTGGAACACCTGGGGAGTCTCACCTCTGTGACCCCCTCTGGGGGCTGCAGCCAGCTAAACCCACTTTCCCCTCCATTTTCCCCTCTGATTCTCTAGCAGTGTGACCTCAGGCCAGTCCTGTCACCTTTCTGAGTCTCAGATGCCACAATCATGAAGTGGGGATAAAAAGACCAGCCTCCTGGGAGTATGGGGAGGATTGAGTGAGACAAAGGAGGTGAAGCGTTTCACACATCCTGCTGCCTCATCCATCCCGGGGTTGGTCGTCTCATTCTTACAAAGGGTAGCGTTTCCCTTACTTTGGTTCTGTGCATGACCCTTCAGGATTCCACTTCTCTCCTTTCCACTACCTGCTCACTTACCTTCCTTTACCTCAGTTTTGCTTTGACTTGTTTTTCTTAGAAGAAATCAAGATCAAGCCAATCATTTAAAAAATAATTTTATTTATTTATTTATCCTTGTCTGTGCTGGGTCATCCTTGCTGTGAGGGTTTTCTATAGTTGTGGAGCGCGGGGGCTGCTCTCTTGCTGCAGGTGCATGCACGGGCTCAGTAGTTGTGGCAAATGGGCTTACTTGCTCTAAGGCATGTGGGAAAAAGCTGACTTGAAACTCAGCATTCATGACATCTGGCCCCATCACTTCCATGGCAAATGGAAGGGGAAAAAGTGGAAGCAGTGACAGATTTTATTTTCTCGGGCCCCCAAATCCCTGTGGATAGAGACTGCAGCCACAGAATTAAAAGACTCTTACTCCTTGGAAGGAAAGCTATGACAAACCTAGTCAGCATGTTGAAAAGCAGAGACATCACTTTGCTGACAAAGGTCCATATAATCAAAGCTATGGTTTTTCCAGTGGTCTTGTATGGATGTGAGAGTCAGACTATAAAGAAGGCTGAACACCAAAGAACTGATGCTTTTGAATTGTGGTGCTGGAGAAGACTCTTGAGAATCCCTTGGATTTCTGAGAGACCAAATCAGTCAATCCTAAATGAAATCAACCCTGAATATTCATTGGAAGGACCGATGCTGAAGTTATAATACTTTGGCTACCTGATGCAAAGAACCAACTCACTGGAAAATACCCTGATGCTGGGAGAAATTCGAGGCAAAAGGAGACAGGGATGGCAGAAGATGAGATGGTTAGATATCACTGACTCAATGGACATGAATTTGAGCAAACTCTGGGAGACAGTGGAAAACAGGTGAGCCTGATGTGCTGCAGTCTATGAGGTCACAGAGAGTCAGACCCGATTCAGTGACTGAACAACAGCAACAGCATGTAGGGTCTTCCTGGATCAGGGATTGAACCCATGTCTCTGAGTTGGCAGGCAGATTTTTTTACCATCGAGCCATCAGGGAAGCCCACTTTGACTTATTTTTAATTTCAGACTCAGAAGTACTATTAGAGACCAACGGGTCCAGCCCCCTTGCTTTACACATTGGGGAAGCTGATACTGGAGAAGTGGAGCAGTGGGTTCAAGGTCACCCAACCAGCTGTGGCCAAGCTCCTAGTTCCACTCAGAATCAAAGTCTTTGCTCAATGTGGCTCCTATGCTATGCTCCAGGGAGACGTTCTACCTCGTCTGGGAATTTTCTGATTGATATTCTCAGAAAGAACAAAAGGCAGCAAGCATGAATGATGCCTTTGAAAAGTTGGAGGCTAATATGCCTTGGGACCATATTTTCTTTTCAGACTCCTCCCAAAGCCACATTTTCTGATCTGAAATGGCTGTCAGCTTCACTCCAAAGCAAGCACGTTTGATCTATTGCCTATGTGAACATTGCATGCTATTGATGTAATTAAAATGCCATAAAAAATGACAAAAGAAGGGCTTTGATTTGGGAGAATTTGAGTTTCTTTCAAACTTTGAATTTAATTTTTAAATCAGGAGAGAGCAAATTATTTTAAAAGGTTACCTTCCCTTTAAAAAGGCTCTGGATGTAGGTCGTTCAAGCACATGTTGAACATGTGAAATGCATTTTATCACTTGTTGTTTAGTTACTCAGTTGTGTCCAACTCTTGGCGACCCCATGGACTGTAGCCAGCAGGCTCTTCTGTCCACGGGATTCTCGAGGCAAGAATCCTGGAGTGGGTTGCCATGCTCTCTTCCAGGGGGTCTGCCTGACCCAGGGATCAAATCTGCATCTCTTGCATTGGCAGGCAGATTCTTTACCAACGCACCACCTGTTTTATCATTTATCTAAGCCTTTTTCCAGTGAGAGGAAGGCCTCGGCTTGGGACTTCCAGCTGTACTGCATTATCAGCGATTTCTCTTTGTAGGCTGAGGGTTGGTTTCTTCAGTTTCCTCCAAGAGACCAGATGAACGTACTGGACTCAGATGAGGCCAGGCAGCTGCAAGACTTGATTTCAGATTTACCAGCCCTTTCCACTTACTGCTAGTAATAGCTATCGTCACTTGAGGACCTGTGATGTGCCATGCACTCAACTGGGGGCTTGTTTAGTTATTATTATTCATGATCCTTATTATAACCCTGGAAGATACATTTATTTAACCTCTCACCCTGGTCACAGCCATATCTGTCTGGATTATTGCAGGAGCTGTTCAACTTTCTCCCTGGTTCCATTTTTACCTTCTTTGCTCTCATCTCCCTGGGCCAGAAGAAGAGTCTTTTGTAACCAGGTCCTTCCTTCCTCTGTTCACAAACTCTATGGCTCCCATCTTCCTCAGATTAAAGAGCTCTTTATTGGTACCCAAGATCCCTGTGCTGTGACCTCTCCTCTCCCCTCTCCTATCTCTCCTCCCAACTCTGCTCTAGCCACATGGGGGCTGACCCTCCTTACTGACCCTCGACTATGCCAGGCACACTCCCACCTCCTGCCTCACACCTGTGATCCCTGTGACTTGGAATGCTCTCCCTAGGTACACTCATGGATCACACCCTTTATGATTCAGCTGAACTTTAGGGTTAGTGAGGGTTTCGGCAATCTGTTGGATGCTGGTTAATGTTAAAGGTGATGCTCTTGAAACTTTTCCTACAACACCCTCTTAGGGCAGGGTGCTAAGAATGCTCTCTGGGACTCTGAGGGCATCAACAGAAATGAACCATCACAGAACGTAACATTTTCAGGACTGCTCACGATCTTTAAAAATGTCGTGTTAATTTCCACTGTTTTCCTTTATATATATATATTTTTGTCTTGAATTAAAAAAAAAAACTTCCAGTGGTATAGATGTTCTAGGAAGGATGGTTTATCATTTTAAAAACTGCTGTGCCTGGAACTCCACCAACTGGAGAAGCAGAAATCTGGGCATAGGAGAGGTAGGGTGAGGTCTTGGGGTAGATAGGGTAAGGTGAAGCTAGAGGTGACGTAGAAGGTCTTGGAGAAATAAAAAGCATGTAGTTAAGAGTGCTTGCATATACTTCATATTCCACACCAACCAGCCATGTGTTTCTAATCCTCAAGTTTCTTATCTTTACAATGGCATTAACATTGGGGATCACTTCATAGGGGCTGTCATGAATGATCAATGGAATAACGAGCGCCATCATTGCTGTTGCTCCCTGTTACCGTAACAGGACTGGTTTTTAGGGTCTGCAGCCCAGGAACATGATAGAAATATTTTGGGTTGATTTCTCCAGCACCTGCAGATGGAAGTGGACAGGGTTGTCAGCTGGGGACCAAGAGCTGATCTTGGGTCTGGTTCCAGCTCCGTCACTAACTCACAGAGAGACTTTGACTGGACTTTTTCTCTCCCTGGGCCTCAGTTTCCTCATCCATAAAATATGGAAATTTGGATAGAACAGTTGACAAAGCATTTCCAGCTGGAACATTTTCTTAATCTGTGAGTTGCTTTCTTGACCTATTGAAAACCACTTCAATGTCTCAAAAGGCCTCTGAGATAGAAGCCCCTAAAAATCTTGTAATTAGTTTGGTGTTGATGAATATGGCCACATTTATAACCACTCATTAATGATTTTCTACATAGGAGAACAGAAGGGTTAAAATACTTGGCGTAAGACTCACAAGCCTATTGGATGCTCTTCCCCATATGAGGACAGAATTAGGACTATGGAACTCGGAAACAGCACCTGCATTGGACCTCAAATCAGGCATTCTAGAATCATAGAATCTGGGAGTACTGTGGCTCATGGGGGGAAACTATTTTGCCCAAGGAGACCCAAGACTGACCTAAGGTATGTGCCTTTTAGTTCAATGACCATTTCATCAGCATCACTACTCAATTCAATACTCCTGGCATCTCTTCATTTGTAAAGTGAAGAGAGAAATTGTTAAACTAAGATGGTCTCCAAGAGTCCTTTCCATTATATTAATTTACTATTCTTTGAGTCATGAAAGACATACAGAAGCTGGGGTTAGAACCTAGGTGAGCATGGCTACTGTCCAAGGTCCTGAAGGAGCGTGAGGGCCAGGCCCACAGCCAAGGGGACGAGGACACATGGGCTTGAAAGTTCCATTCCATTCACCTTAGAATCATTATTTCTACTGTCTCATGGCTTCCTAATGTGCCAGGCTCCTGGTGCCCTCCCCAATCAAACCTTGTAAACCACATGTGAACAGAGGCCTCTAGAGACAGGACAGAAGTGGTGGATGGTGCTGCAGCTTTGTTTTCTCACTGACCAGGCACTGAAGCTGTATATGTCCTAGATTTGGGTGGTCCAGCAAAAAAGATGCCAAAGCCAAGTTCTCTCCATCAGCCTTGATATCACCATATGATGGGGGCGGGGAGAGGCATTCTTGGATACAGAAACGGGAGCATTCACAAGCTGTGGCCGGTTATTATCTAGGACCTCAGATGGACCAACTGTCAGGACCTTGTATAAGCAGCTACAGCCAACAGGGTAAGAGACCAGGGATGTGGAATAGATGGGCCAGGAAGGGTACGAGACCCCCTGGTTCAGACTCACAACCTGGAATCAATTGGGCTGGAGAACAGCAGCAAAGATCTGAAGAGGCTGGAAGGTAAAATCTTGGGAAGCACCTGATGAAATCATCTCCTTGCAATTTAATTATATAATTACAGAGTATTCATTGTGTTACACATGTGGTTTCATTTAATTCAGGTTAGTTACACAAGAAAGAAAGCAACATTATCACCATTTTACAACTACATAAATGCAGCTTCAGAGAGGTGGAGGGACTTGCCCAAGCTCTCTAAGTTGGGGAGAGGACAGAAGTGAGGTTTGAAGTAAACTCAGTCTGCAGTAAAACTCTTTTTCATTCCTCAGCAAACACTCTAATCCCTGACTCTGAATGCAATGGAAGCAGGACTGAACTTGGCCAGAATGAGTGGGCAGGAAGGGCACAGCAAGGTGAGTCCCTTCTTTTGCCACTTGACTTTTGTGCAAATACAGCATTGAATTAGGATGGCTTGGAAGCCTATTTCTGAGAGAAGGGGTAATAAACACTGGCTGGCATCTTATGGGTGGCAGTGACTCTAAGCTGTTCATGGGAAGTGTGGTGTGGGAAATCCTCTGGTCAATTACTCAAAGGAGAATGGTATATGGGTCATACTTGGCCTTTAGGCCAGGAGTCATAAATACTGATTCACCCACCAGATGTATCTGGGACATCAAGTACATTCTCTCCCTTGAGGTCATATGATTCCTTGAATAGATGAGAGTCATTAGTTGATCATTTACTGAACTCATTCAACAAATATCTATTGAGCGCCTACTAAGTGCTGGGCACAGTGAATCCTGCAAAGTGGGCAATGACAAACATAGGCTGGCCGGACTCTAGCTGGATCCTCTGTGGGTTGCTGCCTTGTCACCATGTGAGACCTCTCCGTTCACACTCTGGCCCCTCCCACTGCTCAATTTCAGATGCTACCTCCCCCCTGCTCCACTCCATCATTTGCTGGTCCTTGGTCTTAGAGCTGGGGCTGGGGATGGGAGGAGGGAAACAGGCGCATGGGAGACAAATCACAGAGCCAACATGGAGATTTTCTTCCTGTTTCTTCCTCTAAAAAATGACAAGTTTAACTCAAATTAATTCAAGCTCAGTTTATACCTGAAGAAGAAAAAGGAGCTGGTTAGACTCAATTTCTTGGTCGGCTTTTCAAGCCTGTATTAACCTATTCATCAGCTTAGTTCATCAGGAGAAAACATGCTTCTTCAGGAGTTTTCTAACTGAAAATAATGCCTCATTAAGTTAAACATATTAGTCTGAGAACAGTATTGATGTCAGACAGACTAATGAATGTCATTATAGGGAATGCACACTGGTCCCCGAGGAACCTGACTAGCCAATAGAAACTCCCTGCAAATTCCCCTCGGCTATTGTCCATGGATGTGGAATCTTGAGGAAGGGAGGGAGGGAAGCAGGAAAGGAACTGGCATGGATCTGTGGCCATCCTGGGGAGCAGGGCCCTGATGAATCCCAGCATCTCTGAATGCTGTGAAGGGTACACATGGCCAAGGGAGGCACCATGTGTAAAGTCACTTGTTGAGTCCACAGGGAGAGACGCTGGGTTTAGCTTCTGCAGCAGAAGGGAGACAGAGGGTCAGAGCTCAGGCATCAGGCCTGGGTCCCGGTCTGACACCTCATCACAGTGGATGTGGTTTGGTTCCAGCTCATGTTTAAAACTGAGCCGATGCTGTGCTGGGCATTTTCACTTATATTCACTCAACCCTCACAGGATGCTTCAGAAGCTGAGGCTCAGAGGGATTAAGGCGTTTCCCAAGGTCACCAGTGGAGGGATGGGAGAGCTGAGCCCCTGATGGAGGCTTCCTCTCCCAGCCCACCTGACATTTCCCTTCTGTTGGTCTGTCCTCAAAGCCCTCCAGAGTCCATCATCCAAGACCCTGCAATTCCTTCATTACAGCTGTGTGGGACTCCTCTGATCTGGGGCTGGTGTCCCCCCTCATAGAGTGAGGACAGCTGTTTGCAGAGGGGTGTGAGTTCCCCTCACTGTGGACATCTGCTCTCTCACAAGATGGGCTTGGAGCATTCTGGCTGAGCGACATGGCTACAACTTAATTGCAGGTTGGGGATAGTTTATCATGCTAAATGGAACAAATTCCGGGTGCAATGCTATGCTTAACTCCACTGTAATTATTTCTGCATTTATTTATCTGATGTTCACATCTCCCATAAGTTCTTTGGCGGCGGGTTCTATCACTGTCTTCCTTGTCTATTCTTCTGTGCCTGGCATCTGCAGTGGCGCATTTTAAGTATCTGTCAAGTGGCTGAGCAAAGGGTGCCCTGAAAGGGGGAAATGAGTTCTGCCAGTTCAATTACAGTTTCTTTAGGCAGAGGGAAATACCTGTGGAGTCTCAGGAACAAAGATGATGGTGAAGGGATGATTGAGAAGAATCCAGGCAGTAAACACTTGCAAGCCTGCCAGACCCAATAGCTCTGGAGTGAGAGATGTGGTGTATTAGTCAGCTAATGCTGCACAACAAACCATTCCTGAAATTATTGGCTTAAAATAACGAGCATTTATTTAGCTCAGGAATGTGAAGGTGAGCTGGATGCTCCTCTTGATGGGGTGGGTCTGCTTGATCTTGGTTGAGTTTACTCATGTACCTGCAGTCAGCTGTGGACTGGCTTGGGTGTGGTCTCTGGTTTAGCAAGGCCTCAGCTGGAATGGCTAATTTCTGTTTCATATGGCCTCATCTGACAGTGGGCCTGTCCCTATCTTCATGGTGGAGATAGAAATTCAAAAGAGGAAGTGAAAGCATGCAAAGTTGTTTTGAGACATGGGTTGGCAGATTGACCATATACTTTTATTTTCTATCTTCTTGATGCTCTGTGTTGGAGGCTGGTTCTCTCCAGGAAGGGCTAGCTAATTCCTAGAGATAACAAATGACTCCCTTGTGAGCATGACTTTGGTGTACAAACCAACCAACCTACCCAGAGCTCCAAGCATCCCTATCTAACTCTCACACACCATGTCAACATTCTTCGTGCCCTAAATCACCCCGGGCCAGGTACCAGCAACCAGGGACCACCCCTATTGCCCAGAGCTGCCTACATTATTTAAACTATCCGATCCTAAGCTTACTCAGTGTTTCAACCTTATCTTGCCCATTCTTTCCCATTAAAGCCCCCAGATGGGCTCTGGGCCTTGGCTTCTCCTCCTTCTGCCTCCTGCCTCATCTTGGCACTTCCCCACATGGCCCTGAATGCTGTGCCTCCTGTCTCTAGGGATCTCTGCCTATAAACTCCCTCCTTTACCACAATTGTTTGACCATATCTTACCACACCTGGTGAAAACAAAACCCGAGTGTGTTAGTTTCAGGTGTATAGCAAAGTGATTCAGTTTGATGTATATGATACATTTATTTTTTATGTGTATATATATACATGTATGTATATACCTATATGTATATAAATATTGATTATTTTTCATTATAGGTTATTGTAAGATATTGGGTGTAGTTGCCTGTGCTATACAGTAGCTCCTTGTTGCTTATCTACTTTATGTATAGTAGTTTGTATCTGTTAGTTCCATACTCCTAGTTTATCCCTCCCCTCCTTCTCCCCTTTGGTGACCATAATCTTGGTTTCTATGTCTGTGAGACTGTTTTGTGTATACATCCGTTTGTGCTATTTTTCTGGCCAACAGGCCCATGAAAAGACGCTCAATCTTGGGTTCATTGTAACACAGCTGGTAGAGCAAGCAGGGTGGTCTGACTCTAGATGGAGATGCCGTGTCTTCAGGCTGCTCTCTGCTTGCTAAGCAGACCCCATAGCCAGAGGCCGCTGCCTGGAGAGGCACAGCCGGCTGTTGGGGGGCACTGGGCTCGATGGTGGCTGAGTCTCGTTGTTTCTGTGGCGTGTAGCTGTGATTTCCCACCTGAAAGTTGTGGAGCTCAAAAATTTGAGTCCTCCCCGAGCTGCCAGTGGGCTAGAGTTTCAGGTGTTCAGGACATAGCACCTGGGGGTGTGGAGGTAATTAGCTACTACTGTTTCCCCATGAGGTCCCTCTGAAGGGGACGAGGAGTGACCACCCTCCTGTTGCCACGACCTGCTGACTGGTCAGGACTGACAGCTGTGCGGTCCTCTGAGTCGCTCAGTGAGTGAGTCTAGTGCCCAGGACATGGTGTGCTCCTAGGGACTCTCCATAAACCATCTCCCCTTTTCCAGCGGAGCTTCATAGAGTCACATTTACACATTTTTTTTTTTTTTTTGGGAAGTTGGGGAGTGCACATTTGCTACGTGTCAGGGTTGTTTGTGGGGTGCTTTTGAGTCCTGCTCCTCCTCCTTCGGGCAGTGTGACACCCTGCAAGCCCTGTGGTCAGGCTGCACGCGTCTCTGCGGTCCTCTGCTTGCTGCTGTTGCATTTGTCCCCCGCTCCGCATGGTGGATGTAAGAGGGCCACTCCCTGAAGACCGGTGGCTCAATGTTTAATACAAGAGGGAGAGGAAAGGAATATCCAGTCCAGGATCCCCTCAAACCCCCTGGTTATATAGTTCAGTTAAGAAAAAAAAAACCTGTAAAGCATCTAATCAATGTGCAAGGGTTCTCTGAAGTGCTGCTTGTCAGTATCAGTCAGTTCCACACGCAAAGGAAAAGAACTTGATAAAGAAAGCTGATAGCGCTGGCGCTCACTTGGCTGTAAGCCCCACCCACTCCGAGCTTGAGTGGGATGCCCTAGAAAGGGAGGCCACTGCTCACAGCAGAGGCCCCTGGGGGCCACCTGCAGCCTGGCTGGCGAACACCCTAAGGAAAAAGGGAAAAGGAAAACTATGCTCAGGGACAGATAGAGAAAAAAGGGGAAAAAAAAGTATACACCTAGAGGTACAAGGCAGATTAAAAAAAATAAAAATCTTTATTTATGGGAGAGAGAAGAGGAGAGAAAAGGACAGGTTCAGACCAAGAGAGAGAAAGGTCTGGAGGCAGGTCTGCAGGCCCCTCCCTCTTCTTCCCCTCTTTCCTGCTCATCATCAGACAGAAACTATAAACCATGGGCACATGTGGTTAAAACCCTAAGACAGATGGAAAAAATAGATATAGATTTCCCTGCTAGATATAGGGGGAAAAAGTAGCTAATTAAAATGTACAGATAACATAAGGTAAACAAGTAATACAAAAATATACATATAATTTATGTACACATAAATACACATATAAATATGCATAATTACATACTATGCATAATTATGTAAAATATACATATAATAAAAATATACTAGTTATATATATATATATATATATATATATATNAGTCCTTCCAATGAATACTTAGGTTTGATTTCCTTTAGGATTGACTGGTTTGATCTCCTTGCCATCCAAGGGACTCTCAAGAGTCTTCTCCAGCACCATAGTTCAAAAGCATCAAGTCTTTGGTGCTCAGCTTTCTTTATGGTCCAGCTCTCACATTTGTACATGACTACTGGAAAAACCATAGATTTGAGTAGTGGATCTTTGTCAGCAAAGTGATGTGTCTGCTTTTTAATATGCTGTCTAGCTTTGTCATAGCTTTTTTTCCAAGAAGCAAGCGCCTTTTAATTTCATGGTAGCAGTCACTGTCTGCAGTGATTTTAGAGTCCAAGAAAATAAAGTCTGTCACTGTTTCCATTTTTTTNCTGCTTTTTAATATGCTGTCTAGCTTTGTCATAGCTTTTTTTCCAAGAAGCAAGCGCCTTTTAATTTCATGGTAGCAGTCACTGTCTGCAGTGATTTTAGAGTCCAAGAAAATAAAGTCTGTCACTGTTTCCATTTTTTTCCCCTTCCATTTGCTATGAAGTGATAGGATTCAATGACATGATCTTAGCTTTTTGAATGTTGAGTTTTAAGCCAGCTTTTTCACTCTTCTCTTTCACTTTCATCAAAAAGCTCTTTAATTCCTCTTTGCTTTCTGCCAATATGACAGTATCATCTGCATATCTGAGATTATTGATATTTCTCCCAGCAATCTTGATTCCAGTTTGTGCTTCATCCATCCCAGCATTTCACATGATGTGCTCTGCATATAAATTAAATAAGCCAGGTGACAATATACAGCCTTGATGTACTCCTTTCCCAGTTTGGAACCAATCTGCTGTTCCATGTCTGGTTCTAACTGTTGCTTCCTGACCTGCATACAGGTTTCTCAGGAGGCAGGTAAGGTGGTTTGGTAGTCCCATATCTTAAGAAGTTTCCACAGTTTTTTGTGATCCCTCATACCCAGTATCAAATATNTTCCATGTCTGGTTCTAACTGTTGCTTCCTGACCTGCATACAGGTTTCTCAGGAGGCAGGTAAGGTGGTTTGGTAGTCCCATATCTTAAGAAGTTTCCACAGTTTTTTGTGATCCCTCATACCCAGTATCAAATATTATTAAAATTATTGACTCCCTGTGTCTCAGTGGTAAAGAATATGCCTCCAATACAGGAGACACAGGACACCTGGATTCGGTCCACCAGGGAAGATCCCCTGGTGGAGAGCATGGCAACCCACTCCAGTATACTTGCCTGGAGAATCCTATGGACAGAGGAGCCTGGTGGACTACAGTCCATGGAGTCGCAAAGAGTCAGACACGACTGAAGTGACTTAGCACATCCAATCAACAGCCAGTAAATATTTTACTCCTAAAACTTTGGCTAATACATTCTGTTCAGCACCAATTTCACCATCCTCTCAGCTGTGGTTTGCCTTCACCTTGGAAGAGACACACTTTTCCAGACCACACACAGGGCCCCTCGAGCTGTCACAATCTATGCGGACAAGATCTTCACTACATCCACTCTTCTCCAGGAGAATAGCTGTCATTATATTGATGACATACTCCCTCAAGGAGACTTATTTGACACTTATTAAGGCTTCTCTGGTGTCTCAGACAGTAAAGATTCCACCTGCAATTTAGGAGACCCAGGTTCAATCCTTGGGTTGGGAAGGTCCCCTGGAGAAGCAAAAGGCAACTCACTCCATATTCTTACCTGGAGAATTCCATGGACAGAAGAATCTGGCAGCCTATGGACCATGGGGTTGCAAAGAGTCAGCACAACTGAGTGACTAACAGTAAGGGCGTTTAAATCCAGCTTCTTTTAATCATTTTGGGGTTCTGATGACAGCAAATTTTACTTCCAAAGTGGATCAACAAGCACTTAGACTTTGGCAGCCTCTTCTCAGACTTTCTCAGCCTCTTCTCATGCCCTCCACTGGGGGATCCCTAGACCACTTATGACAGCCATGTTTGCCCAAAGCTTCCTAATGCAAGAAAATGCTCTCAGCCTCTAGCTACACACGATTAAAACAGCAAACAACTGGCTCCATGCTGGGCTCTCTGGACAATGGAGACTCTCACAGATCTTGAGCTTGTGACCCTCTGTACCCAGACGTGCATTACACTGGAGCATGGAGACAGAAGCCTCCTTAAAGCTTAAGACTTTGAGACATGGTGGAGCCAAATTTGGGTCCTCTGGCATGTTCCTCCTGCAGAAGGGGGTGGCTTCCCCTGTCCTCAGTCTTGTGCCAAATGCCACGTGTGTGAGGATGTTACCCCTCCCCCAGACTCTTTGGCTACTTGGAAATCCCTGTGGAATTCACTGAGTGAACAGCAATGGAAGTTCATTGATAATGTGAATGGCGCTGATGACCGTCATGGGTGAGAGAAGTATGGTAAAATGTTGCTCTTTTCCATTCTTTAGCCAGGATGATCCCGATAAAGGAGGGGACCCAAGAAACAGCACACTTAGCCACACTTCAGGCAATCTCTGCACTGGGTGCCCTGGGCAACAAGTGGCCCCCACTTTCACGTTTGTTATAAATTGTTGGGCCATGGCCTAAAAATTGTTCCCTTCAAGGTAAAATTCACCTGCCGTGCAGGAGGCACACGAGATGCAGTTTTGATCCCTGGGTCAGGAAGATCCCTTTGAGTAGGAAATGGCAACCCACTCTCCAGTATTCTTGCTGGAAAAATCCCATGGACAGAAAAGCCTAGTGGGTTACAGTCCATAGAGCTGCAACAAGTCAGACACAACTGAGGAAGCAAGAGCTTCAAGGGTAAAATCAAATAAAAACAAACAGAACCGAAATCATGACCCTGGGAAACTTTTGCCTCACAGACACCCAAAATATAAATCAACATCACACGACTGTCTGTATACTAAGGCCACGGTGCAAGGCCTAACTTAACACTCCTTACTTTCTTTGGGATTACAGATAATACTTGTAGTAACAAAGACATGTATTTTACTTTTCAAAGTGCGCAATACTGGGTGCTTGCAAAAGGTATTTAATAGGACTTTCTTGTTCCTGATGAGTCCCAGATAACTGGTTTGATGGAGAGGTGTAATGACTTCAAACAACTTCTTTTCAAATTCTGTTCCAACAATGGACCCCTAGATAGGTTTCTATCTTGTCTCGGGTTGTAACCTGTCTTTATGAAGTTTTGATCTTACTCCCATTCCTTAAGGGCTGGAGGCCAGATAGAGGTGCATACTTTCCTGGGAAATACTACCTAGAGGTTATGCCACAGGCTGGACAGCTGCTCATCTGATATGGGGCCCCTTTGAATTATTTAAACTTCCACCAAAGAATAAGAACAAAAACACTCTCAAATGAAGTTGTATATCCTTCTGTTGCCTGGATCTTCTTACTACCAGTCTAGGTGTTTTCATTAGTTTACAGACTGGAGGCTCAAATCCTCGAAGTGCGTCATTGTTTTCATGCAGAAACAGCAAATGCTGAGACCCACATCAACCTGTGGGTGGGTGGTATCCACTTGGACAGGTCACTCCAGTCCCATATCCCAGCTGACAACTCTTTCCAAGAGCTCATCACTGGGGTGACATGGTCCCAGTCAAGGACCTCACTGTTGGAGGTGCCTTCAACCCCTGGAGACAACTTTACCCTGGATGATGAGATCTCTGCCCCAGCATTGCCCATAAACTCATTGTCTCTCTTAAGGCACATGTTGGACACAGGACATTTTTGATTTTCTTCCTTTGATATTAGTGATTCTGCTGTGCTTCTGATCTTGCTGTTTGCTTAGCCCATGCCTATGCAAAAGAGTTCATATCTTACATCACTGAAAAACTTAATTCAAAATGGATCACGAATCTAAGTATAAATCCTAAAATGATATAACTTGTAGAAGAAGAGGAGAAAATCTTTTTGACCTTGGGTTAAGCAAAGCTTTCTTAAATATGATTGCCAAAGCATGGTCCTTATAAGAAAACACTGATAAGTTGAAGTTAATGACAGCTGAAAACATTTATTCTTTGAAAGATAATAAGAACATTAAAATATAGGTCATGGACTTGAGGAAAACGTTTGCAAAGCATGTATATAATAAAATATTTAGATCCAGAATATGTAAAGAACTCTCAAACAACCAATAAGCAACAGGCAAAGGATTTGAATACTTCATCAAAGAAGATCCATGAATGGCAAATACACAAGTGCATGAAAAAATGCTGAACATTATGAATGATCAGGAAAGCTCAAATTAGAACCACAGTGAAACGCCTCTGTAGACTTGGGGTATTACAGTGGCTAAAATTTAAAAGATGGATCATACCAAGTTTTGTCCAGGGTGTGGAAGAACTGGAGCTCTCATACATTGCTGGTGGGATGTAAAAAATGGTACAACCAGTTTGGAGGACAGTTCAGCAGTTTCTTATAAAGCTAAACATCTACTGTATGGTCTAGCTCATCCACTCCCAGTTATTCACCCAGTGGGAAACTGAAAGTCCAGAGGAACTTTAAATACAACAGCCTCAAACTAGAGACAACCCAAATGCCCTTTGGCAGGTCAATGGATGAACAAACCTGACCTGTCTATATAATGTGATGTTACTCAGCAATAAAATAACTACTGATACATGCAACAACATGGGTGGATCTCAAAATAATTACACTAATGCCAGATATAAAGGAACACTTTGCTCTATGATTTCATTTTCATAAAATGCTACAAAATGCCAACTTATTGATAGTGGTGTAAAGTAGACCCATGGCTGTCCAGGTAATGGGGACGGAGGAGGGCAGAGATGGACAGGAGAGAGGGAGTATAAAGCAGCACATGAAGACTTTGGGGAGGTGATGGGTTCATCGATTATCTTGATTGCAGTGATAAATGTATACCAAAACATTTTAAATACATGTAACTTATTTTATGTCAATGATGCTCCAATATAGTATTATAAGACTAAAATGAAGAAACACGTGTAAAGCACCAAAAGGGTCAGGAGTGTGTAATATCCTAGTGGCTGGAAGCTGATGTTGTTATGGTTTATTTTTATCAAGTGGATCTGTCATCAGATGGAGGTCTGGCTGTTACCTCTTTCAGCACTTTGGAATGACCCCCATCATTTATCTCTGACAGTTAGTGGTCTTCCTCTCTATGCTAACCCCCAGCCCTCTCTCTCCTTCCAGAAATGATCTCTGCTGACTCATAACCCCCGACCTGGCTTTCCTTACCCCGGTGAACTCTTGCATTGAGGTGACATTCAGGTTCTCCTGCTCCCACCACTTGCTTGCATGTGAAGATGATTGATTCACACTATGAGGGGCCCCTCGATCCACAGTTACCAAAATATTTTGTCTTTGCAGAGCACAGACCCTTTCCAGGGAGAGATCTGGGAGCCTCTCCCCTGTTTACCACACCAGACTGGCTATCTGTCCTCCCGATCATCTTCTTTGGTCTCCAAACGAACTTTAATTTCAGGCAGAGGGAAAAGAAAAGGCTTACCGAACCTTATTTCAGGGCTCCCAGCAGAGCTGTCACTTCCCGGCCTTAGTCAAAGGCCCCCTCTGTCAGCGACTGGCCACTTAGCATTTGTTAATGGATCTAAATTCCACAGGCTTTAAATGTTTTCTTGGAATTGATCTTACCATGAAAAGTATGCTTTGGAGACATGAAATAACCATGAGAACCTTAAATGAATTTCACTATATCAAATGGAGAAAAACAATGCTTTTGAAACGCGCGATACAGGGAATAAAGGGCTGTCAGGCATCAGGACAGGGAGGGTGATGAGGGCCTGTGGACCACTTGGGCTGAACTCCTGCGGCTTGCCACAGATGTCTGCATTTGCTTTCGAGACGTGAATGTACACCGTGAATCAGTTTCACTGCCTTGGGATTCAGCACTTCCTGCTCCGTCCACACGCCAGGTCTGTCCCCACTGGGGTGGTGGAGTCTCTGAGTCACTCTTCTCTCTTCCAGGGGGTGATGGTTTTGCCTGGGAAAGAAAGACAAGGAGGCGTCCTGCTCCCTCCTCACCCGTTTCCCCCATCTGCTGCAAAGAGCCTGTAGACCCTGGGAAAAGGGGGTGCCGGGGCCCCAGTGCTCCAGGAACGTGGAGGTGTGGAGACATTGCATCAGGGTGGGAGAACAGAGATTAGCCCTCCGCCCATCTTGTCCACCCGTCCCTCACAGAAGTGTGGGGGAGGGGGCTCCCTCCCTCTGACGCTCATTCAGCAGGTGGTGTCCGAGGGCAGCCGGTGCCCAGCTCTGTGTGGGGCCGGAGGTTCAGGTGGGACGAGCCTTGGCCCCCTCCTCACTCTGCACACAGCANCGAGGCTCTCTGCTGGGAGACGCGGCCAGGATAGACAGGATCAGGAGGGTGGTCCTCTGGTCCACTCTGGCTGGACAGAGCTGGGCGACGTCTCCTAAGGTGAAAACATACTTCACCTGCAAAGAGAATTGGTTCTGCAGTAAGAGCACGGCAGAGGAAAACGAACTCTAGCGGGGCAAAGGCCGCGTCAGCGGAGCTCTTTTTTGTCCCGCTAGTTAAATGACTGTCTTTTTCCTCCGAGACAAGACACAGCCATTGGAAAAACTCAGCCACTGCCTAAACTAGCATGACCACATAGCTGTATCATCTACCTCCAGATACTCCTGCAAGTCAAAGGGGCACTGGCTAGCAGGTGCACTGTGGTAACAGGGGTGACCTCGGTGCTCTCAAGTAAACGGGAACACGGAACAGCCGACTCACAATCCTGCCGCCCACAAGATACCACCCTTGTTTTTCTGGATGACTTTCTTTTCCAAGTATCTTTATGGTCACAGGGCTTCATGCTTGCGTTTCTCCCACACTTACCAATCACACTAGGTTGAAGGTCGCAATTCTAAATTTCAACATCAGGCATCCTTTCATGTCAATGTAGACAACAAATATGTTTGGCAACTACACAGAAGTATGCTAAAAATCAAGAATGTCATCAAAGCTTACCACACTATCGCCATGCGTCTACATGACTGAATCCTTTGCTGCTTGCATTGTCTCCGACGCACAGCCCTGCACCCTGGGATGGCGCTCTGCCTCCTCAGAAGGGTTGTGCAGGACGAGGGGGCATAGAGCCTGCTACACACTTTAAATGCACTTTCAAACCGTCCTCCTGGTTAGCCTACTAGTAGGATTCCTCCCGAAACTCATTAAAACCTTAAGGCAGCATTACTGTGTCTTTATTAGGGATGGTCAGCTTAATAGTTAAGCAACAGTATTTTAATTATTCAATCATAAAAATACAAGAGTGATATTAACTAAACAGTAAAATGTTAAGTAAAGACTTTTTAGAGTAAGAAAGCTAATAATGATGTGTGTGCTTACAGAGACCTGAACATACTGTATCTCAGTGAAGGGATGGAATATTTGAATTACATTTAAATAAGAGTGAAGTAACAATATATATATATATATATATATACATGGGAAACTTCTCCATATATTTTGACTGAAGGGTAGATTTTGGTGACATATTGAACAGGAAAAAAAGTCTTACTAAGGAAAACTCCCTGGTCATATTACACGTTTTTCTTAGACTGGGTAGGGAATCCCAGACCCATCAACAGAGAAAGACCCTCCAGAGAAGCCCTGGGTCAGGGCCACTCTACACACTGCAGCCTCTGACCCAAAACACCAGGGTTCCTATTGATTAGGATAATTCTAATTACTGAACTGGGAGCGTATTGATGTCTCAGCACAAAGGTTCTTCTCCTCCAAAATATCCAAATGTAGCCATCGGCCCCCAGCTTCAAGTGCGAGGGGTAACTGAACTGAACAGGGGGAACAGGAATTGAACAAACAGATGAGGAAAATGGCCAGTTTCAGCTAAGTGACAGCCTAGCCTAAAAGGCCCTTACTGGACGGTGTCGGATGCCAGAATCAGAATCACCAACGTTTTGTTGACAGCCAGCCACTTGGATGAGAAAACAGGCCCCGTGTGCAAAGACTCAAAGGCACCTCTTCAAGACACAATTTCTAAAGCAGGAGCATGTCACACAATCGCACTGCTCCCGAGGCAGGAATTTCTCCAGCTTTCTAACATCTCTTCTTGTTTCACATGGCACCTGGGAACTGTTCTATAGCCTGATGTTCAAACCACTCAGCAGACACAGTAGACAATTTTACAAAACATCAAACTCAAGCCCAAGGAAGCACGAGTACGCTCACGTTACCCTCTTCTCACCTGTTACTCTGAGCTCACAACACACACTGTGTTCTCCCTATTGGATCAGGAATGTCACAGCACCCAACTGGGAGAAGCATTTGCCATCATTTCCCCCAGGTAGCAAGTGAGAAGAGAATGAATAGGTCAGCAGTAAAAAATTCTAGAAAAGAAGAGTAAGCATCAGGCCAGGAACACCCTTCTCCTGTTCACGGTGCTGGAAGCACACTCCACAAAGGCATTCACAGACCTGCGGCGTGGGAGGAGGAGAAGGAGAGGCAGCAGCCACTCACCATCAGGTCTTCGCGCATCCGGCCCGGCCCGTCCTCCTTTAGGATGATGTCGGAAAGGTGGCGCACGCAGGTGGCAAGCACGTCCCCAGACGCCCGCGCCAGTAACTCCTGTGGCAAGTCAAAGGTCACCTCAAAGGGGCGTCATGCATCCAGCAGCCTGCCCATGGCATACAACTCGCACAGAAGAAACACTATGGCCTCCAAATGCAGAAGCTGGAAGCCACGAAAAATCCTAGCCATCATGTTTTTGCATCTTTGCTCTTTCTTTCAGTGACTTGGCAATACGAACTGGTTAAGTGGAATCCACAAAGAACACTTTATGTAAGCTCTTTCTAATACACTCTACATACTACATTTTGTATATGTATACATATTTTATATATAAAAGTCCTTTGTATATATTAAGTCTTTCTTTCTACATTTGCTCTATAAGAGGGACAGACATCTACTCAGGAAGGTCTAGAGGCCCAATTTCTAAGAGATCCGTAGCAGCAATGCTCCTCCAATAACAAACACATTGCAATTCTTCTGGCATATGTAGATGGTGAATTAACTGCTGTACTAAAGAGTGTATTTTAAATAAACAGACTAAAAATAATATTTGTTATCCTCCTGGAATGTATTCATTAGAGACAAGTTTTCAGAGTCTCTTGTTAGTGGAAGTGAACAGGGAGGCCTGGCGTGCTGCGATTCATGGGGTCGCAAAGAGTCGAACACGACTGAGCAACTGAACTGAACTGTATAAACCAAGGCACATCAGCCTCTTTTCTTCTCTCCTCTATTTTCTTATCTACGACACTCTTGTCTCTCTCTCTCTAAATCAGTCGCAGTTGCCAATGCCGTTTCTCCTTCGGGTTTCCCTGGATCCTGCGGGGGCTGGACCACGGCAGCTGGTGCTTTGAGAAGATAAACAACATTGACAAACAGCAAGGCTCATCAAGGACAAAAGGGAGAAGGCGCAAATGAATAAAATTAGAAATGGAAAAGTTACAACAGACAACAGAGAAATACACAAGATTGTGAGAGATGCCCGTGAGCAGCTACACGCCAATCAAATGGAGAATCTGAAAGAAGAGGACAGACTCTCAGAAACGTATAGCCTTCCAAAATGGAAGCAGGAAGAAATAGAAAATATGAACAGACCAATCACAAACATGGAAATCAAAACTATAATGAAAATCTTCCAATAAATAAAAGACCAGGACCAGATGGCTTCACAGGCGAATTCTACCAAAAGTTTAGAGATGAGCCAGCATTTATCCTGCTCAAACTCTTCCAGAAAATTGCAGAGGAAGGAAAACTCCCAAACTCAGTCTATGATATCAAAACCAGACAAAGATGCCACAAAAAACAAAGCTACAGGCCAGGATCAGTGATGAACATCAATGCGAAAACCCTCAACAGAAGTCTAGCCAACAGAGTCCACCAAAACAGCAAAAGGATCGTGCATCGTGATCACATGGGCTTTGTCCCAGGGACACAAGGATCGTGCATCATGACCACGTGGGCTTTGTCCCAGGGACGAAAGGATCATGCATCATGATCGCGTGGGCTTTGCCCCAGGGACGCAAGGATCATGCATCATGATCACGTGGGCTTTGTCCCAGGCATGCAAGGATCGTGCATCGTGATCACGTGGGCTTTGTCCCAGGGACGCAAGGATCGTGCATCGTGATCACGTGGGCTTTGTCCCAGGGACGCAAGGATTCTTCAGTACATTCAAACAATCTGTGTGATACATGATATTAACAGATTTAAATATAAAAACCAAATGATCATCTCAACAGATTTGAAGAAAGCTGCTGACAGAATTCACCACCCATTTATGATAAAAACTCTCCAGAAAGCAAGCATGGTGGTGGTGGCTCAGTGGTGTCTGACTCTTGAGATCCCATGGCCTGCAGCCCACCAGGCTATTCTGTCCATGGGGCTCTCCAGGCCAGAACACTGGAATGGGTTGCCGTTTCCTTCTCCAGCGGATCTTCCCAACTCAGGAATCAAACCCGGGTCTCCTGCATTTGCAGGCAGATTCTTTACCAACTGAGCTACAAGGGAAGCCCAAAAGTAAGCACAGATGGAACATATATCAATATAATAAAGGCCAGATATGATAAACCCACAGAAAATACTATTCTCAATGAAGAAAAAAAATCATTTCGTCTAGAATCAGGAACAAGACAAAGGTGCCCACTCTGCCACTATCATTCAGCACACTTTTGGAAGTCCTAGCCACAGCAGTCAGAGAAATAAATAAATAAATAAAAGGAATCCAGACTGGAAAAAAAGTAAAAACTTTACAGATAACATGATTCTTTACGTAAAAAACCCTAAAGATGCCACCACAAAATTACTAGTGCTCACCAATGAACACAATGAAGTCGCAGAATACAAAATTAATATGCAAATCCCTTGCACTCCTATACACTAACAATAAAAAATCAGAAAGATACTCACTTCTGTTTCAGGACTTACTCTACCACGGAATTACCTGCTAACATGAGGGTCTCCTCCACTGCGCGGCAGGGGCCTTAGGAATGGGCAGTCTGACCATCACCCCAGGTAGCGCCCTGCAGCTCAACCACAAGGCGGTGCTCAAAGTCTGCCAAACTGCTGGCAAACCACCATTGCAACCCAGACTTCTGCGGCTGGCCTGACCTAAACCTGTGCACGCCCCTGCCGCGCTTTACAGACCAGCAGCACGACCCAGGCCTTCTGAAACGAATGTGGACCAGCAGCACGACCCGGGCCTTCCGGAACGGACGTGCCGTGTCCCAGTCGTCTGGGCCCCCAGGCCCCTGGCTGCTAGTGAGAGGAAGACTTCAGAGGCTGGGTGAGCTGCCGGTCAGCCCGCCCGCCCGGCCGCCTTGGGCTCTGTCCCCACAGGTGCTCCCGCCCTGCCTCCAGCTCTGCCCTGAGCACCTCCACTGACCAGAGCTGTATCCAGAGGCGAGTCTGTCTGGTTTAGGCTGACCTCAGAACACTTTTTCTTCAGTTGCCCAAGATCTGTCTCCTTGCAATTTCCACCTACTGGTCCAAACCGGTCTTAAGTGACCCTGAGTCACTCTGATTGCTGTCTGTGTCTCTGGTGGCATGTGCATGGAGCCAAGCTGACTGCTGCCCCACGCTTCTTCCTCCCACGCACTTCCTCCTCCAGCTGCTCACACCTGGCCCCTCAGCAGCCCTGGCCAGCCTGCTCTGACCCCTTNGCTGTCTGTGTCTCTGGTGGCATGTGCATGGAGCCAAGCTGACTGCTGCCCCACGCTTCTTCCTCCCACGCACTTCCTCCTCCAGCTGCTCACACCTGGCCCCTCAGCAGCCCCGGCCAGCCTGCTCTGACCCCTTGCTGCCGCTTACCTGGTCTCACCCACCCTGCTCTGAAGGCTGTCCTGAGACAAAGGATGGGGCACTGGTCTCGGACCCAAGCGGTGCAGACAGCAAGACTGCACCTCTGCTGCAGACCCCGGCACCACTCACAGCGCCCACTGCTGACTGCGGCTCCACAGCGCCAGCAGCTCAGGGCCGCTGGCAGAGCAGCCACGCCCACGTCCCGCCGGTGGCTCGGTGGTCGTGTCTTTGGTACCCGTTTTTCTCCGTAAAACACTGGATGTTCATTTATAGAAAAAGAAGAGACAGAGGTATGTCTCTGGTGGCCTGGACGGAGATCACCGCCAGCTTCTGGGAAACATTGGGCCTCAGCCCCCCTGTCCCCCACGCTGTGCGGGCAGAGCCAAAACCCCACCTTCTCCTGACGCAGCAGTGAGCCCCACACTCTTCCAGTCTCGTTTCTATGTGAGAAGAGAACCCAGCCTTCCCCACAGACGAACAAGGACCCAGCTGACTCTTCTGAGCACCGGGCCCGTGGCGGGCAGACAGTGCATCCTCTCGGCCTGGCTCACCCCACTGCAGACCCTCCTCCAGCCAGGGCTGGGGCCCTGGTGTCCGAGCCACAGGCCTGGCTCCGCACCAGCAAGCAATGCGCCTCAGACACCAGCAGGATGGCACCTCCAGCACCAGCCACAAACCGCCCGCTCTCCCGGCGGCTCGTCCTCATTACCAGCTTTTCATTTTGTTTTTACCCGTTTTCTGCTATTCACACATGCTCCCTACTTAGGGGATGTTCCTTATTTAAAAGGTTTTCACACACTTTCTTGGGTCAGAAATAACTGGTTAGAAAATCAAATAAAAGAAGTATCCCTTCCACCAAGAAGTGTCAAAAAGTTTAGTAAGGAAAATCCCAGACACAGAAAGAGCTGGGCATTTTAAAAATTAAGTAAATTTCAACCTGTTCATACCCTAAGCAAAAAAGTTACACTATGCTGTCTTGCTATACCTGTTAACTTATGAAGGAAGGACATTTTAAAAGGAACTTATACAAGAAAAGGAAGCCTAGGAAGGTGGTGGGTGGCTCAGATGAAGCAATAATGTTTTCATTCCAGGAAATGTAAATACATTGGTTGGCCATAAAGTTTGTTTGGGTTTTTCCATAAGATGTTACATAAAAACAAGAGCAAACTTTCTGGCCAACTCAATATTTCAGCAATTATCTAATTTTTGACTTCTAAAATCATTATTAATAGCCCCCAGTCCTACTCTGCTTCATCATGATTAGCACTGTTTGGAAGTACAATCCAGGCATACCTGGTGGCTCAGACGGCTCCCACCTAAAAAGTGGGAGACCCGGGTACGATCCCTGGGTTAGGAAGCTCCCCTGGAGAGGGAATGGCTGCCCACTCCAGTATTCTTCCCCAGAGACTTCCATGGACAGAGGAGCCTGGCGGGCTACACTCCACGGGATTGCAGAGAGTCAGACATGACTGAGCAACTAACACTTTCACTTTCTTCACTTTCAGAAGTATATTCCATGACAAAAACTGAATACATGGTAATAAGATGACCCATCATTAGAGATACTGAAATGGAGAGCACTCAGAAGTTAAACTAAAAAAAAGAAGTTAAACTAATCCCCCGTCTCCCACAGAATGCTGGTCTGTGAGGGAGCTTCCAGAGGGCGTGTCAGCAGGAGGCACTGGTACCAGAGACATCAGGGGGAAATAGCACAAAGATCTACCTGCCCCAAGCAGGAAGAGAGCGCTTACACACCCTGGGAGGGAGGGAGGAATTGAGGCAGGAGGGGCCACCAGACTACTGTGAGTACCCAGCCTAAGAGGACGGGAAGACAACCCTGCAGATTCCATCTTGAGACCAAGGGCCTAGCAGGCGTGCTTCCTAGAAGAACACAAAGAAGAACTGTACGGAAAAGCTCTTAAGACTGAGCTGACAGCGACAGTATCACCCCTCCCCCAGCATCAGACATCCGGGGATGCAAAGGCAAGCGGGGATGCAAAGGCAAGCGGGCCTGAGGAAGCACCACCACACACATAGCTGGTGAAGATGGCGGAATTCGGGCTGAGCTATTCAAATTCTAAAAGATGATGCTGTGAAAGGACTGCACTCAATATGCCCGCAATTTGGAAAACTCAGCAGTGGCCACAGAACTGGAAAAGGTCAACTTTCATTTCAATCCCAAAGAAAGGCAGTGTAAAAGCATGTTCCAACTACTGCACAATTGCACTCATCACACACACTGGCAGAGTAATGCTCAAAATTCTCCAAGCTAGGCTTCAACAGTATGTGAACCAAGAACTTCCAGATGTTCAAGCTGGAGATCGAATTGTCAACATCTTTTGAATCATAGAAAAAACAAGAGNCACACACTGGCAGAGTAATGCTCAAAATTCTCCAAGCTAGGCTTCAACAGTATGTGAACCAAGAACTTCCAGATGTTCAAGCTGGAGATCGAATTGTCAACATCTTTTGAATCATAGAAAAAACAAGAGAATTCCAGAAAAACATCTACTTATGCTTGCTAGAGAAGGAAATGGCAACCCACTCCAGTATTCTTGCCTGGAGAATCCCATGGACAGAGCAGACTGGTAGGCTACAGTCCACGGGGTTGCAAAGAGTTGGACACGACTGAGCGACTTCACTCACTTATGCTTTATTGATTATGCTAAAGCCTTTGATTGTGTGGATCACAACAAACTGTGGATAACTCTTAAAGAGATGGGGCTACCAGACCACCTAACCTGTCTCCTGAGAAACCTGTATGCAGGTCAAGAGGCAACAGTTAGAACCGGACATGGAACAATAGACTGGTTCCAAATTGGTAAAGAAGTATATTGCCAAGGCTCTATATTGCCACCCAGCTTATTTAATTTATATGCAGAGCACATCATGCGAAACGCTGGGCTGGATGAAGCACAAGCTGAAACCAAGATTGCCAGGAGAAATGTCAATATCCTCGGATATGCAGATGACACCACCCTTATGGCAGAAAGCGGTGAAGGTGAAAGAGAAGAGTGAAAACGAAGACCACGGCATCCGGTCCCATCACTTCATGGCAAACAGACAGGGAACAATGGCAGCAGGAACCGACTTTATTTTCTTGAGCTTCAGAATCACTGGGAATGGTGACTACAGTGATGAAATTAAAAGATTCTTGCTCCTTGCAAGAAAAGCTACAACAAACCTAGACAGCGTACTAAAGAGCAGAGACATTACTTTGCTCCACAAAGGTCCGTCTAGTCAAAGCTATGGTTTTTCCAGTAGTTATGTAGGGATGTGAGATTTGGACCATAAAGAAAGCTGAGTGCCAAAGAATTGATGCTTTTGAACTGTGGTGTTGGAGAAGACTCTTGNTTTTTTTTTTTGGAGAGGGGAAGCTGAGGTCTATAGAGGGAAAAGGATCTTACGATGAGGGGGCTGGGATTCAGAGAGGTTAGTAACCTGCCCAAATGACACAGACAGGAAGCGGTGGAGCAGAAGAACGCCTAGCAGGGTGATCGATCCCCAAGCCCACACGCTCACCCGTGTCCAACCCGGGCGCTGCCTACAGGGAGTCTGCAGGAGAGTCCCGCTCTTCCTGCCAGGGTGTGGGGTGGAGTGGCCCAGGAAACAGGCTGGCTGGGCTCCCGAGGCTGGTCTTGGGGTGCATCCTGAAGGGTCAAGTCAGAGGATGGCTCCCAACCCGGACAGAGCCTGGATTTGGGGCAGGAGGACTGTTCCACAGCAGAACCCAAGGGGAAGCTGGTAGTCAGGCCTAGGAAAGCTGAATCCCACAGCCAAGGCAGAGGGGAAAGCGAGGAGTAGTGCCTGATTAGGAGCAGGGTCCCTAGGGATGCCTGAACACCCAGGATGTCCCTTGATGGGTCTGGCCAGACCAAGTGTGCCTGGGTCTCAGGGGCCCACTGGGAGTGCACAGCCTGGAGCTGCTGCTGGCTGTGTGCCCATCCCTCCGGCCCCACCCACCCCATTCTTGGCTGTGCAGCACAGAGTCCTGGACTGACCTCTTGGTTCTGTAGAAAGCTGGGCTTCAGCCCCTGCTCCCTCCCCATGCAGGTCCAGTGCCTGTGAGGATGGGGTCAGGGTGGGGATGCACCATGTCAGGGCTTGCTCAGCCCTGGCAGAGGTTAGCAGTGTGTTACTCCAGGGGCTCCCTTTGCATCCGAGGGAGGCAGGATGCCTTCAGTTATCAGAAGCAGGTCTTCTGGGTGTGCCTCTTGGATCAAGTCTTCTTTGGAGGTAATAATTAAAGCGGGCACAGTAAGGAAGCGACAGCCCAGGGCTCAGGGGAGGAGGAGAAGGGAGAATGCGGTGCAGACCTAGAAAGAGGGATCTGGGCACCAGGACAAGTGATACTCAGATGGAGGCTTCTCTGTGAGCCCAAGACTCCCCCGTGGCCCCGGGGAGGAGGGGGTCTCAGTCTGTGTCGGTTCCTTGAGCTGTAAAACAGCTTCACACAGTCCCTTCCTTGGAGAGTGGTGGTGAGAATTAATGGAGTGGTACACACACAACCTGGCACACAAAAGGTCCCTGCCCCAACCCCCACCCCTCTGCTGATCAACCGTGGGTGGCATCACTGGTGTTCTAAATGGGACCTGAATGGGAGGCGCATTCAGGCTCCTGGTTTCCGCTGACCCTGGCTCTTCATGACTGTAGAGCCTGGCCTCACTCTACTTTTCTCTCTCTGCTTTGGGTACCCAAGCAATTTTTTTCCCTCATGTCTTGGGTATGGCCCAGGGAAGGGAGGAGTTCGGGCTACATTTCCCCAAAGAAGCCTTGTTGTCATGCTTAGCAGTAACAGAAGCCGTCAGGACTTTTGGATTAAGCCCAGTCTATAACAAAGCTTTAGGGAAAAAATATACTCTGAGCTACAAAAAAAAAAAAAAAAAAAAAAAAAAAAAAAAAAA
>SJYV01020107.1:1055402-1149783 GCA_006410875.1 Neotragus pygmaeus
AAAAAAAAAAAAAAAAAAAAAAAAAAAAAAAATAGAAACATGACATTCTTAAACTACTGGAGAAGAATGAATATCTGTCATGCACCCTTGCATGCCAAGCATGTGCTAAGTTCTTGCATATATTAATTTACTTTATTCTTACAATGATCCAATGAGATTGATAGTGTTAGTCTTATTTATTTTTTTTCTGGCATACATTTATTTAATTTAAAAAATTAACCTTTTAGGGGGTGGGGATAATTGAAGAGCCCTATGAAGTTATAGGAAACTATAGAGTGATCTTTTCCTGTTCTTCCCTAGGGTGTAACTATCATTGTTGGAAATAACAAGAGAACCAAAGGAGCACTCTGAAAAGTGGACAGAGGAAGGCAGATGGCTTAGGAACCCCAGGACTGGAGGAACAATATGGTAGCAGGATGTCTTAGACGCCTCTCCCCCGCCCTACAGAAGGAGACCCAGGCCCCGTTTCTCTATTAGCCTCACTTGGCAATGGATGGCGCCTAGATAAGCCCCTTCTTCCATTGGATCTAATGGGAGCCCTGCCCACATCTTTAGGCCAGACGGATTCCACCACAGCCCCCAGCCAGGAAAGCACCTATCAACCTGTGGAGGAACTGACATTTAGTTTAGTTTAAAAAAGGAAAGGAATAAGACAGATCTTGTGTGCCCTTTATCCATTTCTCCCGAATAGTAACATCTTGTAAAGCTGCAAGACAATATCATAATCAGGAGGTTGACATTGATGCAACCCACCCATTTTGCTCAGATTTCTCCAGTTTTCAATTGTGCTCATTCATGAGCATGGGTGTATGTGGGGGGTGAGGGGGGGCATCTCTGCTCACCCTGAGCCACCGTGACCACACCAAAGCGGTAGCTTCCCTCTGCCCTGAGCTCCTTGCACTTCCGGCTTGCTACCAGAGCTTGGTGCCTCTGACTCTAAGTTCCAAACTGAGATTCCCAGGAGGGGGAATTTGATAGCTGGGCCAGTGTGGACCCCCTGTTCATCTCAGTACTCTTTGTAAGCTGAGGGTTGCTGGTGGTGGGGGAAGGGGGAGAGGAACTTATCAGGGCTATGGGCTGAGCAGGGAGGGATAGGCTCGGAGAAAATAATCAGCATTTCTAAAATGATGGGAATTATAGTCCTCAGTTTTCATTTAAAGAAACTGAAGCTCAAAGAGGTTACAATGATTTGCTGAAGACGGCAGAGTGACCCCAGTACTCACTGCAGCACTGTTTACAGTGGCTAGGACATGGAGCCAGCCTGCCTGTCCATCGACAGATGAGTGGATGGAGAGGCTGTGGTGCACGTGGGCGGTGCGGTATTACTCAGTCATTAAAAGGGAACATATCTGAGTCAGTTCTAATGAGGTGGATGAACCTAGAGCTTATTATACAGGGTGCGGTGGGTCAGAGAGAGAGAGAAAAAAATGAATATCACATATATGTGGAGTCTGGAAGTGTTGAGGAACCTATTTGCAGGGTGGCAATGGAGATGTGGGCTTCCCAGGTGACTCAGTGGGTAAAGAATCTGCTTGCCAATGCAGGAGTTGCAGGAGATATGGGTTCTAGCCCTGGGTTGGGAAGATCCCCTGTAGGAGGACATGGCAACCCATTCCAGTATTCTTGCCTGGAGAATCCCATGGACAGAGGAACCTGGCGGGCTATGCTCCATAGGGTCGCCGAGTGTCAGACAGGCCTGAAGGGACTTAGCACGCACTCACGCATGCAGTGGAGATGCAGACATGGAGAAGGGAGAGGGCGGGGTGAATGGAGAGAGTAGCATGTACATGGAGTCGCATACACGCTGCCATATGTAGAGTGGGCGGCCAAGGGGAACTTGCTGTGTGACTCAGGGAGCTCAGATGGGTGCTCTCTGACCACCTGGAGGGGTTGGGATGAAGTGGGAGGTGGGAGGGAGGTTCAAGAGGGAGAGGACGTGTGTATGCCTATGGCTGGTTCATACTGACGTGTGGCAGAAACCAACACAATTTTGTAAAGCCATTATCCTTCAATTAAGAATAAATAAAGAAAGATGGAACAGCCAGCAAGCTGGAGAATCACAATTTATACCCGAGGTTCAACTGCCACTCAGCCTGCAACCCTCTTGCTTTTCTGGCTCTTCTCCCATCTATTCCTCTCCCCTGCCGCTTCGGGCCAGGTCAAGGAGACAGGAAGTGGGGAGAAATGACTTCCCTGAGGGGAGGGGTAAGGGGGAAGCTCCTGGGGCCTGTGAGGGTGAAGTCCCACCACGGCCCTCTTGTACCTGGGGCATCGGCAGATCCCCACAGGGCCCTGCTCCCGAGGCCGAGGCTGCCCCAGCTCTCTTTCCCAAGCAGACCCGAGGAAGTCAGCGACCCTGACTCTAGTGCTCAATTATTCATGCCAGTAAGAGTTTAATTAAAATTTCATGACAGTCATCATGCTTCACCCAGACAGCTCATGGCCTTGCGTTTTTGCCTGAGTACAGCTGTCCCACCACTGAGATCTTCATCCAAAGCCTTTCAACCTCCACAAATCAGTTTTGATAACAAGTCCTCTTGTGATTTGCTGAAAAGTCCAAAGCGGGGCAGGTCTCCTGTAGACCCAGCACCCTGGTAACTGTGGTTAAATAAGGACCTCTTGGGAGCAGTGCTGTGGGGTCTGCCAACTGTGTGGTCCTGCCCTTGGGTTCCAGGAGGCAACTCTGATCTCTGCTGTTTACTCAGCGGGATCCATGGGATGATTCCAGGTAAACAACAGCCAATTATAGACGAAGGGAGACTGTACCTGGAGGTTACAGAAAACCACATCTCTGTAGATGGGGGCAGTGGGAGGATGTGTGTGCATCCCCTTCAGGGTGTCTGAGGGTCAGGTAGGTGACCTTGGGACACGTCCCTAGTTTCTTCACTTGGAAGGAGGGCTGATGAACCCTCCTGCACGGAGCACTAGTGAGGGTCCCAGGAGAGGGGCTGTGGGAAGCTCTCAGCATGGTACTGTGCACAGCACCTGCTCAGATAAGTGGCTGTTGATTTGAAGTGGGCGCCAGATGACTTGCTGAGCTGGGTGAGATGGGGATGGGGAGCCCTGGCTTCTGGGCCTCCCCTATCCCACTGCTGATTGTCTGAGGAGGCTTTGGGCACCACTGGGCAATGAGAAGGTAGATCTGCATTGAGGAGAACCAGACATGGAGAGTCAGGGAGGTAGCAATAGACTTCTCTGCTCTAACAGACAAGAGAGCTTCGAAGGGAGCCCAAACAGAGCTTATAAGAGACGGACGGCATTTAGAGAAACTGGGGGCTGGTGAGAGATGGCTGGCAAGGTAGGTCCAGGCCTTCCAGAAACAAAACAGAGCAGGGTGTGTCCTGAAAGCCAGCAGAGCTCCACCCACCGTGAGGGCTGGGAGCAGGTGGTGCCTAGAGATCTGGGTGAGGAGAGCACCCATAATATCTGAGAAAGGGGGAGATGCCTGAGCTCGGAGATTCACCACAGGCCCTGTGAATGAGTGCCTCAGACCACGCAGTGTCCATCCATATCCCCTCTGCATCCACTGATGCAGGGCCTGTTAATGGGATAACTGGAAAGACCTGGCACACAGCTGGGAGCATTCAGTGTAGTGTAGGTTCTTGGAGATAGCAGGGATTCTCTGGGACCGTTGCTTAGGGCCTGGGGAAGAAACGAGTCTAATCCTGGGAGGGAGCCATGGCAGAGTGAAGGGAACAACTGGACCTCAGGGAGATGTGGGTTCTGGGCCTAACTCAGCCTCCAGACCACTGTGTGACTTAGGGCCAGTCGCTCGGCCTGTCTCTACTTCTGCAGAACAAGATCATTTCTAAGACCTCTCCCAGAGCCTTGATTCTAGAGGGCTCTGTGTAAATGCTTCCCCCACCCCCACCTTAAACATGACCAGTGGCTTCCCAGCTCAAATTCACCTTCTGCCGGAAGAAGGCACGTCAGCACCAGGAAGCCAGAGTCAGCAGCCCTCACGGTCACTGCGTGATGCGGGTCTGGCGGTGACGGGGCTGCTTGGTTCATTAGTGTCTGGGGATAATGTGCCCTCGCCCTTGGAGATGCCATTACAGGGTGGTTTCTGCAGCTTCCTCTGTGGGAGGAAAGAAAAGAGGGAGAAGGGGCAGTGGGAGACGAACCTGACTCACACCCCTGGGGGAGAGGCTGACACAACAAAGTTTTGTGCTGGTCTCAGCTTGGAGACTTAGATGCTGGAGGGGAGGCAGCCATTAGGCTCTTTCATTTCCTGTGACAGGAACCTCAGTGCAACCTGGCTTGAGCTCAGAAGGGATTTTATGCCACTGACAAGCTCAGGGATGAGCCTTTACTTCGACCTTGTTGCAGGGGCTCAAATGATGCTACCAGGACCTCCTCCATCTTTTAGCATCTCTGCCTCCTGCAGAGTCACGCTCAGATCCCCCTTCTTGGAGGCCAGATGGTTTTCCCTCCAGACTGAAGTCCAGCAGAGAAGAGAGAGCTTCCTCAACAACTAATCAAAAGTCCTGGGCTGATTTCTATTGGTTCCAAGGGCCACACACTTATCCCTGAACTGATCCGGGTCAGTGAGGAGAAATGTGGTGATTGGCTTAATCCAAGGAAGAATCATCCTGCAGTCCGGAAGTGGGGTTGATCCAGCCTAAGCCAGAGATGGGCTGAGTGTAGGGGAGGAGGAAATCCTCAGGGGGAAATTACAGCTTTACTAGTAAAAGGGTGCCAGGGCACCAGGTGGCAATGGCTTACAGATATCCTCTACTGGCCTTCGGGTAGAAGGCAAGAAAAACAAATGTGTAAACTCAAGGGACTAGTGGGGAGAAAAGCCTAGTAAATGTGAAGTATGGCTGATCTTATTTCATCTTCCAAACAGTTTAATGAGAGTGTGACTACTATTATCCTAAACCCACAATCTATTTTTTCATGTTGGAAGAATCTTCAAAAGCACCTGGTCTGACATCCTTGTGTTCAGAGATAAGGCAACAGACCTAGAAAATTTAAGTGACCGTCTCAGAGTCCCACAGTTCATTAGCAGAAGACTCAGGTCTTCTGAGAAAGAGGTTGTTCTGCTTGTGTCCATCTCAGAGGAGCTGCAGAATTACAGTGAAAGCTCTGCAAGGCAAACCTGGCTGTCACTCACACAGGCAGGGCAGGCTACATGGGCCAGAGTCCACTCTGCCCTGGCTGAGTGGAAAAGGGGGTCCCTCATCACCTGCCTGTCCCTCCCGCCCTCTCTCCCACATGAGCAGTTGTCTCAGTAGATACACCCAGCTGGGCCCTGCTGGAGACTCTCAGAGGATCCTGGGGCTCTTCACACTTCACACTCGTGATCAGTAATTGACCCCAACCTCTGCCATCAGATCCTGTCTCCCTGCAGGTCTGTGAAAGCAGGCAAATTAACTCTGGAGTATGAGAGCTGGTGAAGCTATTCCTGGTCATCTAGCCAAAACCCTGCATCTTATAGGAGGCAGACTGAGACCCAGGAGAGGCAGGGCATTGCAAGGTAGGCAGAGCGAACCAGGTAGAAGGGCTCCTGGCTACCAGGCTAATGCTCTCCCACTACCCACTGATCTGGCTGACTGCTTGAGCCCTTAGCTGCCCTTCTCATGACCCTTGGTGGGGACCATCAACCCTCTCAAGTTATACACAGTTACACACCAACAACCTCTCTCCCTTAAATGAGGGAGTGAGTGAAAGTCACTCAGTCGTGTCTGACTCTTTTTGATCCCATGGACTTCTCCAGGCCAGAATACTGGAGTGGGTAGCTTTTCTCTTCTCCAGGGGATCTTCCCAACTCACGAATTGAACCCAGGTCTCCCGCATTGCAGGCGGATTCATTAGCAGCTGAGCCACAAGGGAAGCCCTTTGCAAGGTGTATCCACCCTCCTATTTAAACGTGAAACAACAGGGTCAGAAAGCAGTTAGGGGTTGTGCAAAGTTAGTTGCCCATCATTCAGAGATCAAGGCCAGCTCTCTGTATCTCAGGACAGAAGCCTTCAAAGAGTTTGTGTCACTGTTATCTTCCTAGATCCCAGCAAGACTGGAGTCCCTGGAACTGTCGCCCTACTTATACATATAAGAACCAGGTTCAGAGAGGCCCAGAGCTCTGGGCTCCCTCACGCAGCTGGTCAATGGTGAATAGGGTGTGGTCAGGTTGCCTGGAGTTCAGTTTCTGGTAGCTTGTCACCTTGCCACTCCTATAGCTGGGAATGGCCTTCCTCAGGGTAATGGAAATCTGACCAAGGACGATGCAGAAAGTTAGAGGTTGTGTTTTTCATCCAATGAGACATCTGGATGGGGCGAGAGTTGGGGTGGGGGGTGATGAAAACCCAATAGCTTGAAAATGCCATCAGGCCAGCCTCCTCCTCTATCTCTCCTCAGAGTCCTCGGGTGTGCGGATGCCTTTGAGGTCACAGCATGGCTGTTCCACGTGAGCTTCAGGCTACCTTTCAACCTGGGCAGCTGGTGGCCAACCAGGAGAATCCAGAGGCCCCCGACCTTCCAGGGAATTTCCCAGAATGCCCCACAGCAACCTCTACCCCTCTCTCATTGGTAGGAATTGTGCCACATGATTTCCTGCAGGGGGTGAGACTGTATGTTTTCCCATCTCATTGGCCAGAGCTCTGTCACATGACAGTCTACAGAAGGGTGGAAAATGTAGTGTTTCTAAGCAGGGGACATTGCTGCCCCCAACCAAACTGGGGTTGTGTTAGTAAGAAAGAAGAGGAAGGTGACTATCCTGCAGTTTCTGCCCCCACATTTACAATCTCATTTTCATGTCTGCCACTTCCCTGGATCCAGACAGCTGGTAAAGAATCCTGCAATGCGGGAGACCTGGGTTCGATCCCTGTGTTGGGAAGATCCTCTGGAGAAGGGAATGGTTACCCACTCCAGTATTCTGGCCTGGAGAATTCCATGGTCTGTACAGTTCATGGGGTCACAAAGAGTTGGGCACAACTGAGCGACTTTCACTTCCACTTAGATCCAGACAAACACATTTGTTGTGATCAGAAAGCGAGCAGCTGAGCCATTTACCTGGGTCCCCACAGCAGTGTTGAAGAACCAGGTTAGAGCCCAGTTCCCTGCCTTGGACACCCAATAGCTCTTCAGATCTGCACTCCTGCCCACGTTGTCTGCTCTTTCCTCTCTCACTGTCCAATTCTCTGCCTTTCCGGCTCCCCAGACCTGCTGGAGTCAGCACATTTCTGCAGCCTGAAGATGAGAGGACCGAAGTTGGTCACTTATGGCTGTGACACATACATTCAGGCTGAAGCACTTTAAGCAAGTTGGTGATGGAAAGTCCAAACTCAAATCAACCCCCTGGTGTTATACTCCCTCTCTCACATTCTGCTGGTGGGATATTCATTGGGGTAATCTTAGCAGCGGGCTTCCCAGGTGGCTCTAGTGGTTAAAGAACCATCCTGCCAAATGCAGGAGAGAGAAGAGACGTGGGTTTGATCCCTGGGTTGAGAAGATCCCCTGGAGGAGGGCATGGCAACTTGCCAAGAAAATCCAATGGACAGGAGAGTCTGGTGGGCTACAGTCCATGGGGTCACAAAGAGTCAGATACAACTGAAGTGACTTAGCACACACACACGCATGCAACCTTAGCAGGACAGTTGGTCAGTGTCTATCAAAATTCAAAACGCACATATCCTTTGTCTCAGAAATTTAACTTCTAGGAGTTGCTCATTCTGAAATACTATATAGAGTACAACACTGTGTAAGGGTCTTCACAACAGTGTTATTTGTAATAGCAAAATTGGAAAAATCTAAATGTCCTTCAGTAGGAGATTAGTTACTTAAATTATGGTACAGCCATACCATTGAATACCGAGCAGCCATTAAAATGATTGAATTTGGCCCCTGGGTTTTGACTTGGGAGAATATTCTTGATGTGTTTTTGAATAAAGGAAGTAGTGTGCTGAAAAATGTGAACAGCAGGATAAAGATTCTAATAGTCTTGGTTTGTACATAGATAAGTATCTGGCTGGGTGTATATCTGTGGGAGACTCTCAGGAAAATTCCTCATGCATTGAGGCCTGTGCGTTACATGAACTCTATGTCCCTTATTCGAGGCTATTTGTGCCTGAGATCCCTTCCCATTTTGCCTACATCATCAAAGTTTTCATCTCTCCTGGATCATTCCAACTAGTGTACAAACACGTGTGTGCTCATTCGCTTCAGTCATGTCAACTCTTTTCAACCCCATGGACTGTAGCCCGCCAGGCTCCTCTGTCCATGGGGGTTCTCCAGGCAAGAATACTGGAGTGGGTTGCCAGGCTCTCCTCCAGGGGATCTTTCCCACCCAGGGAGTGAACCTGAGTCTCTTATGTCTCTTGCATTGGCAGGTGGGATNGGACTGTAGCCCGCCAGGCTCCTCTGTCCATGGGGGTTCTCCAGGCAAGAATACTGGAGTGGGTTGCCAGGCTCTCCTCCAGGGGATCTTTCCCACCCAGGGAGTGAACCTGAGTCTCTTATGTCTCTTGCATTGGCAGGTGGGATCTTTACCACTAGGGCCACCTACGTATAAACACACCACTCTCTAATCCCCCCAAATAAAATCAGTATTAAATCTCCTCTGCTACCTTTGCGTCCCTTTACAGTAAAAACAAAGGAGTCGGTGTTTTACTATCTTTGATTTCCCTCTCCTCATTTTCTTCTCACTGCACTCTAACTGGATTTCAGCCCCTCACACTCCGCCATAACTGCTCTTGACAAGCTCACCAATTAGCCATGAGTTAATAAACCCAACGGTCAAGCTTCAATGACAGTTGAACTGTCAGTATTTGGAATAGTTCTTGCCTCTCTGAAGCCTTTTCTCCTCTCTGCTCTGGATCCCACCCTCTCTTGATTGCTGCCTCCCTGATTTCTTCTCCTCTGTCTCCTTTGCTGGCTCTTTCTTGGCTCCTCAACCTGTTACCCTGGAGTTATTCTAGCGTTCTGCCCCTTGCTCTCTTCTCCTTATCCTCCCCCACCCCCTTGGGCACTTCACCAACCTGTGGCTTTTTATGCCTTTCATACACTGATGGCTCCCAAATGTACATTTCAGCCTGGACCTTTTCCTGAACTCCAGGCTTGTATATCCAATTGCATATTCACCCCTCTCGCCCTACCTTCCTGGCTTCGTGCTTCCCTTCTTCCTTTCCTTTCTTCTTCCCTAACTCTTTCTTCTGTCTCCCTCTTTCCTTCTACCCCAAATCACATATTACCTCTGTAATTTGTGCACACAAGCTCATGCGCGTGTGTGAAACAGCTTTACAAAGAAGAGCTGTTTGCGATAGAAAGCAATTCCACACTTAACAGAAAAGGTTTGCCAAAGCCTTCCTTGAAATGCTGCACTCACCAGGGGCCTACAGAAAAAGATTTTGATTTATAAACCCATTTCTTTTATGCTTCAATGCAACCCTTAAAAACATGCTCAATTTCTCTTTCAAGTTCTGTCCAATTCAACCAATATTTTCCCAAGTTCTTACTAAGAGCTGGGTGCTGTGCTTGGCACTGTAGGGGAAAAGAGATGAATAAGATCTATATTCCAAGGGAAACTGGCACTGCCAACTCTCTCACAGAGAAGGCTTTTAAGAAGAACTTACCTGGGGAGCTGATGCCACAGGAGATTTAGCAAAGCCCTAAACATCATAAGGTTGAACTGGCAGCCCAGAATGAAGACGTGGCCCTGGTTTCTGACAAAAATCCTTCCCTTGACTGAACTCCAGCCTGGCTCCTCTGGGCCCTCCTCTTACTAGGCCTAACCCTAGCCTACCAAGAACTGAACAAAACGCTAACATGCTTTCTAACAGCTCGAGGCCACATCCCTAGGATGTCCACAGCCCTTCTTAAAGAGCCTACTTGACAAAACTCCAGGCTGCCAAAAGCAGTTATTATTTGTTCTTCTAGCCAACACCTGAAGATATGGCTGCAGTCTCTCAGCCTTCGTGGGAGGGCAGGAGCTTAACTCACTGAGTGCCACTGAGAAAATCCAGATGGTTTTTTTTTTTTTTTAACATGGACCAATCTTCCGTCTCACTTTCTGTAATGTTTCACTTCCCTGACTCTGCTCAAGCCCCTGCCATCTCCCTTCCTCCTCCATCATTCTCTCTTTAAAATGCCCAATCAGAAGCAGAAGATATTAAGAAGAGGTGGCAAGAATACATAGAAGAACTATACAAAAAAGATCTTCATGACCCAAATAAACACGATGGTGTGATCACTCACCTAGATCCAGACATCCTGGAGTGTGAAGTCAAGTGGGCCTTAGGAAGCAGCATGATGAGCAAANAGATATTAAGAAGAGGTGGCAAGAATACATAGAAGAACTATACAAAAAAGATCTTCATGACCCAAATAAACACGATGGTGTGATCACTCACCTAGATCCAGACATCCTGGAGTGTGAAGTCAAGTGGGCCTTAGGAAGCAGCATGATGAGCAAAGCTAGTGGAGGTGACGAAATTCCAGCCGAGCTAGTCAAACCTGGTGTCACCAGTTACTGAATAAATTGTTTTCGCTGGTGTGACTGACGTCTGGCTGTGTTTATCTTCATCGTCTCCCAGACTGGAGGGGTAGCCAGAAGGGGTTTAACTATAGACCGAAGGGTAGCCGAGGAATGGCAGAGCGAGTAGCTGCCAAAGTCATCATGGTTTCCTCCTTCTAGAAATTTTATAGTTTGCATTTTATATTTAGGTCTATGATCAATTTTGAGTTGATTTTTTGAAGGATAATGTTAATTTTTGTAAAGGATAATTTTTGTGAAGGATAAGTTCATTTTTTTTTTTTTTTTGCAGATAGCTACACAATTACTCCAGCACCTTTTGTTGCAACCACTGTTATTTCTCCATTGACTTGCCATGCCCCTTTGTAAAAATTCAGTTAACTGTATTTATGTGAGTCTATTTTGGGGTTCTCTTTTCTGTTCCATTGATCTAAGTATCCAGCATTCATTATCTTGAAAACTGTAGCTTTATAGTTAGTCTCGAAATTGGATAATGTGAGTCCTTCAACTTTGTTATTTTTTGTGGCATTATGTTGGCCCTTCTGGGTCCTTTGTCTTTCCACAAAAATCAGTTTGCCAATATCCATGAAATAACTTACTGGGATTTTGATTGGTATTGATTTGAGTCTATATGTCAAGTTGAGAAGAACTGATGTCTTACATTATTGAATCACAGTTCATGAATATGGACTGTATCTTTTACTTAGACCTTTAAAATTTTCTTTTACCAGTATTTTTACTATATAGACACTAATTCTATTTGTTATGTTTATATATAAGTTCTTTGGTTTATTGGTAATACTGTAAGTGGTATTTAAACAATTCAAATTCCATTTGTTCATTGCTGGTATGCAGGAAAACAACAGACTTTTGTATATTAACCTTGCATCGTATGGTCTTCATGAGTTCTAGGAGGGTTTATCTTGGCTGATTTTTTTTTTTTCCTGTAGAAAACCATGCCAACTATGAATAAAGACACCTTATTTCTTCCTTTATGATATACCCACCTTTAATTTCTTTTTCATGTTTTTTGTCCTAGCTAGGATTTCCAGTATAATGTTGAATCAGAATGATAAGAAAGAGACATCCTTACATTATTCTTGACCTTTCAGTTTTTCAAAGTTGCTCAGTCATGTCTGATTCTTTGTGACCCTATGGATATACAGTCCATGGAATTCTCTAGGTAAGAATACTGGAGTGGGTGGCTGCTCCCTTTTCCAAGGGATCTTCCCAACCCAAGGATTGAATCCAGGGCTCCCACATTGTAGGTGAATTCTTTACCAGAAACCCAAGAATACTGGAGTGTAGCCTGTCCCTTCTCCAGGGGATATTCCTGACCCAGGAATCAAACTGGGGTCTCCTGTATCACAGGTGGATTTTTACCAGCTGAGCTACAAGGGAAGCCCATTCTTGATCTTAATCTTATTATTAAGTATGATATTGGATGTAGGTATTTTGTTGATGTTCTTTATTGTGTTGAAAACGTTTTCATCCATTCTTAGTTTGCAGAGAGTTTTCTTTTCTTTTTTTTTTGATGGTGATGAGTAAGCATTAGATTTTGTCAAATGCTTTTACTGCATCAACTGATATGATTGTATGATTTTTCTTCTTTAATCTTTTACTACGGTGGATTACTGATTTTCAAATGTCGAACTATCCTTGCATTTTCAAATATTGAACTATCCTTGACAATATGAAGTCTTCTAGACCACGAACCTGGAATAAAATCCACTTGGTTGACATGTTTGTTATACATTGTTAGATTTAATTTGCTAATATTTCATTGATAATTTTTTGTTTGTTAGAGATACTGATCTGCAGATATTTTATAATGTCTTTAGTTATTGGCATGCTATTGACTTCATAGGATGAACTAAATGAGTTCCCCCTGTTTCTCTTTTTTGGAAGATATTGTAGAGAATTGGTAATATTTCTTCCTAGAATATTTGGTAGAATTCACCACCAACCGGGCCTACTATTTGCCTTTTTACAAGATTTTAAAATAATTATTGATTCAATTTCTCTAATAGTAGAAGGGCTATTCAGGTTATCCATTTTTCTTTCTGTGAGTGTTGGTGGTTTGTGTCTTTCAAGGAATGAGTCCATTTCAGCTAAGTTAACAATTCTATCAAACAGAATTGTTTCCTTATTATTACCTTCAGGTCAGTTCAGTTCAGTCACTCAGTTGTGTCTGACTCTTTGTGACCCCATGAATCACAGCACGCCAGGCCTCGCTGCTCATCACCATCTCCCGGAGTTCACTCAGACTCACGTCCATCGAGTCCGTGGTGCCATCCAGCCATCTCATCCTCGGTCGTCCCCTTCTCCTCCTNCTGTCCATGGGGATTCTCCAGAAAAGAATACTGGAGTGGGTTGCCATGCCCTCCTCCAGGGGATCTTCCCAACCCAGAGATTGAACCCACATCTCTTGTGTCTCCTGCATCAGAAGGGGGTGCTTTAACACCACCTGGGAAGCCTGAAAATTATTTTAAGATGCATGAAATAGCAGAATAGGCTGTGGGCATTTCGGTGGCAACCACCAGAATGCATAACAGAAGGAGTTGAAGAGTGGGGGACAGAATTGAGGTGCGCAGGGACTATGTCTCTTACTGTGTATTCATGGACCTTCCTTTTTTTTGTTTTTGATGCGTATTACTTTGATAGCTATTAACACATTATGAAAAACATGTACCTCAAACTAAAAAATATGAAATTTAAATTATATCTAAAAGTGCTCATGTTCCTACTCTACTCTCAATTCTCAATGCCTTAGCTTGCCGATCCCACACATGACACCATCATGTTGCTGCTCGTGCTGGGCTCCTTGCATGGCAATAATTCCAATTTCTCTTGACCTTTAACCCCTTTCTAGCTGAAAACAAGCATGCTAATCTCTCAGCTCCTGGAAGGAAGGTGAGAGCCACCACCTGTCCGAGTCCTTTTTTGAAATAATAATCTCTACTCGGCTAATGGTTTCCAAAATTATCAGTGACAGCAAGAACGGCACTACCACTCATTGGGAGCCAAGAGCTAGCTCCACTGTTGGGTTAATAATGAGGTTATTTTGCTTTACTTTGGTGTAGATCAGAGTCTCTGTGGCTGAACGATATGTTCTAAGCGTCTCGGGCTCATTCAAGCCATTTACACAGACCACTCTTTCACCAATGATAATCAATTACAGCAGCATCACCAAGGTTGTGGCTGGGTGTTTATCTGCCACAACTCAGCCTGAGTCAGAGCAATTTCCAAGCAGCTGTCAAGACGGTCAGAGCTCCCGTAAGCTAAGTCAAATTCAAAATCAGAACTTGCCACCTCCAATTATTTAAATAGACACAAGGGGAGACAAAACACAGTTCATTGACTGGAATTAATTTGCACCATTATAAAAGTCTGGTCCTCCGGATGAAGAGATAAGTATGAATCTAGACGTGTTTGGAGGCAACCTTATGTCCTTTATCTGAAAGTAGAAGTAATTTGAGCCATAGAGGTCCAGACTGGGTTTCCCTGATGGCTCAGATGGTAAAGAATCTGCCTGCAATGTGGGGGACCTGTATTCGATCTCTGGGTTGGGAAGATCCCCTGGAGGAAGGTATGGCAACCCACTCCAGGATACTTGCCTGGAGAATCCCCACGGACAGAGGAACTTGGCGAGCTACAGTCCATGGGGTCGCAAAGAGTCGGACACGACCGAGTGACTAAGCACAGCACAGCACAGCACAGGTCCAGACTGGGGTGAACACGGTGATGGCGGATGAGTGTGAGAGGGCTGACTTGGGGGCCAGCTAATTATGCTCCCCTCCGTGCCCCCAAGGGCAGAACTGGACCAAAGGGAAAGCAACCTGGGAGTCAATAGGAAACTACATTTGCCAATAGTTAGAGAACTTATTACAATCTCGGAGCTTCCCAGGTCCTGGTGGCTTTGAAGGAGAGAACTGGGGTGAAGCAGAGTCAGAGAAAGATGCTTTGGGACCCTGGGCAGCTCCATCTGCCAACCTTCTTCATTTCTTGGGAGCTAACCAGGGCCACGGCCTGCTTGCGCTGTGGGGGAGGACCTGCTGGGAACACCAGAGGTGGCACAACTCGGAAGAACCTTGCCCTTTCCTCCCCTTTGGCTGCTCAGACAAAACCCCCAGCTAGTAGCTGCCTTTTTATCAAGTCCCCTCCTCACTCCCATCTCAGCACACTAGGCAGGCATACTGAGATGCAGGCGAACTTTACAGGATTAAGCTCAGATTTCACCTTCTCGAAGAAGCCTTTCCTGAAACACTCTTCCAGGAAAACTCAGCAATTCTCAGTGGGTTCGCAGGTTTGCAGTTTGGGCTTCATTTGCCAGGCTGTGAGCCCCTTGAAGGCAGGATCTACATATTCCCACTGCTACATCACACCAGCCACATACATGCCCACGTGCAGCACTTTCCTTAATGAAGAAGAATGTGAGAAGTGTACAGCTGGTTCTACAAGGATGTGCACATCAAATTGTGGCTGCCCCATGCTCATCAGTGGGGCTAGGGCTGGTGTGAAGGGCTGCACCTGGACCGCTGTCTGTGCTGGCTTCTTGGCCAAGACCAGATGCCAGCCATGCAACTTCTGTCTGAGATGAGTGTTTCCTTCCTGAGGCATGTAAGACAGAGGAGAGGCAGTCCTGACTCGCTCCATGTCTAGCACTCACTTCCATGCATGCAGACACAGAATTCCTCCCCCTCCCCCTCCTCCATTCACCATCCCTGGTTTCTTCCCGCCACTCAACAGAAGATACATGAATTGATAGTCCATGCGAGGAAGGTACCTAAATGTTAACCTACTTAAAAACACAGAGCTTCAGCCCCATGGTGGGACGTCGTGTGTGTGTGTTNAGACCTCGTAGAGTTGCAGTGTAAAGCATTTAGCATGGTGTTTGCCCCTCAGGCCCAAAGACACAGAGACTAGCATTTAGGGTTTGGGGTGGTGCTCCTTGGACATAACTCCCCAGGGAGGTTCTTTTAAAAACTTCAGGTTCAGGACCCCCAGCCCCGGAGATGCTGTTGTAGCAGTTGTGAGTGGGGCCCAGGGATCTGAGTCTTTAATGAGCTTCCCAGGGGAGGCTGTCACAGGGGTTCTTTGGCCTGGGGTTTGGGAACCAGCACAGCAGGGATGCAGAGTTGAGTGAAACAGAGCCGCTGTCCTGATGGAGCCCAGGGGCTAGAGGGGAGAGGGCCCCTAGTGAGGAGCTCCAGCGTATGGCTGAGCGAGGCACCAGCTCTGGAGCTAAGAGGCCTGCGTTTGCGTCCCAGATCCACCACTCTCCTGCTGGGTGATTTGGTCATATCCCCTAGCCTTGGTTTCCTCTTCTGCAAAATGGGGTCAGTGCAGTTGGCTATTAGGGCAAGAGGGGCCGCCCCACTCAAAGGATCAGCCCAGGGTGACTCCTGTAGCACAGTAGGTCTCTGGTCCCTACCTTCTGCCCCCAGTCCCTCTCTGAACAACCCCACAGACTTGCCATGTCCCCACCTTCTCTTCTCAGACCCCATCTGAACGATCTCATAGACGTGCCAGCATCTGTCCCACACCTCCTGAGAGTTGCAAGGGGTGGCCCTCGCCCCTGGGCCCTGAATCTCTGCGGGAGGAAAGCCACCTGCTGGGTGGTAATGTCGGGGTGGGCACTGGGCCCTGGGGCCTCTGGCTGGCCCCGCTCCTGCAGGAACGTGGGGAACCTGAAACTGAGGCCTGTGCGGATGGAGCACCTGAGTGCCCCCCGCCCCCCAGCTCCTGTGACGTCACTAAACCCAGCACCTCGTTTCCCCCTGCACAGTCATGTGGCCTGCCTGTGGCCTTTGACTTTCTCACCTGGGAGGGAGTTTGGGGGTGATTGTAGCTGCTGGAGTGGGTGGGGAGGGAGGAGGCCTTGACCTCCCCAGAGTCAATCAGCAGGTCGATGCCAGTGGGGCTCCTGGTTTCTTCCAGGCTCTCCATCAGTGTCAGACCCTCCTTTCTGGGCCGCGTCCTGAGGGGACAAGATTGACAGCGGCCACAGCTACTGTTCGCTTCTTTCCACGAGGGCTCTGTGCTCTCTCATCTCCATCGTCTCAATTAGCATCAGGGCAGCTTTTACCAGGAGATCTCTTTTCAGGAGTGACATACAACAAGTTTGAAAGGAAGTGCAGTTTCCATTTTCTCCCCCTCTTAACCCATCACAACACATTTCCATTTCAATCGAGTCTGTTTTCTTTTTGCGCATCACATTTCAGAAGCCTCAGCATTAAAGACCAGCTGGAAATGCCATTTGGAGCTGTCCTTTCCCTCCTTCTTGCTCCTCCTTCCCACCTCTCAGTGGGCTGGTCTCTTCCTGACCTTTGCTCCCTTGGAAAGAAGGGCTTGAGTCCACTCCTGTCTGCCTTGAAGCCTCTTAACCACTTACTCTGACCGCCTGCAGGTCTCTAGGTGAAGATGGTGGTAAAAAGTGGCCCAGGAATTGCCAATGAACTGGAATGTATGATTGTTATAAGTTGAGTTGTATTTCTCCATAAAGATGTATGGATGTGAGCACTGGACCATAAAGAAGTCTGAGTGCTGAAAAATTGATGCTTTTGAACTGTGGGACTGAAAAAGGCTCTTGAAATTCCCTTGGACAGCAAGGAGATCAAATTAGTCAATCTGAAATGAAATTAACCCTAAATATTCATTGGAAGGACTGATACTGAAGCTGAAGCTCCAATACTTTGGTCACCAGATGTGAAGAGTCAACTCATTGGCAAAGACCCTGATGCTGGGAAAGACTGAAGGCTAAAGGAGAAGGCGGCAGGAGAGGATGAGATGGTTGGATGGCATCACTGACTCAGTGGACACGAGTCTGAGCAAACTCTGGGAGATAGTGAAGGACAGGGAAGCTTGGCATGCTGCAGTCCATGGGATCACAAAGAGTCAGACACGACTGAACACCACCACCACAAAGATGCATGTAGGTCATACCCTTAGTGCCTCAGAATGTCACCTTTCTTGAAAATTGGATCTTTCCAGAGGGAAAGTTAAAATGAGGTTCTTAGGGTGGGCTCTAGTCCAGTATAACTTGTGTCCTTACAGAAAGGGGCAATTTGGACACAAACACAGGAGAAGATGATGTCAAGAGACACAGGGAGAAGACGGTGGTAAGCCAAGGCATGCCTGAAGCTATTGGAGGCCTCAGGAACAAATTCCTGTCTAGAGTCTTCAAGGGAGCATGGCCCCTTGATATGGACGTCTGGCTTCTAGAACTGAGACAATATATTCCTATTTTAAGCCACCCAGTTGGTTGCATCTTGTTACAGCAGCCCTAGCGAACTAATACAGAGATGATGACAAGGTGGTGAGATGTGTGAGGGGCTGAGGCTGGGAAGGGGCTGCCTGGGGCTGCATTTCCCAGACCCCCTGCATGTAGGCCGGGGCCACATGACCAGCTCTCACCAATGGGTTGGGAGAATTGATGTAAGTGTTACTTCTGGTTGAAGTGATTCAGAAGCAGGTGTATCCTCTCCACTCTCTCTTTCCCCTCTGCCAGCTGGAAAAAGAGCAGTCTGAGGCCTTGGAGGACGGGTGGAGCCTTGAGATGGAAGGAGCTGGGGCCCTGAATCACCATGTGGATGAAAGTTGCCTGCTGAAGGCAGTATCAGAGCTCTGAGAACATGTGGCAGAGGAGGCAATGATGTGCATGGTCTAGAAAAAGTAAGAAGTGACCAGTGGGAAGGGGCAAAGCGCACCAGGCAGAGGAGACAGCATGTGCGGAGGCCCAAGGGACAGTACTGAGCCCTGGGGGCCTCCAGAGGTTGTGTGGTTAGGGTGTATCCTGTGGTGGGGAGAGAGGTGAAGGGGAGCTGGGTCCTGGGTAGGCTCGGTGCCATGGGGGAGAATTTGGGAAGTGTGCTGAGTCCACTGGGTGGCCAGTGGAAGCTTTTGAGCAGAAGGAACATACAGACTTGTGCATTTGAAAGGGCCCTTGGCTCTCAGTGTGGGGCTGGATTGGAGGAGGAGAGATAAGCAGCAAGACCAGGAGGGAGGCTGGCCCAGTGCACTGGGAGAAAGGGGGCAGGGGGACAGGCTGAGGCGGAGGGGATGGAGGTGGCTTTTAGGAGAATTCAGGTTTTAGAGTCAACAGGTCTCGGTGATTGCTTTCAACGGAGGGTGAGGAAAAGGGAGGGATAAAGGATGGTATGTGGGGCTTCCCTGGTAGCTCAGCTGGTAAAGAATTCGCCTGCAATGCAGGAGACCCTGGCTCAATTCCTGGGTAAGGAAGACCCCTTGGAGAAGGGATAGTCTACCCACACCTGTATTCAGAGGCTTCCCTGGTAGCTCAGTTGGTAAAGAATCCGCCTGCAGTGTGGAAGGCCTGGGTTTGATCCCTGGGTTGGAAAGATCCCCGGAGGAGGGCATGGCAACCCACTCCAGTATTCTTGTCTGGAGAGTCCCAAGGACAGAGGAGCCTGGTGAGCTGCAGTCCCTGGGGTTGCAAGGAGTGGGACATGACTGAGCACAGCACAGCGCAAAGGACGATGTGCAGGTTTCAGGCTGGAGGACGGTAGGGCCATTGCTGAGATACGGCAACCCAGGGCGTGGACAGTGGCTCTGTTCTGGCCCTGGTCTCAGTTTCCCCAATTGCAGTCTTGTGTCCAGAATTGCAGATATAGGTGATAGATCGATAGCTAGATGGATTAGACAAAGGGAACAGCAAGAGCAAATTCTCAGAGGTGGGAAGTTTATAGTGGGGGACAGTTTTACTTGTGTAACATCTGTCTTCCACAGGCAGGGACAGTCATGCCTGTCTTGCTCACCTCTGCACCCTTAATGCCAACAGACTTAGCCTGGCACATACCAGATACTCAATTAATGGTCATGAAAGAATTAAAAAAAAAATCAACAAAGTGCTGTGATTTGGCTGCAGTCTGGAGAACTGGTCAGGACTCCTAGGGTGGTGGAATGGAGATCTTGAGTGCCAGGGTGGGTTCATTTTTCATCCCTTTGGTGATGGGTTTTGAGTCGAGGCTAGGTCTAAAAAGAAAGGGGCTTTCCGGATGGCTCAATGATAAAGAATCCATCTGCAATACAGGAGACATAAGAGACTTAGATTGAGTCCCTGGGTTGGGAAGATCCCCTGGATGAGGAAATGGCAACCCACTCCAGTATTCTTGCTTGGAGAATCCCATGGACAGAGGAGCCTGGTGGACTACAGTCCATAGGGTTGCAAAGAGTCAGACATGACTGAGCTACTGATTTTGACCCAAGATTTTGGGTCAAAATCTTGCTTGACCATGGCTCTGAATAAGTTACTTAACTTCTCAGCACCTCAGTTTCTTCATTTATAAACTGGAGATGTATCTCATGCCATTGTTATGAGGATAAATGACTTAGTGTGTGTAAGATGCCCGCTTAGAGCAGTGCAGGATACACAGAAAGTTCTGAGCACCAGCTTACTCTTGTGATCTGTCACTTCCCCTCCTCCCTCCTCTCCTTCCCCCTTAGACTTGCTGTTTAACCACTCTAAGCCTCGCTTCATTCATCCTATAGATGGTAACACCAACCCCATATGCTTATTAAATGGATTGAATGTGATAGTTCCTTGACTTGGTGCACAGTGGGTGCCTAATAATTGCAGGTTAACACAATCGGTGCTGGGCTGACATAAGCCAGCTTTGCCTCTAGAAGGGCAGGAAAGGTCTTGGGGGAAACCCTTTCCACCAGTTTTGCTCTGGGCAAGAGAAATGGAAAAGTTGCTAATTCTGAAGAGTAAATGTCAGAGGCTTGGGAAGGATTTTGAGGTTCTGAAAATAAACATCGGGAAGGAGAGGAGGAAGGGGGGAGAGAAAGGAGGACACAGAGATGAAGGAGAGCCAGGATGAGAGGCAGAGAAGAGATGTCCAGACTGCTTGCAAGAGAGAGAGAGCGCTCTGTGTTTGCCCCCAGATTCTGGGATGAAGAGCTGAGCAAGCAGGTGGCTGCTGAAACAGACACTGTCATGATTGGCTGATGGATGCCACTGGATAGAGTGGCTCTGTTCTGCCATCAAATGAATTGAACAGGGCCAGCTAATCAGAGGGTAAAGAATTCGCCTGCAATGCAGAAGACCTGGGTTCGATCCCTGGGCTGGGAAGGGATCCCTTCTATTCCTGGAGGAGGAAATGGCAACCCACTTCAGTATTCTTGCCTGGACAATTCCATGGACTGAGGAGACTGGCGGGCTATAGTCCATGGAGTCGCAAAGAGTTGTACATGACTGAGCAACTAACGCACACAGTCACTTAGAGGTAAAGAATCTGCCTGCCAAGCAGGAGACTCGGCTTCAATCCCTGGGTTGAGTAGATCCCCTGGAAAATGAGAAGGCAAGCTGTTCCAGTATTCTTGCCTGGATAATCCCATGCAGTGCAGAGTCTGTGTCTATGGGGTCCCAAAGAGTCAGATCTGACTCAGCAACTACACCACCACCACCACCACAGCTAAACAGCGGGGCTTGATTCGGCAGATAGGTATGGAGCAGGTGTAGAGCTGGGCTTGATATACCTGTTCCACACGGTTCACGGGTGAATTTAGAAAATGAGCTAAGAGTGCTCGTCTGTGTCACACACAATGGTATTGCAAGAAACGATGTGCTTTTTCTCCTTCTTGTTCTATATCACATTTTCTTTCCTTTGTCAGAACCCATCAAATTCTACATGAGCCATAGCCAGCTTTCCTCCTTAGATAAATGAAAGTAGTTTGTGATTTTCTGTGAAAGATGCTAGGTTGGTACTTTCATAGGACAATATAGATTTTTGTCTTCTGCCCTTGCTGCTGTTAAGTTGGAAGAGTGAAGGCATTGGAAACTCACTTTCTGGGAGTCCTGCTGCCTATGTGCACGGAATTTCCTACTGGGTTTAGCAGGTGCCTATGGAGCTGGTTCCATCAAGGGCACATGGGAGGGGCCTGTCACTGCCTTGCAGGCAGGAGCCTTCTTCCCCTGTATGCTTCTGTAGTTTATGAGCTGATAGCATGGTTTTAGCACATTTATAAACATTTGGGTATCTTCTTCAGTCATTTATTTTTTCAGTTATTTTTAGGGGAAAATAAATTGTCTTTACACTCCCATAAAATCACTGTGCCGCAGCCTTGGATGTGCCCAGTGGATGTGAGTGAACAAGATCTGGAAGAAGCCCTGTACTGAGAGGCAGCAGTCCCTGGGTTCCAGTTCTGATGTTACTGAAAGAGTGGGGGAGTCCAGTGGCTTGCCTCTCAAAAGCCAATAAATAGGACAGGTTGGTGGAAAGGAAAGTTTGCTTTATTTCAGATGTGGCAACTGGACAGGGGGAGGGCCGACATCTGTCCAAAGGCTGACTCTTCCCCCTGGACAGTCAATGGGCAAAAGTTTTTATAGACAGTGGAGGAGGTCGGGGCTATAGGCAGAAATAGCACAGTCATCTTTGAGAATCATCTCCAGTTGGTCATTGGTGGTCTGACTGATGTCATCTTGATTGTTTTAGCTGCAGTTAATCTCCAGTTCCACGGTTGTTTTTTTTTTCCCCCATTTCTTTGAGGCCAGTTCTTGGAATTGTGGTGGCTTATGGTGTGGGTACAGTCTGGTAATCACATAGTTAACTTCTTCCACTGGGGGTTTCAGTATCTACAAGACAGCTCACCGGATATGGCTTAGAATATTATCTACAGCCCTTGAGAAGGAACTAAATGTCCTCGATGATGCTTCATGACTACATGATTATTATTTGGTCTCTTTTGATTGTTTTCCTGTGTTTTTGTATGTTCTCATTTCTCTGATTAAACTTATTCTTTGACTAATGGGCAAACGGCAGGCAGAGGACATTTGGGGAGGGGCAAGGACCATAGGGTCTTGCTCCATTTCATTGAATGGGCTAATAGCTTGTTGTACAGCTTTGGGAAAGTCATTTTCCCCTCTCTGGGCCTCAACTTCTCCTTTGTCCATCCTGATATTTATAGTCTGAATGTTCCAGGTGGCTCAGCAGTAAAGAATCTGCCTACAATGCAGGAGATGAGGGTTTGATTCCTGGGTTAGGAAGATTCCCTGGAGGAGGGCATGGCAACCCACTCCAGTATTCTTGCCTGGGAAATCCCATGGACAGAGGAGCCTGGTGGGCTACAGTCCCTGGGATCACAAAGAGTTGGACATGACTTAGCAGTCAACAGCAACAATGTGCCAGGACTAAGGCTGTTGTCCCAGGGAAGGCGATCCATTTCTTGGCCTCAAGGAATAGATCTGGAGGGAGGAAATTCCCTGGTGAAATGTGAAAAAGTCACTGAAACATACAGAATGGAAGCTCCAAGGTGTTGGGGAGCTCTGTTCCTGTTCTTCAGGGTTGCTCCCTCCTCTGTGGGTACTGCTGGCCTCTACCCTGCATCTCTCCTGGCAAGGGGGCGGGGCACACCAAGTTGAGCATGGTCTTTCCTTCAGGTCCACTGACCCTCCTGGACACTCTGCCTCTTCCCCACACCAGCCAGTGGCTGCTGCTGCTGCTGGAGCTTTATAGGCACTTTTAATCTCATAATCAATACTGCAGGAGGGCGGGGATGGAATTGATTGTGAATGCAGCTCATGTTACCCTGAAAGGCCCAGCCCAGCCAGTCGATCAATGCACCTGCACACTGGTGACTACTGCCTCGAATCAATAATGCTTACAAAGTTAGGTGGGAGGGATGTAATTTCTTTTTCCTTCCCCCACATCCTTTCTGGAATAACCAACTGTCTCTCTTGCAAATAAATGCCTTGCACCCCACAGTCCCCTCAGGCCCTGGGAGGCTTTGGTAAGGTCTCCTTTTCAGTGGACCCTGGTGTCTCCAAGCCCTGGACCAAGAGCTTCATTCATGGATTGACTCTCCCCACAGCAGCCCCTGAGAGGCAGCATTGCATGGGGCTTGAGTCAATTACATGAGAACGCACAACCAGGAAGCAGCAGGGTCTAGATTTGAACCTGGGACTGAGAGATTAAAAATAATAACACAGAGCATTTATTGAGCCCCTCTAGCACCTGGGGAAGTGGGCATGGAGAGAAGGGGCTCTCTGAGCTGGGTCCTGGAGAGCCCTGAGCACTGGTTGCCCTGTAGGCATAAAAACAGAGGGGCTCCGGCTGGGTGAACAGGAGGGGCAAAGGCAGGGGTGGGGAGGGGTCCCCAGGGCTGGAGGCAAAGGGCTGGTTGGGAGAGGACACTGGGGAGGAGACCTGATCCTATGGGGCCTTGCATGCCAAGCCAGGAAGCTTGGGCTCAGCAATCAGAGAACCTGTGGATTTCAGAAAGTTCTTCCTGGTGGTAAGCTGAACCCTGGCCCCTTTCAGCCTCTTTCTTTTGTTCTAGCTTTTCCCCCGAGACCCAGGGAAGTAGATGAATTTGTGGGTCTCCCGGGGACAACCGGAGACATAGCTGCAAGTGGCCTTGGCTCCACCCTTGGATGCCTCCCTTCCTGGTTTAAAATCCTCCGTAGACATGGGAACACGTCCCTTCCCACCCTCACTCCTCCTTGCACGTCTATAGTCAGCCTCCAGGTCATCAGTAAAAATAGGTTGCATGTAATACCTGCGTTTCTACAGAACCGATGTCCGTGTGCTCAGGCTGTGAGCCAGCCCCTCTTCTCACACCGTGCACGTGCCCGCTGACGTCACCCTCATGGCACTCCCATCACCACGGTTGACGTCATCCCCGTGTCCCAGGTCTCTGCTTTAACAGCTACGCTCTGTCCCCGGATGCTTCTCTTTCATGGCACTACTCGTTATCCTCTGAGCTTTTACACGTGTCAAACCAGCCTATTTATATGTTAAAAAACAACTATTTAAGTGGCTGGATTATTACAACCTTGGTCCTGGACTCCCTGAGCCCAGAGGATGATATCTATTCATCTCTGACTCCTGCGTACTCAATGCTGCTCTGTCCTCCCCCTACACTAAGCCCTCTGCAAATTCTTCCTCTAGTCCTCCTAGCCACTCCACCCCCAAGAGACCAGTTATCTTCGTCATCCAGTAGAGAATGATGTAACTCAGAGATGCAAAGGGACTTGTCCAAGGTCACACAGCTAGGCAGTGCCAGCATTAACAACGGATGCTAGAGCCCTGTTCTGAACTCCTGAGCAGGCAGAGTTCCCTGAGTTTGACTTTCATAAGGGGGAACAGAGGGGGAGAACAGACTTGTCTTGGGTTCTGGGGTAGTCATGCCAAGTACCCCATGCCAAGTCATGGGGTAGGCAGAAACCAAGAGCCCAAAACCCTCTGTCACCTTCAGGCTGTTTGGAGGGCAGATGGGCTGAGCCCATGAGATGGCTGCAGCCTGGGTCATGGTTCTGCCCTGGATTATGGCCCCTGTGGTTAAAGGGCTCTGGCTTTGACTTGCCAAGCGTTGTGTTACTGTGGGCTATCTCTCCCAGAACTCTGACAGCCTCCACAGTGCGGCAGGGGCTTAATCATCACTGTCCCCTTCTCTGAAAGGTTAGACCAATGCCTCCAGTCTCTGCTGCCCCCATCCCTAGCCCTACTAGAGCAGCATCAGAGAGGGAGCTTGTGAGCATAATTCAGTAGAGAGTCATGGACGACACCTGGTTTGAGGCCTTGCCTGAGTGAACACTGTATCAGTCAGCATAGGTGAGGCTCTGCTCAGTAACAAACAGTCCCCAGTGGCTTAAATACATATATGTGTGTGTGTTTATTTTTTATGTCACTGACATTTTATTTGTTTGTTTCTCTATCTACTAATTCAACTTATTTTTAATTTCCTTTATAATATTATATTAGTTTCATGTATACAACACAGTAATTCAATATTTTTATAGATTATACTCCATTTAAAGTTATTACAGAATAATGGCTGTATTTCCCTATGTTGTTCAGTACATCTTTGTTGTTGACTTATTTTTTATAAAAAGTTTTAATCCCATACCTCTATCTCTCCTCTCCCTTCTTCCGCTGGTAACCATTAGTTTCTTCTCCATATTTGTGAACCTGTTTCTGTTTTGTTATGTATGTTTGTTATACACATTTTGTTGTTTTATTTTTTAGATTCTACATATAAAAACCCAAATATTAATTTCTTGCCAATCCTAGTGTGTTGGGTGGAGGTGGATGTGCTCATCGGGGCCCTTCATGGACCCCAGGTGGGAGTAGCTAGCAAGCCAGAGGTGGAGAGAGCGCTGGTGGGTTTTGCACCAGCCATGAAATGCTCTGCAGGTGAGTGACACGCATTGCCTCTGTTCACACAGCTCATTGGCCAGAACAAGTCATACAGTCCCACTGAGCCATGGGGGACAGGAAGTTCAGTCCCATTATGGACCTGGAAGAGGTGAGGTGTGAAAATGTTTGGCAGAATGCATGACTACCCCAGGCACCACGAGGATGTGAAGGGCAGTGACTCTGGTCCCACCCCCCCTTCACACACCCCTACCCTGCACACCCCCAGGGGCTTACAGATTCTGCAGGGTGGCCATGCAGATTTCCCCCTCATTCTCTCTCAGTGGCCTATAGACATAATTATCCCAAGAGTCTGCGATTCGGCAGGTAAATGAGTTGAGAGTGATCACAGTGTTTGGAAGTGGCTGGGCTGGGCTTGGAATCCAGATTTGTTTGACTCAAAGACCATTCTTCTCCCTGAACTTGGTGCCCCTTAAAACAGTCAGAAAACATGGCAAAGCAGTGGAAAGGCTGGGATGAGATGCTAGAGTGCAGACAATCAGTGCCACAGGTCACCAAGAGCCCAGAAACCCAGGAGGGCTTGAAAGTTCTGCATCCAGGCGGGCAAGGAAAATACAAGGTACAGTGTGTGGTGTGAGGAAGATTACTTAGTAAGAGGCATCAGTGATGGTCTCTGGATCATGAGCTGTGCCACTGTGCCGTGCCCCCTGCCAATCACTTTGCACCAATTCAGTCACTGAATTCTCAGAACAACTTCTTGATGAAGTACCATTGGGTGGTACCAATGGATAAGGTGCTCAGTTTACAGATGAGGAAAGTGGGGGCCAGAGAAGTTGGCTCTGAGGCCACTCGGGCTGGCCAGTAGCTGAGCTCTTTCTTGCCGCCCGCAGTCTTGCTTTTCCTTACAAACCCCAGAGCTTGACATGCAAGTTCTGGGTTAAAAGAGCCCCTGACTCTGCCAGACCCCAAGGTTGCCTATCTCCCCAGAGAGGGACCCACTTCACTATGAAAGGCCCCTTTCCACAAAGACACAACACAGAAGCCGATGAAATTCACTCGAATTCAGCATCACTTTGGAAATCGATGTGCTATGATTGCGAATCCAGTGTCTGTCAGCAGCTGCCTAATTTTAGCTGGATCTTTGCAGGCTTCTCACCAGGCTCATCCGCCCCCGGGGACTGACAGAGCAGTTCCGAGAGTATCATTGATCTTTTGCCTAAAGTGTCCTAATGAAATACAAACCTGCTGTTACTCAGCGAGCTGTCTACTGTGGAGGCGTGGGAGACATGCTACCAGGACAACGATCACCATAATTTCACTGTAAAACCTGCCCTCTTGTACCATGTTTCTCCCACCTCTTCCCTATTTTGATCTTGGGCTCACAGGTCCAACATGGAAAATCGATGTCTTTCACTGTTTCAACTCTGTCACAGAGATGTAGAGGGGAGAAAACCATCAACAGAGTGTTAAAGATATTTCTGGTTATGAGCAAGTGCCCTGTGATGGGGGCCCTTGGCAACTTGCAGTGAGTTAGCACCTATTTATTTGCAGCAGGGGAGTTGCTGGGAGGCTGATTAGAGTGCTCCTGTTCGAGGCATTCCACCCAGCTCATCGGCTAAAGAAGCGGCAGAAGTGGAGGGTTGCCAGAGGGTTCAGAATCCCTGAAAATCAGAAGCCATCGTCACTAAGGGCAGAAATGGACAGAATAAGAAACAGGTATCTTCTCTTGCAAACTGTTACCTAGTCAGTGGGGGTTCTGGGGAGGGAAGGAAGTAGGGAGAAAGACACCTACCACTTTGGAGAAAAGAATTATCTTGCAGGGTAGGGTTGTCAAACCTGATTTAGGGAAGATTCTGAAGGTCCAATGGCCTCATCTTAGAGATGGGCCTGCTGAGACCAGCGGAGGGTAAGACATCTTGGTTCACAGCATACCTACATTTCAATGGCAGAAAGAGAAATACTGATGTCTCCAGGTAGATTTTATGGATTGTGGGGGAAAGAGTACAGTTTCCTCCAGCTGGTTCTGATGGTGCCCAGTGGTCTATACCAGGGATCAGCAAACCACAGCCTACGGGCCATGGCTGGCCCCATGGTCTGTTTTTGCAAATAAAGTTTTATTGGAACTTGGCCCCACTCATCAGATCCTGTACTGCCTAAGGCTGTGTTCATGTTCCACCTGCGTGGTGGAGGAGCTGTATCAGAGACTGTACAATCCACAGGCCTGAAGTCTGGCCCTCCAGAAAAGGTTTACTGACCCTCTTTCTAGACAATTGCCCGAGGGGCTCTTACACATAATTTATCCAGTGTTTTTATGTATATTATGATATTATTATGAAAAGTCAAACACTTGTTTTCAATGGGACATTGACATGGATTCCTCCAGATCTAAAACTGACAGCAACAAATCTTCTCAGACTGCAATGGGGAGGGGGCTGAGCCTGCCCTCTCCTGGCCTCCCCTCCTCCTGCTCCACCCCCAAGCAGGGTTGTCTGATAAAATACAGGACACCCAGCTACACGTGAATTCCAGATAAACAACAGATTCCTTTTCTTTACAATAATTACATCCTAAGTAGAATTAGGGTCTTTTCTCCAGTGACTCTGCCTGCCAGTGACTCTGCCTCCAAAGAATCTGCCTGCTAATGCAGGAGACTCAGGAGACATGGGTTCAATCCCTGGGTCGAAAAGATTCCCAGGAGGAGAAAGTGGCTACCCACTCCAGTATTATTGCTGGGATAATCCCATGGACAGAGGAGCCTGGCGGGTTACAGTCCATGGGGTTGTGAAGAGTTGGACATGCCTGAAGCAACTGAGCACAAGCACGCAAGTAGAATTAATCGAAGCATTCATTACGTGAAGGAAAAAGCTGGCTTAAAACTCAACATTCAAAAAACTAAGATCATGGCATCTGGTCCCATCACTTCATGGCAAATAGATGGGGAAAAAAGTGGAAGCAATGACAAACTTTATTTTCCTGGGCTCCAAAATCAATGCTGGTGGTAACTGCAGCCATGATATTAAAAGACTCTTGTCCCCTTGGAAGGAAAGCTCTGACAAGCCTAGACAGTGTATTAAAAACCAAAGACATCACTTTGCCAACAAGGGTCTGAACTGTCAAAGATATGGTTTTTCAAGTAGTCGTGTATGGATGTGAGAGTTGGAACATAAAGAAAGTTGACCGTTGAAGAATTGATGCCTTCAAATTGTGCTGGAGAAGACTCTTGAGAGTCCCTTGGACTGCAAGGAGATCAAACCATTTGATCCTAAAGGAAATCAACTCTGAATGTTCATTGGAAGGATTGAAGCTGAAGCTCCAACACTTTGGCTACCAGATGTGAAAAGCCAACAAATTGGAAAAGACCCTGATGCTGGGAAAGATTGAAGGCAAAAGGAGAAGGGGGCAGAGGATGAGACGGTTGGATGGTATCACTGACTCTAGGGACATGCATCTGAGCAAACGCTGGGAGATAGTGAAGGACAGGAAAGTCTGGCATGCCACTGTCCATGGGGCCACAAAGAGTCAGACATAACTTTGCGACTGAAGGACAACAACATGTAGGAAAACAGAGACTTATTAAGAACAGGAGCTTCGAAGCCCTAAACGGACTTGACCTTGATTCCCAGCTGCAATTTCAGTAAATGTATTTATTTAGTAGAAATAATCAAAAAGAATAAGTATATCCCAAATATTGAATGGGTCGTACTCATACCAACAACAACAACAAAAATCACCATTTAACTGATACTCAGATGTAACGAAGAGTCCATCTTATATTTTTATTTGCTAAATGTCGCAACTCAACCATTGAGCCATCTCAGAGGAAGCTGGTCACAAAAGTCTTTTGTCTCTGAAATAGGTTTCAAAGTCCTTAGCCTGGTATGTCAAGTCTCTCCTTGGGCAAAGCCTGCAGCCTCATTGCTTGCCCCTCCTTTTCCATCCCCCCATCATCTATCACTGTTTACCTTGAGCTCTTTCTTGCTTCCTTCCAAACTTCTCTGTGCCTTTGCCTGAACTATTGCCCTTGTCTAGACTGCCTCCGGACTCCTTCCCGTGCTCATGTTTGCCTCTTGGCTGGTTCTGCTGAGTCACCTCTCACAAATTGTCTGGCCACAAAGATGGCACATGCGGGTAGGTAGACAGAATCTAGGAAACAGCAGATGGGATCTCCGGGCTTAGGTTCATTGTGGACTGTAGTTTCATGGAGAGGAGTGTTGGCCAAGTCATCCCAGGCCAAGGCTGGAGGGGTTTCTGGCTTCTCCCCAGGGGGTTCCTCCCATTTCTTTCCCAGAAGATGCAGAGCCTTTCACAGGCAACTGCTTCACACAAGGTGAATATAGGTATGGAACTTGTGGAAGGCAGGCCAAGGCCCCAGTGGATGCCTGACTCCTGCTGGTGTTAGGAGCTCTCAGGGTGCCTCTGGGGAGGTGGTAAATGGGAGCAGGAGGGCAGGAGCCTGGAGGCAGAAGGCGAATGAGTGTGGGTGCCAAGTGGGTCTGTTTGCCCCAGTTCGCTCCAGGTTACGCTTAAATTGGATAAAATTATCCCCTAATCCCTTTTATTTCCATTTAGCACTTCTAGAAAAGACCCACTTGACATTTTAGGAGAAGGGAAAAAAGAAAGCAAGAGACATAATTTTCAGTTGAAACTGCAGGATGGAGAAGTCTCAGTGAATTCAGCATTTGGTGTATCTTAACGTCTCCACTAGTGAGACCAGGTGAGTGAGTTGACAGAAAGTGTGCCAGAGTCTCCCCAGCCTGTCCCTGTCTTGGGAGGGGTGTTGTGGGAGGGATTGGCTTGGTCTTCCTCACGTAGGTGTTCCCCAGTGATGGGCAGTGAGGCTCACAGCTCCTCTCTCCTCTTGGGCAGACTTGAAGTCCATGTAAAGTGGGTGCACCAGAGAGGGTCCCCTGGACCACGATCATTTCCTTGAGAGAAGTATCCAGGAGTGACTTTGTCAAACCAAACATTTTTGATGCTCGTTGCCAGGCTGCCTGAGGCCAAACCTTAGCTCTACCTCCTATTCTTTATATGACTATAGACAAGATGCTTCCTCCCTCTGTGCCTCCGTCTCATCTGAAAAATGAGAATGATAACAGTACCCATCCACCCTAGTTTTGTTGTGAAAAATTAAGGCATTGGCTACACTATCCAACAGACAGAAGACACTCAAGAGAGTTGACTGCTACTATTATTGTTTTATTATTATTTTTAGAGTGCATCCAGAAATGTTGTGCCGATTTTAGTGTCTGTCAGCACCTTCTGAATGTTTTAGACATGCAAAGGACAGGATGGAGAGACTCGGCTTCTTGTCCTGGGTCTTCTGACACACCCATGATCTTGCTGAACACCTGTCCCTCTTTCTGAATGTCAGTTTTTTTTCATTTGTTAAATTAGCTATGGTCTTATATGAGCACTGAAATTCTATTTAGGTGACGAATTTGTGAGTAGAAGTAGCTGGAAAACAAAGAACTTTCAAAAATAGAACAGATAAGTCTTTTACAACCTTTCAAATGACTTAGGAAAACTTGTTGATGAAGAAGAGACAAACTCCTGCCTGGATCTTAACATATTCAGAGTTATTTGGGTCTGCTCTACTTCCTACATCCATTTGTTAATTTAATAAGGATTTATTGGGAGGTGCCACAGGCAAGGTTAGACTTGGAAAATCTTTTGTTGTTGTTCAGTCATTAAGTCGTGTCTGACTCTTTGAGATCCCATGGACTGCAGCACACCAGGCTTGCCTGACCTTCACTATCTCCCAGAGTTTGCTCAAACTCATGTCAGTTGAGTCAGTGATGTTATCCAACCATCTCATCTTCTGTTGCCCCCTCCTCCTCCTGCCCTTAATCTTTCCCAGAATCAGGGTCTTTTCCAATGAGTCTTCCCATCAGGTTGCCAAAGTACTGGAGCTTCAATGTCAGCATAAGTCCTTCTAATGAATATTCAGGGTTGGTTTCCTTTAGGATTGACTGGTTGGATCTTCTTGCAGTCCAAGAGACTCTCAAGAGTCTTCTCCAGCACAACAATTTGATAGCATCAATTCTTTGGCACTCAGCATTCTTTATGGTCCAACTTTCACATCCATACATGACTACTGGAAAAATCATAGTTTTGACTATGTGGACTTTTGTCAGCAAAGTGATGTCTCTGCTTTTTAATACACTGTCTAGGTAATGGAAACCCTTCAATCACTCATTCATCCATTCNTGCAGCCTACCAGGCTCCTCTGTCCATGGGATTTTCCAGGCAAGAGTACTAGAGTGGGATGCCATAGCCTTCTCCGCAATGGTATGTTAAGGGTTGCCAAATCACAGTACATAAAAATGCATGAGTGTGCAACATGACAATTTTATTAAAGAAAGGAAATGGCAACCTACTCCAGTATTCTTGCCTGGGAAATCTGATGGACATAGGAGCCTGATGGGTTGCAGTCCATGCAGTCACAAAGAATCAGATACAATTGAGCAACTAAACAATTCTGGAGACTAAAAATCTGAGTTCAAGGCATTGGCAAAGCATGTGTCTTCTGAAGACACCAAGAGAGGATCAGTTCCAGGCTCTCTCATAGCCCCTGGTGGTGGCTCAAAGCACTACAGTATGAGGTCTTGGGGGTAGGATTCAACATAGGATTTTTTCTTTTCTTTTTTTTTTGGCCTAAGACTCCATTCAACGCATAACAACAGACCAGTAGTATGACTAGACTTATCTTTTCATAAGTCATACAGGGAAAGGGAGGGAAAGGAACTGGCATTGTTTGAATAGTCATTATGTGCAAAGATAGCCTTGGTCTCTTAACTTGCTTATTTTCTTTAAACCTGAAGATAGCCCTGTGGAATAGATAGTAATTCCCTTGTTTTGCAGCTCAGAAAAGTTAAGCAGTTTTTCCAAGGCCTCTGTGATGGTTGCTTTTATGAGTCAACTGTATCATGGGGTCCAGATCCTTGACTATACATTTTCTGGGCATGTCTGTGAGAATATTTCCAGGTAAGCTTAGCATTTGAACTGGTAGACTGGGTAAAGCAGTTTGGCCTCCTCAAAAGAGGGGCTCTCATCCAATTATTTGAGTGCCTGAGTACAACAAAAAGACAGAGAAAGGAAGAATTTGCTCTTTGCCCGAGTGCCAGAACTGGAACTGGTGTTGGCCTACACTTGGACTAGAAGTTACAGCATCATTTTTGCTGATTCTAAGGCCTTTGGACTAGGACAGGTATTTATATGATTGTCTTCCTCAATTCTCAAGGTCTTTGGGCTTAGCCCGAAGCTATGCCACTAGCTTTCCCGGGTCTCCAGCTTGCAAATGGCAGATTATGAGACTTCACATCCTTCATAATCATGTAAGCCAGTTTCATCTAATAGATCTCTTTCTTGAGGTATAGATAAGCATATCTATAGATATAGGCATATAAAGAGGTATACACTGAAGAATATACAGAATGAAGCAGAGCAAAGGCTAATAAAGTTTTGCCAAGAAAACGTATTGGTCATAGCAAATGCCCTCTTCCAACAACACAATAGAAGACTCTACACATGGACATCACCAGATGATTAATACCAAAATCAGATTGATTATATTCTTTGCAGCCAAAGATGTAGAAGCTCTATACAGTCAGCAAAAACAAGACNCTGAGCAAACGCTGGGAGATAGTGAAGGACAGGAAAGTCTGGCATGCCACTGTCCATGGGGCCACAAAGAGTCAGACATAACTTTGCGACTGAAGGACAACAACATGTAGGAAAACAGAGACTTATTAAGAACAGGAGCTTCGAAGCCCTAAACTGACTTGACCTTGATTCCCAGCTGCAATTTCAGTAAATGTATTTATTTAGTAGAAATAATCAAAAAGAATAAGTATATCCCAAATATTGAATGGGTCGTACTCATACCAACAACAACAACAAAAATCACCATTTAACTGATACTCAGATGTAACGAAGAGTCCATCTTACATTTTTATTTGCTAAATGTCGCAACTCAACCATTGAGCCATCTCAGAGGAAGCTGGTCACAAAAGTCTTTTGTCTCTGAAATAGGTTTCAAAGTCCTTAGCCTGGTATGTCAAGTCTCTCCTTGGGCAAAGCCTGCAGCCTCATTGCTTGCCCCTCCTTTTCCATCCCCCCATCATCTATCACTGTCTACCTTGAGCTCTTTCTTGCTTCCTTCCAAACTTCTCTGTGCCTTTGCCTGAACTATTGCCCTTGTCTAGACTGCCTCCGGACTCCTTCCCGTGCTCATGTTTGCCTCTTGGCTGGTTCTGCTGAGTCACCTCTCACAAATTGTCTGGCCACAAAGATGGCACATGCGGGTAGGTAGACAGAATCTAGGAAACAGCAGATGGGATCTCCGGGCTTAGGTTCATTGTGGACTGTAGTTTCATGGAGAGGAGTGTTGGCCAAGTCATCCCAGGCCAAGGCTGGAGGGGTTTCTGGCTTCTCCCCAGGGGGTTCCTCCCATTTCTTTCCCAGAAGATGCAGAGCCTTTCACAGGCAACTGCTTCACACAAGGTGAATATAGGTATGGAACTTGTGGAAGGCAGGCCAAGGCCCCAGTGGATGCCTGACTCCTGCTGGTGTTAGGAGCTCTCAGGGTGCCTCTGGGGAGGTGGTAAATGGGAGCAGGAGGGCAGGAGCCTGGAGGCAGAAGGCGAATGAGTGTGGGTGCCAAGTGGGTCTGTTTGCCCCAGTTCGCTCCAGGTTACGCTTAAATGGGATAAAATTATCCCCTAATCCCTTTTATTTCCATTTAGCACTTCTAGAAAAGACCCACTTGACATTTTAGGAGAAGGGAAAAAAGAAAGCAAGAGACATAATTTTCAGTTGAAACTGCAGGATGGAGAAGTCTCAGTGAATTCAGCATTTGGTGTATCTTAACGTCTCCACTAGTGAGACCAGGTGAGTGAGTTGACAGAAAGTGTGCCAGAGTCTCCCCAGCCTGTCCCTGTCTTGGGAGGGGTGTTGTGGGAGGGGTTGGCTTGGTCTTCCTCACGTAGGTGTTCCCCAGTGATGGGCAGTGAGGCTCACAGCTCCTCTCTCCTCTTGGGCAGACTTGAAGTCCATGTAAAGTGGGTGCACCAGAGAGGGTCCCCTGGACCACGATCATTTCCTTGAGAGAAGTATCCAGGAGTGACTTTGTCAAACCAAACATTTTTGATGCTCGTTGCCAGGCTGCCTGAGGCCAAACCTTAGCTCTACCTCCTATTCTTTATATGACTATAGACAAGATGCTTCCTCCCTCTGTGCCTCCGTCTCATCTGAAAAATGAGAATGATAACAGTACCCATCCACCCTAGTTTTGTTGTGAAAAATTAAGGCATTGGCTACACTATCCAACAGACAGAAGACACTCAAGAGAGTTGACTGCTACTATTATTGTTTTATTATTATTTTTAGAGTGCATCCAGAAATGTTGTGCCGATTTTAGTGTCTGTCAGCACCTTCTGAATGTTTTAGACATGCAAAGGACAGGATGGAGAGACTCGGCTTCTTGTCCTGGGTCTTCTGACACACCCATGATCTTGCTGAACACCTGTCCCTCTTTCTGAATGTCAGTTTTTTTTCATTTGTTAAATTAGCTATGGTCTTATATGAGCACTGAAATTCTATTTAGGTGACGAATTTGTGAGTAGAAATAGCTGGAAAACAAAGAACTTTCAAAAATAGAACAGATAAGTCTTTTACAACCTTTCAAATGACTTAGGAAAACTTGTTGATGAAGAAGAGACAAACTCCTGCCTGGATCTTAACATATTCAGAGTTATTTGGGTCTGCTCTACTTCCTACATCCATTTGTTAATTTAATAAGGATTTATTGGGAGGTGCCACAGGCAAGGTTAGACTTGGAAAATCTTTTGTTGTTGTTCAGTCATTAAGTCGTGTCTGACTCTTTGAGATCCCATGGACTGCAGCACACCAGGCTTGCCTGACCTTCACTATCTCCCAGAGTTTGCTCAAACTCATGTCAGTTGAGTCAGTGATGTTATCCAACCATCTCATCTTCTGTTGCCCCCTCCTCCTCCTGCCCTTAATCTTTCCCAGAATCAGGGTCTTTTCCAATGAGTCTTCCCATCAGGTTGCCAAAGTACTGGAGCTTCAATGTCAGCATAAGTCCTTCTAATGAATATTCAGGGTTGGTTTCCTTTAGGATTGACTGGTTGGATCTTCTTGCAGTCCAAGAGACTCTCAAGAGTCTTCTCCAGCACAACAATTTGATAGCATCAATTCTTTGGCACTCAGCATTCTTTATGGTCCAACTTTCACATCCATACATGACTACTGGAAAAATCATAGTTTTGACTATGTGGACTTTTGTCAGCAAAGTGATGTCTCTGCTTTTTAATACACTGTCTAGGTAATGGAAACCCTTCAATCACTCATTCATCCATTGACTGAACACACAGTTATGGAGTCCCAGCTCTATGCCAATCACTATTCTGGGCACTTGGAATACAGCCATGAAAAAGACAGATAAGGGTTTCACCCTGCAGAAGCTCAAGTTCTGGAGGAGAGGCAGGTAATTAATAAGCATATAAACAAGTAGATTGACTTCAGACTAAGATGAAGGTGATGACAGTGAGAACTGAGGGTGATATGCTAATGCAGGGGATGCTGTGGGACAGGAGGATGGAAATGCATGATAGGATGATCAGGGAGGGCTTCTTGAAGGAGTTGCTATTTGGATTCAGGACTGAACTGTGAGAAAGATCCAGTCATGTGGAGATCAGGGGGCAGAGAGCTCCAGGCAGAGGGAACACCACGTGTAAGAGGCTGAGGGTGCACATTAGCTGGGTTCGTTCTATGCACCGAGGAAAAGCCAGTGTGGCCGGAGCACAGTGAGGGAGGCAGGAGCAGTAGGAGGTGAGGTCAGAGAAACAGAAACAGAATTGCACGGATTAAAAGTGCTTAGCCCAGGTGTTAGCATAGAGCAGGTCCTTTATAAGTGTTACCTGTCTCTGAGAGCTCATCTGGATATGGATTACACGAGCAGGATGAAAGAGGAGTCCAGTGAGAGGATCTTGAGGTCCTTATCAGGCCCAAGCATTTGTGAACAAGAGGCTGGAAGACAATTTGCTAATTTTAGTAGGGCAAATGCTGTCTCACTTCCAGTCCTCTTTATAATATCAACTGGTTTAGCAAAATATTTTTTCCCTCCTTAGAATTATGCCCAGTTTGTGTTGATCTTTTATTGTATTTTCAAAGACAAGTTTAAGTTTCCCTATTAAAATGCAAAGGCTAATTCAAGATTCAAAACTCCTTTTTTTTTTTTTTTGAGTTTTGTAAATATCTGACAGTATTCTAATATTTCACTGAATTTCCTTCTTGCACTTGGAAACTTTTCTTATCTTGGCCTGTGGCTCTATGCTGTCCAGAAGGCAGTCTCCCAAGGCCCTCCTGAATGTGCAGGCCCCCCGGGTTGGCCCTATGTTTCCCTGTTTCCCAAGGCTGTTCCTTCTTCGTGACTCACAGGACTAGAACCAGAGCTAAAGGTCATGGAGTTCAGCCCTTAACTTCACAGATGACAAAACCAAGGTCAGAGAGAAGAGACTTCTCCAGGATGTCTTTTGGGAATATACTCTGGCACAAGGATATCTCTCCCAAGCACCTTAACCCACAGCACATGGAGAGGAGCTGTCCCTCCAGGTATGCAAAAGACCAGTTCTGCCCGTAACTGCAATTCAGTAACTGATTCATTTCAAAGACATCCGCTGATGGTTACCACGTGCCTGGTGATGTGCAAGGCTCAAGGTAAATAGAGGAGAATAAATCTCTGTTCTCAAGTCAGATAGGAGTGTGAACAGAGGTAGGCCAAGGAGAAGAGATCACCTCTCCCTCCTCCTACTCCTTATCAACTTCATCATCATCTTTGTGGTCATTGTCATTATGAGCATCGTTACAGTTTTACAGGGTGTGGTGGGAATGGAGCACAGTATTTTAAGAGGAGGACTGAAGATTTAGCAGAGAAGGTGACATCTAAAACTTAAACAAATGACAGTGTTTGCTGTTCAGCTGGTAGAAGGGAAGCCCTCAGAGGCAGAGGGAATACACAGGCAAGGCATGGAGGTAAGTTGACAGAGTGTGGCATGCTGCCGTTCAATCACTCAGTCCTGTCCGACTCTTTGTGATCCCACAGACTGCAGCACACCAGGCTTCCCTGTCCTTCACCATCTCCCAGAGCTTGCTCAAACTCGTGTCCATAGAGTTGGTGATGCCATCCAACCATCTCATCCTCTGTTGTCCCCTTCTCTTCCTGCCTTCAATCTTTCCCAGCATCAGGGTCTTTTCAAATGAGTCAGCTCTTCACATCAGGTGGCTGAAGTATTGGAACTTCAGCTTCAGCATCAGTCCTCCCAATAAATATTCAGGATTGATTTCCTTTAGGATTGATTGTTTTGATTTCCTTGCAGTCCAAGGGATTCTCAAGAGTCTTCTCCAACACCACAGTTCAAAAGCATCAATTCTTCAGTGCTCAGCCTTCTTTATGGTTCAACTCTCACATCTGTACATTACTACTGGAAAAACCATAGCTTAGATTATATGGACATTTGTGGACAGAGTGATGTCTCTACTTTTTAATATGCTGTCTAGGTTTGTCATAGCTTTTCTTCCAAGCAGTTAGTGTCTTTCAATATCATGGGTGCAGTCACTGTCCACAGTGACTTTGGAGCCCCCTTCCTCCCCACCCCCACCAAAACTGTCATTGTTTCCATCATTTCTCCATCTATTTGTCATGAAGTGATAGGACTGGATACCATGATCTTTGTTTTTTGAATGTTGAGTTTTAAGCCAACTTTTTCACTCTCCTCTTTCACATTCATCAAGAGGTTCTTTAGTTCCTCTTTGCTTTCTGCCATAAGGGTGGTGTCATCTGCATATCTGAGGTTATTGATACTTCTGGCATTCTTGATCCCAGCTTGTAACTCATTTGGCCTGGCATTTTGCATGATGTACTCTGTATGTAAGTTAAATAAGCAGGGTGACAGTTATACAGCCTTGACGTACTCCTTTCCCAATTTGGAACAAGACTGTTGTTTCATTCCATGTCTGGTTCTAACTGTTGCTTCTTGACCTGCATACAGATTTCTCATGGGCAGGTCAGGTGGTCTGGTATTCCCATCTTTTTCAGAATTTTCCATATTTTGTTGTGATCCACACAGTCAAAGGCTTTGGCATAGTCAATAAAACAGAAATAGATGTTTTTCTGGAACTCTTTTGCTTTTTTGATAATCCAGTGGATGTTGGCAATTTTATCTTGGTTCCTCTGCCTTTTCTAAATCCAGCTTGAACATCTGGAAGTTCACAGTTCANTTACTTAGATTTTGACAAGACCCAAAAAGAGCCTGAAAGAAAGGATATTCAATATGTGGTGTGACACCAATCCTGATTTCAAAACTCACAGCTGACAGGCTAACTTATGACTGGACTTTCTGGATAAGCCCAAATATGACCTCAGAACTTTTCTTATTTTAGATTTCCCACAGCCATTACTGATGTGTTGTCCTGGTATAGAAGCTGAGGTAATTTTCCATCACTGGCTGAATAAATAGAAGTCTAGCTGAAGAATTTCGAGGAACTACCAGGTAATTATATCTTTTATACGCCAGAAAGGGACTCTCTAGTTACCCACAATCTTATCCCATAATAGTGTGTCAAAATTCTGCCAGACCACCCACTGCCGGCTCCTGGGCCCCTGTGAACTAGGGCACCTTCTTTCAGTCCAGCGAGATAAGCTTCACCTTTTTTATACAAGTGCTTCCTGTACTGTCTGCCCTTGGAGCCAAGTGAACCACAGCAGAAAATGCTCAGCAACATGCTGGCATTGCCATCTAGATTAAACTGTGGCTCAGCTCTTCCTTCTTTCTTAGAACAGGCTCCCTTTTCAGCCATTACATTGGATTTAAGAACTGAGATCTCTAATGACTTTGAAAGAAAATAGTTTTTGTGAATGTGTAGTGGAATACTTATAAAGTGGAATACTTATAAACTGGTATACTAAGTGGGCCTCTTCTAGATTGGACTTAGGGTAGTCATTCTTAAAGTAGTATGACTTGATCTAACTCTAAACAAATAACAAGTTGACTTTTCCTCTATCAAAAAGAGAAAAAAAAAAGATCTAAAAACAGGCAGAAGTGATCTTCAGTGGCAGCATTAAGTAGGAAATTATACAGGGTTACTTGTAGTTTGGAGGGCATATGGTAAAGTAGGAAGGCAATTTTTATTCATCAGATCAACAGATATTTATTGATTTTATATATATATATATTTTTTTTTTAAACTAGATACACATTGTATGGATGAAGGGTTATTAGCCTCACTGTAGCCATCTACTTTCCCTAACACTGTCCAGCTCATTAGTTAGAAAGCAGGTTAGTTACCTGTTAGTTAGTTATCTACTAGTTAGAAAGGAGGTTAGTTATCTCCTCTCCCATCTAGATTCTCTTCCCCTCTCCCAAGGCAGGCCTTTGACTCCAAAGACAAAGTTAAAAGTAAACACTTATCAAGCTGTTAGGTTCACAGCAATTTTCTACCCTGACCCAACAGGAAAACTTGAAAATAAGATCAGCATCCTTCAAATGGTATATTTTAAATTTTTATCCTTTTTTCTTTCTAATATGTTCATTGATCACTTGTTCATTAATCCACTTATTCAACAAATACATGTTGAGGAGTGACTATATCCAAGACACTTTGCAAGGCAAGAGAGAGAGAACAGTGGTATAAGATGAGGCTGAAGATGAAAATGGAGTTTTGAAAAGCCTTGCAGTTTGTGCCAAGGAGTTTTGTTTTTATTCCAAGAAAGACAGAAAGCCAATAAGAGATTTTAAGTGGGGGAGTGATTCACTCTGATATGTATTTTGTTTTTGAAGATCACTCTGCCTGCTGTGTGGAAAGTGGCTGAGGGGGGAAGGGAGTGAGAAAGAAGAAATAAGGAACCTAGGAGGCTAGTCTAAATTCTAGAGGAGAACTGACAAGATTGCTCTTTATCTCTTTCTTATTCTCACATCCATGATTTTTTCAGGAAAATGGAATAATTAAAAGTTTAAAATACAGTCTTCTGTTAAAGAGAATGAAAATGAGATGGGGAAGAAAAATTTTAAAGACTTAAATTTGTTTTGCCTGTTTTAAGGTTCATGTAGCATTTAAAGAATGCCTATATTCAGTGTTGTTTTCTAAAATGCTTCATTAAGAGAAGACATTCATTCATCCCGCAAACGTTGTATTAAGTACTTGTAATGTAGAAGTGTGATGGTGTCCCAAAGTTGTCTCCAACCCTTTGTGATCCCATGAACTGTGTAGCCTGCCAGGCTCCTCTGTCCATGAAATTCTCCAAGCAAGAATACTGGAGTGGGTTATCACTTCCTGCTCCAAGGAATCTTCCTGACTCAGGGATCGAACCCACATCTCCTGCTTGGCAGGCAGATTCTTTACCACTGAGCCCCCTGGGACGCCTGTTACATACAANCTCCCTCCCTCTCCTCGAGGTTACCCGCAGGGGCGGGTGCCAGGAATGCACACGGGAGGAACAGTCGGCTCCCATTCCGTCTGCTGGGCACCCGGGGGCTGTGCTGGGTCGCAGACGCACACGACCATAGATGCGCCCCCGGCCGGAGCCCCTCATAGAAAGCCTTGGAGGGCGGCTTCTCCCGGAAACGGAGCTCTTTCCCGGGCCTGGGCTCTGTTGGCTCAGGAAGGGCAGCTGCTTTCTAAGGAGGAGGGCCAAGGGTTCTGCCTTCCTTCCACTGTCCTCCCGATGATGCTGGGGAAGCTGACCCCGGCCAGGCTCTTGGGCACATCTCTCATCGCCCCTCAGCATCCCTATGGGTGCCCATTTCACAGGTGATGACATCAAGATCCAGAGAGAGTGGGTGTGAGTTGTCTGGCATCACCCACCTCCTGAGCCACCATGGCCTGTGCCCTTAACCCTTGGACTGCATTGCCACCTGGAGTCCAGGGCAGATGGCTCCTCCCCAGAGTTCTTCTGAATGCAGGTCCTACCTGGTACCCATCTCAGGCTTGAGGGGATGTGGGAGGTGGGTAAGTGGTGGCTGGATGAATCTCCGCAAACTCCGCCAACGGATGCATCTCCGTTTCTGGGTTAGCAGACAGGCCTACCTCCTCCTCCACGGCCCCATGTACAGCCTTTGCCAGCAGGGGATTTGGGGCTTGGGCACCCATGTGCTGAGCCACCACCAGGACGCCAGAGCCCCCGTCTTTGTGCTCAGGGGTCCCAGATAGTAGGAGATGGAGCTCCACAGAGAGAGCAGAAGAGGGAAGGGTCAGGACCTCTGAGAAAGGGCAGTCAGGAGGGGCTGCCTGGAAGAGGCGTGAGCCTCTTGAGCTGGTTTCTGGAGATATAAGGGGCAGGAGTGCTGAGACTTGGGACAGACGGACTGTAGACACACAGAGGGCTGTGCTGTCACCTGCTGAAGGGCAGCCCTGGGCCCCGCATACTCTGTATGTCCTGGTGCTCGGTGGGCCCTGGTGGGCGGGGGGTGGAGGGTGCCCCTAGCCAGCCAGGTGTGCGGCTCTTACCTGTCAGTGCAATTGAGATCCGTGAGGATCCCATCAAACAGAGTATTCAGTACAAGCCTCCATTACTAAGGGGAGTGGGGACCCGCCCTCGATCTGAAGAAGACCCCTCAAAACCTCAGAATCCTTTGAGTTGGGGCCTTGGGTTCCCCTGCAAGCCAGGGGGAGTTTGGTGGTGACAGGAGAGAAGAGCCAGCCTCCACGGGCAGCAGAACAGGGCTGATGCCCAGGTGGTGGGCTTCTGGGCCCTTATGCTTCCAGAACCCTCTCCCGGCCTGAGCCCGCCCTGCTTGGCCCTGCAACCTCCCCTGCCGCCCTCGCGGTTGTGTTCAGACTCCATCGGTGTTAAGGGGAGGCTGCAGGGGCTCAGCGAGCCCGGGAAGCACCAGGTGCTGGCAGGGGGCTGGGGTTTGTCCCATTTTGGCCAAGGCTTCCTGGAGCCAGGGGCGTGGGGTTCGGCCCAACCCGTAAGATCTGGAGGTTGGTGTGCAGAGGAGCTGAGGGCTGAGTCAGGGGTCAGGGGAGAGAGAGAGAGCCTGGCCCGTCCTCTGCGCTCCTTCTCTAGCATGGACCACCGGTTGGGCCCTCTGGTGTCCGATCACTGCCTGATCACATTTCTACACTCGTTGGAAACTAGGGAGGACGGGTCCTGGTGAGGGTCTGAGCTGTAGCACCTCCTCTTAGAAGAGGTGCAGGTGCCGACCACCTCACTCCCATCTCCTCCCCATCCTCAGATCTGAAGAGGGGCTTGGTGTCCTCATCAGAGGCCCCTTTTGGGCATCTTCTCCACCAAGGCCTCGTGCCCTGGGCACGGTGTGCCTCTGCCTGCTTGGCTAAGGGGACCCAGTTTTCATAGCAGCAGGCTCCGCATACCACCGGCAAGCTCTGTTCCCTCATCCAGGATCCATCGGCCTGGGCGGTGGCCAAGCCAACACCTACTGTGGTCTCCAGGTGACCCATGAGCAGGCGTGAACATACAGTACTCAGCCACTGGAAGGTCATTCAAGGACACCAGTCTGGTTGGTCCGTGTGTGCACTTTCACACCCCCAGGGGACTCCAGTGCAGCCCTACCACTGCCCCATCCTGTCATTCAGCCCTCAGCTTCATTGCCTGTAAAATGGGTGTGGGGTAAGGATCTTTACAGTGGGCACAAAATCTCAGCTAACACTCAGCACGTATGTGGCTGACTCTCAATAAACAGTCTTGCCCTTGTGACCGCGAACTACTGGCACGGCTGCCTGCCACACTCCAGGAGTGTGAGACTGGGTAGATGTGCCTGGTGTGTAGGGCGTGTACCAACTGGTATTTAGTTAAGTGTCTGTTCTGGGCTCTGGGGAAACCATAGGAGGTGAAAACCGCTGTGTCCACTGCCTTCACCCAGCTGCGGGAGGACACAGCAGGTGCAGAGGCCCCGGGGCAAGGCTGCAGGCCTGCTGAAGGAGCCTGCAGGTGCAGGGAGCAGGCGGGACCCTGGAGGCCAGCACGGGCCACAGGGGACTTCACGCTCACCGGGCAGACTAATCACCCCATTTCCAGCTTTAAGAATGACCTTCCATGGTCAGCCCCAGGGGTGGCCTTGCTCCAGGAGCCCTGAGAGCTCAGTTAGGTTCTGACCATTGCCCATGTCTCAGCAAATCCTAGTGCGTCACACACTTCCCTGTCACCTGCAGGACACGCCTGGGTGCTGCACCCACAGGATGAGCGTGGTCCTTAGAACACCTTCCTGTGCGGTCACCCTGAGTCTGAAAAGGCCCGGGTAGTCGGTGCCCTGGTTGTTTGGGAAGAGGCTAGCAATGGCCTGTAGCCCACGGTCACTCAGGTAATAGAGATACCAGAACCGTCCCTCCCCCAGGCTCTGGGGAGCTCCAAGCATAGCTTCACCATGAACTCAGTCATCATGGCACAGGCTGGTACTCCCAGCGAGGCCGAGAATAAGAGTCATAGGTCACCAACTCAGTGTAAGGGAGAGATTTCCAACAGAGAGTGCTGGACCAGGCTGGGTTGACAGGTGGTGAGCACCTCATTCCAGGAAGGTGAGGTCGAATCAAGCTGAGGTCGAAGGACTCCTTGCCAAGGCTGCTGCAGAACGTGGGGAAGTGACGTCTGTGTGTGCTTCACGGTGGCTTATGAGAGTATTTTTGACTCCACACCCTAGCTCTGATGATTAATTCTGGGATCAGTCTGACTATAAATGTAGGACTGATGGCCATCAGTCACTGAGCTGATGTGTCTGTGTCTGACATGGGGCCTGATGCTCCTTGTCCTTCATTCCACTGCATCCCCGCAGCTGAGAAGTTGTCCCCATTTCACAGGTGAGGAAAGTGGGGCTCCACTGAGCCTGAGCCCATGCCCTCCCCTGTGCATCCCTGTCTGTTTGGGCCTCGTGTCCATTAGAACCATTCCCTGTCCCTCACCCACTGCCCTCTGCTCATCACCAGCCTCCATGACTTTCCTCAAAATCTCTGATCGGCTCCCTTCTCTGATCAGGCTGGAGAACCTCCTATCTGAGCACAAAATCTCCCAGTTCCCCTGCTCCAGGATGGGTGGCTGACCTTGCAGCAGGCACACAGTGGAGCCCACCTGTGCAGCTGCGGGCTGGGTGATTTGGACCAATTCAATGCCCAGCTGGGTTGGCTGTGTGCCAGGATGGCTCATCAGTGGGTAACAGCATCAGCCACCGGCCAGACTCAGGTTCAAATCTCAGCTTGGTCCCCTAACAGCTGTGTGGCCCTCAGGCAGGTCACTCCACCTCTCCAGGCCCCGTCTCCTCCACTTGTGAAATGGAGCTAGTGACCCAACCCACCGCAGAGAGTGGTTGGGAAGGTCGAATGAGTCGCACCTCGTGGTGTCTTAGGGCTATGCCTGGTGCTAGTTGTCGCGTTGTGCTAGCTGTTACATCCGATTGGTGGGCGCTTGCTTTTTGGAAATGTGAAAATGGCCTAGATAGACCCTGTGAGATTGGAGCTCAGACCTAACCTCTCACCTTGTGCCTGCGGGCCTCTGTGAACTGTAACAACACTGGCTTCAGCTGGCTGGTGCTACTGCGTGTCGGGCACTGTTCTGAGCCTCTTGTGTATGGAGACTCATTCATTCTCCCGGTGACTGTTAGAGAAACACAGCCTCTGCTCCTCCATTTAGCAGGTGAACCATTGAGGCAACTTTCCCAGGGTGACACAGCTAGCAAGAGGCAGAGGCAAGGGACTTCCCTGGCGGCCCAGTGGTTAAGACGCCGCGCTTCCAGTGCAGGGGCACCGGTTCTACCCGTGGTTGGGAACTAAGATCCCAGTTGCCCTGTGGTGCAGCATGACCAAAACTTCTTTTTAGGGTGAAGAGGCAAGACCTTGAACCCCAGCAAGCAGGCTCGCCAGTCCCACATATGTGACCCCTGGGCGCCAGTGGTACTAACCAGCTCTGGCTAACGTGTTCCCTTCTTCCTGGCAGGACGACCTTAAATTCATTCTCTTGCCTGGACTAGCTTCCCTCTCTCCCTCCAGGCAGACAGGCTCCCTTCCCCCTCCAGAGGTTCACACAGAGTTCACTGGTCCCCTGGAGAGAAACCCTGTTATTCTCTGATGAGGACATGGGAGCACAGAGAGGTTAAGCGACTTGCCCAAGATCTCACAGCTAATAGATTCGTAACGGACATGACAGACCCGCGCCCTGGCCCACCTGCCTCCATGCTCCAAGCTAATGCCCTGGTCTCACCTCGCTGTCCAAACATTTCCACGCCCCTTCCGTGCCCTCCTGGGAAAGCAGAGATTTACCACGAGCCAGTGGTGAGGGGCAGACAGGCAGCAATGCTGCTCAGCCTACCAGCATGGCAAGGAGCTGGTTGGATTTTGTGCACTCTCCATGAAGCCAGCTTGCTCACGGCAAGCTTGTTTATTGAGCATGTACTGTGCGCAAAGCAGTACCACCTCATACCTTCAAAGGTGCCGGCTAGCACTCACCAGCAGCCCCGTCCTTGGAAAAAACACAGGCGGCTGCATCCTCCTCTATCCAAGATTCAGGGAAACGGGCGAGTCTGTGCTTCCACTGTCTACCCTCCTTCCTCCAGCTCCACTTCCGCTGTGGGAGACCACAAAGGTGCCTGTCTGTCAAGGGCAAGTACGGTCTGCACGTTCCCGTTTGGGGCGGGGGTGAGGGGGAGCAAAAAAGCCAAACCGCTCCCAGGAAGCACTCAGTGAAAGAGGAGCTTATTATAAATCAAGACGGAATCAACAGGAAGGGGCCTGCTGGGCTAGGAGGTGCCCACCGATTCCCCGCCCTGTGCGCAGGGTGGAGGAGACACAGTCCCTCTGTCCCCAGGCCTTTCACACTTGCTGTCAAGTGTAATTAGCAGCAAGCTTGCCATTGTTGAGTAGTGGGGTTTTTTTTATCCCTTATTCAGTTACTTGTTCATTACCCTCTAAAGGATCATTTTCCCGCTGGTGTTTCTTCTCCCACTGTGTCCTTTCTTTTCCTGTCCTCCAGCTGTGGACGTTTCTTCTAGCTCAGTGACAGAGAGCGACCCCAAACCTGTTTCTGCCCTTGGCAGGGCCGGGTCACCGCCCCAGGAGTCGCTGTGGCAGCTGTTCCCATCTTGTTTCTGCTCTGCCATGGGGTCTAGCTTGCCCAAGGGGGCGCCCGCTGGTCCTGGAACCCTGCGCTTTGGCTGAACGCTCCACTGCCTGGAATTTATAACAGTTCAAAACCTCCAGTAAGGTGTCAAAATGAAGCAACTTTGAGCTCCATTTAGCTGTTCACACCAGGATCAATTTTCTGAAATTATAGCATAATAATGGGGTTTTCAAGGCTTGTCAGTTCCAGGCAGAACAAAGGGGGTTATTGGATTTGAGCCCCACTGCAAGGAGCTGTAAAGAGATGGTCCCAGCATCAGTGGAATGACAGGTGTGGTTGAAACCCCTCCTGGGGTCTACGCCTGAGGCTCTGAATGCAGTTGGCAGGTCACCGGCTGAGTCATCCGAGCGGGGTGGAGACGGAGAGAGACTTAATCTCTGCTGGAATTCAAAGGCCAGCAGCAGGTTTGTGAGCGGACACTTGTTCAGGGGATAAATAAGTAGAATCAGTGAGACCATGAAGGGTCAGGGCCTTTGTGCGGGTGGGAGCCCCAGCTGCCCTGTGGGCTGACAGACAGGTTCACACCATCATCTGGTCCCTGTAGCCCGAGGAGACCCAGCCCTGCTCTCCATGTGCAGAGAACATGCACTGTCAGGAGCCAGAGGCTGGTGAAGCTGTTCTCTGCTCTCGGGACTGCACTTTAAGAAGGGTGCGCCCTGCCTGCCCCCGCGCCCTGGTGGCTCAGGAATGCCTGATCCAGGTTCAGAAGTCGAGACCCCCCCAACCCACAAGGAGCTTGGGCCTCCCAGGGGAAACAGCGCCGTTCTCTGGGCGGCTGCAGAAGCACCCAGCCTCGGTCAGAGCCTTCCCTCCATGGCCTGTGAGATTCCCACGGCAGCTTGAGCGGCCATGATGTTCCAACAGAAGACAATGGGTAGGGGACTTCCTTGGTGGTCCAGTGGTTAAAACCGGGCTGCCACTGCAGGGGGTGCGAGTTCGATCCCTGGTGGGGGAACTAGATTCCACGTGCCACAAGGCACAGCCCTGAAAAAGGAAATATCCTACAGAAAAGACAGTGGGAGGGCGGAACCAGGAGCATTTAATGATGCGTCCAAGATCTTCCTTGTGTCAGTAGCCGTGCTTCAGGGGAGGAGGGCCTCAGAAAGGAGGGCCAGCAACCAGCTGCGGAGACATCAGAAATGGGAATTAGGGTCAGGCCTAGGAGTGAAGGCAGTTTGGACAGTTCAAGCAGGGCCCAGGGGAAGTGGGATGGGATACGGCCTGGAGGAGAGCTGAACCAGAGACACAGGGTAGCTGGAGCGCTGACTGACAGCTCATCTGACGGACAGAGAGGTGGGTAGAAGGGAGGGCAGATGGTGGGTAGGTCAGCGTGTCCAGATGCGTGTGTGCACAGGGCCAGCCACAGAGCTCGCACAGGATGCAGACTGCGGGTCAGCGTGGTGCCTGGAGTATGTATTTGGGCAGGCCCCTGACGCGGGGCTTCTAATACAGCCCACAGTCTGAAAACCCCTGGGGGAAATGGACAGCTTGCCCCCACCCTCTGTAACTGGGCGGGTGTGTCTTTCTGGTCCATTTTCTCTGCAGCCCCAGTGTGCAGCAGGGAATTTAAACACGTAAGCAGGATCTGCGCCCATCGTCCGTGTTTTGTTTTCTAACTGAGGTGAAATTCACATGATGTAAATTAACTGTCTTAAGTGCACTGTTAAGGGCTTCCCTTGTAGCTCAGTCGGTAAAGAATCTGCCTGCAGTGCAGAAGACCCGAGNAGCAGGATCTGCGCCCATCGTCCGTGTTTTGTTTTCTAACTGAGGTGAAATTCACATGATGTAAATTAACTGTCTTAAGTGCACTGTTAAGGGCTTCCCTTGTAGCTCAGTCGGTAAAGAATCTGCCTGCAGTGCAGAAGACCCGAGTTCGATCCCTGAGTTGGGAAGATCCCCTGGAGAAGGAAATGGCAACCCACTCCAGTATCTTTGCCTGGAAAATCTCATGGACAGAGGAGCCTGGTGGGCTGCAGTCCGTGGGGTGGCAAGGAGTCAGGCACGGCTGAGCAGCTAGCACTAAGTGCACTGTACAGGGCATCTGGCGCCTCCCTCTGCCAAGCCAGCCTCACCAGCACCCCCCAGGCGGAGACCCAGTGCCCATTTAGCAGTCTGTCCTCCTCACCTCACCCCCACCCCAATAGCCACCAGTCTGCTTTCTGCCTCTGTGATGGATGTGTCTGTAAATATTCTGGATGCTTTGTATATACAGGACCAACCCTGTGTCGGCATCTGAATGAGAGGTGGTGAGATCGTAGGGCCTCTCCTCTGTCCAGCCCTCAGCACGTGGATGCCCCACCCGAGGCCGCACAGCGGGCACTGTTATCAAGTCCATGGTACACACGCGGAGACTGAGGCTGGCGGGTAGGGGGCGATCCCAGGCCAAGCCCACACCTGCTTCTATCCAGGGAGGATCCGTGTCCGTCGCTCACCTGACACCTCTGGGCTCCTCTACAAGAGTGTGTTTTACGTAATGCTTCTCATTAAAACAAGTTTGCAGGAAGGAACACAGCCACCCGCTCACACCCTGGCCTGGGTTCGCTCTTCACTGCTTGTCTTTAGTGTTGCACTGCCTTCTGGGCTTGGATTTAGGGATGTGAACCTGTATCCTCGGCCCCCTTGTATGGTTCCTAAGGTCACGGGCCTCTCTTCTTGTCTTTAATATCCTTGACCACGTTTGGCACACGGCTTGTGCTCATCTGGGTGGGAAGCCACGCACCTGATCCCAGCCAGTCTTGGCGGGAGAAGTCCTAGACCCAGGTTTCTGCTGTGTATTAACCAATCACCTGACTCCTCAGGGTCTCAGTTTACCCATCTGTGCAAAGGGCTTGCAGGCTGGATGCAAGGAGGTCCCCCAGCACACCCAGCACCTAACACAGACATCGAGTTGCATCTGTGTGATGTAGGAGAACCATCACTGGGCCCCTCAAAAGGAAGGGATGGGAGCTCAGCAGGACCCACAGGTGTCCACACAGCTGCCGTAGAGAGGGAGGGCTGAGGGACACAGTTGCAAAGGAAGTCTTCCTTCCTGCCTCTGCCCAGCCCAGTCCAGCCCAGCCCAGCCCAGTTCAGTTCAGTTGTGTCCAACTCTTTGAGATCCCATGGACTGCAGCACACCAGGCCTCACCGTCCATCACCAACTCCCAAAGTTTACTCAAACTCATGTCCATTGAATCGATGATGCCATCCAACTGTCTCATCCTCTGCCATCCTCTTCTCCTTCTGCCTTCAATCTTTCCCAGCATCAGGGTCTTTTCAAATGAATCAGTTCTTCGCATCAGGTGGCCAAAGTATTGGAGCTTCAGCTTCAGCATCAATCCTTCGAATAAATATTTAGGACTGATTTCCTCTAGGATGGATTGGTTAGATCTCCTTGCAGTCCAAGNTATGGTTTTTCCAGTGGTCATGTATGGATGCAAGAGTTGGACTGTGAAGAAAGCTGAGCGCCCAAGAATTGATGCTTTTGAACTGTGGTGTTGGAGAAGACTCTTGAGAGTCCCTTGGACTGCAAGGAGATTTAACCATTCTAAAGGAGATCAGTCCTGGGTATTCTTTGGAAGGAATGATGCTAAAGCTGAAACTCCAGTACTCTGGCCACCTCATGAGAAGAGTTGACCCATTGGAAAAGACTGATGCTGGGAGGGATTGGGGGCAGGAGGAGAAGGGGACGACAGAGGATGAGATGGCTGGATGCATCACTGACTTGATGGACGTGAGTTTGAGTGAACTCGGAGAGATGGTGATAGACAGGGAGGCCTGGAGTGCTGCGATTCATGGGGTCGCAAAGAGTCGGACATGACTGAGCAACTGAACTGAACTGAACTGATTGATAGATTTGGGATAACATTATTTAGTTTACCACAGATGGATCCTAGATTTCTGGAGCTAAGTGGAATTCACTTACTGTGCAGTTAAATAGCTGTTACTACATGACTCCCACAACATCCAATGTCATTGTCTTTTACTGGATTCCCCACAAAAATGAGAGCCCAGAAGGAGTGTTTATATGTAGATAGTTTGTTTTGGAAGTGGTCCCAAAGAGCACGAGTGATGGACTGAGGAAAGAGTGAAGATGGGAAATCCAATTTAAGGACGCATTATTGGCTTGACCATCTCTGTAGGCTGCTAGGACTTTATCCAGCCAAGACCTTCTGAAGAAGATTTAGAATATATTCCAGAATGGTCTGCCCCAGACAGCGGGACTGGTGGGAGAACATTGGTTCTGTCAACTACTGACCAAGAGTTTCCCCACAGGGTGCTAAATCCCTTCTACTTCAAAATGCACATGCATGAGTCCAAGCAGCTTCCCCAAGGTGTCCTGTGATGCATCAGTCCCAGGGCTGAAAGTTAGAGATATGTGAGCAACTAAGGTGAGTTACGCCAACTGATTGGCTGTCATAATGCCTAAAGTTAAGAGTGGTCCAAAAGAACATAAGATGGGGCATAAAAGATGTCTAGTAAATGGCTCTGTGTTAAGATGGATAATTTTGACTTTCTGTGCTACAGTGAGATGTCAGGATTATTTTACCCAAGTCCGCTATTTTCTTAGAGGGAACATTAGGTCCATGATATGTGGTTGCAGATAAAAGACCAGAAGTCTTTGAAACAGGAAAAAGATGCAATATTCTTTTTGAACACTCACTCATGGTTTTCTTTACAGCCTGATGGAGAATATCAACACTAACAAAAGATAGCACATAAATAAATATTCTTGAGTGTTTTGGTGCTTTTTACCTAGTGTGGGAATCAGAGAAGATTTCCTTGAAAAATTATGATTAAGTTGGAACTAGATTAAGGAGGGGTTATTTAACTAAATAAAGGGAACAGCATTCCATACAGGGAAGAGCCTGTGAAGTATACCGGAGCATAGCATATTCAAAGCTAAGAGAGTCCAACATGGCTGGAGTGAGTGGTAGGAGATGAATCTGAAAAACTGGGAAGTGGTGGGGCAGAGAGAGATTATTCAGGGTCTCAGAGGCCAATAAAGCTTTTGATTTTCCCCTTGGGAAGTTGGCGAAGTTTTTTTTTAATAAATAGGAGATTGGTAAGATTAAATTGCACGTTTAAAAGGCTGAGTGGTAGAGGAGAGGGGCTAGGAATGGATGCATGGGGATGAGTGAGTCCTAGCAAGATGATTGACAAACTGAAGACACAAGTCACTATGAAAAGACACTGGGTCAAACTGGGTCAATCACGTGTGGATTTCAAGCTATCCCCCTGGGATGGAAGTGATATGCATCCATAAGGTTGTTTATGACTTCTGCAAAAGCTGAGGATTCTCATTTCAGATTATAGACACCAGGTGGGTTAGCGAAGATGGTGACAATAATCATGAAGAAAGAGAAGAAGGAGGAGGAGGAGAAGGAGGAGGGGCAGAGAGGAGAGGTGGGAGATGAGGGGAGAGAAGGAGGGGAAGAAAAGGAAGGGGGAAGGAAGGAATGAAAAAGAAAGAAAAGGAGAAAATAAAAGAGAAAAGAAAGAAAAAAGACTAAAAAAAAAGAAAGATTCATAGCATTATCTGGCACAAACAGAACTGAAGGAAGTTGGTGGATTCATATTCTTCTAGACTAATGTTTCTCCACCCTATTCTCAACTGTTAATACTTTGGTTCAAATAACTCTTTGCTGTGGGGAGACCTGCCCTGTGTGTTGTAGGATGTTTAACAGCATCTCTGGACTCTCCACACTATAGGTTAGTAGCAACCTCCCTCCCTTCCAAGCTGTGACATCCAAAAATACCACCACACATAGTCAAATGTGCCCCAGAGGGAAAAAACCACCACCAGCTGAAAACTATTCTACTATACCTTGTAAGTTTTTGGTGCCATTAGAAGGAATATGAATAATTTAAGAAGCCTAAAAACAGGATGTCTTTTGTTTTTAACCTCATTTTATGGGTATTAGTTTTTAATCTTTGAAAATACTTGATTTACTTCTCAATTGTTTTGATTAATGATATTTTAGTTCAATCAAGAGGAGTACCTTATTGCAACCTGTCTGCTGTCTGAGCCAAAATGTTTCACGTGTGGAAAATAAGTCAAGTTGAAAAACAAGTTGAGTCAGTAGGCCTCCAGAACTGTGTGTGAGTAAACTTTTATGTAAATTCATTGGTTCTTTGCTGCTGAAAGAGAAACACTGAGAAGATAAAAAGGTTGGCACTGATGAAATAAATTTTTTCATTTTTTTCTTCATTTTCCACACACCAGAAAGAGTTTACAAGATTTTTCCATGATGCAGAGAAGCAATTTTACTTGCAAATCATCAAACCACTCATTCTCTTTAAAGAGAATAAATTGGCCATAACTGGAAATTTCTCTCATTGCAATGTTATATGTCCCCCTCCACTCCATTTTTCAGTGCCTCAACTGAAGGGATATTTTTTTCCAATATGCAAATCCAATTGTGCATTAAAGCTTGCTTGCCATTGCTTTTGGATTAAAGATCACAGTCCTCAGCAAGGCTCCCTAGTCACGTCTTAACCCACGTATCCCTATGTTACGTGTGCTTTGGCCATACCACTCTTGTCCCAATTCTTTAGATATTCCATGGTTCTGCCCAGCACAGGGCTTTGCACACATTTAGCCCTTTGCCTGGGAAACCCTTCCACATCTTCAATCCAGCTAACTTATTCTCACCCTTCAGAGAGCAGCTCAAGCAATGCTTCCTTAGAGTAATTTCTTTAACCAACCCCCACCAAACACACAAGTAAATAAACGCCTCTTTGATAGTCTAATAGCTCCATATATCTTTTCTTTATGCCTCTAATTACACTTGTCACTTTGTGTGTGCTCAGTTGTTTCGTTGTATCTGACTCTTTGCAACCCTATGGGCAGTAGCCCTCCAGGCTCCTCTGTCCATGGGATTTCCCAGGCAATAATTTTGGAGTGTGTTGCAATTTCCTTCTCTAGGGAATCTTCCTGACCCAGGGATTGAACCCAGGTCACCTGCATCTTCTTTATTGGCAGGCAGATTAAGCCCACTTTATTTTTAATTGTTTATTAATTTATTTATTTTAATTGGAGGCTAATTACTTTACAATGTTGTGGTGGTTTTTGTGATACATTGACATAAATCAGCAATGGGTGTACATGTATCCCACCATCCTGAACCCCGACTCTCACCTCCCCACCGCATCCCTCTGGGTTGTCGCAGAGCACCAGCTTTGAGTGCCCTGCTTCATGCATCAAACTTGCCCTGGTCACCTATTTTACATATGGTAATATACATGTTTCAATGCTATTCTCTCATATCGTCCCACCCTCGCCTCCTCCCACATAGTCCAAAAGTCTGTTCTTTACATCTGTGTCTCTTTTGCTATCTTGCATATAGGGTCATTGTTGCCATCTTTCTAAATTCCATATGTGTGTGTTAATATACTGTATTTGTGTTTCTTTTTCTGGGTTACTTCACTTTGTATAACAGGCTCCAGTTTCATCCACCTCGTTAGAACTGACTCGAATGCATTTTTTTAATAGCTGAGTAATATTCCATTGTGTATATGTACCACAACTTCCTTATCCATTCATCTGCCAATGGACATCTATGTTGCTTCCATGTCCTAGCTATTGTAAACAGTTAAGCCCACTTTCTATTTATATGTGTGCTTATTTGATTAACATCCATCTCTTCCACTGAGCTGTCATCTCTATGGAGCAGGAAATATGTTTGGAACAGAGAAATCCCTGCAGGACATTCCAACACCAGCAGGAAGGCCACGTCCCCCCAAATCCCGCCTCATCAATTTGCCTTGTTGTTGTTCTCTAGTTCATTAAGGATGTTTCCCACACATATATGGCATTACAGTTCCAGGAGTGGATGCTAGTGGCGTACGGAAGAGGAGTCTCACTGCTGTGTCTCCATTGTCAGGGTGGGGGGCAATGGGGCCATTGCTCTTGGCTTTGGGTCTGGATTTAGTGGCAAGTTAAGTGGCCATGTCCCTGCTGGGAGGTCTGGACTGCCCCCCTCTTTGTTTCCCACAAGAATCACCCCTAGTTCCGGGACTGGGGTCATCTAGTCTTTGGACATCTCCCTAGTGGCTGCCCAGTATTCAGGATGAAGAACGGGACCCTGATGAGGGCCTTTCAGGCCACGTGGCACCCCTGCAGTCTCCCTCTGCAGTCACTCAGGTCTCCGTTCACTTCCTCCAGCTCCTCTTAGCATCATGCTCCTCCTCACCTCTGGTCTTCCCACACGAACCTCCATCTTTTTCTCCATCCTCATTTCTTACCTCCCCATGAAGACACAAACTATCAGGAGCAGTAAACTTGTCCGTTCCCCTCTCCACTGTGTGCCCCATATAAAAGCAATGCTGGCGCAGAGTAAGCGCTAAATACAACAATGATCATTGAATTGTGAGGTTTTCCAAACAAACCTTTTTAAATGTTGAAATGTTTATCCCTAATCTGATAAATCAGTGATGTATTAATAGTTAAAAAGTCCATCCTATAAATTCTTTAAGCAACATAGACCAAGTGCTTGAATGTGAGAGACCCTCGATTAAAAATTTAAGAGATGCAGAAGGAAATTATTTCTAATGGTTGGAGACTCACACACTCAAGACCATGTACATATTGGGCAAAATCAATCACTATTCGTCGACAGGAAATGAAATGACCTTGAGATTGTGGAGTCATAGTCTGAGATCCTTGAGAACCGTGACAAGGGCTGAAGACACAAATAAAAATGGCTAATGCAGTCATCCCAGGGTCTGTAGGTTTACAGAACACACTGGCCTCGGGTTCCGAGAGGCCAAGTCACTTGAGGAGAATAATCTGAATGACGATTATTATCATCACTCTTGAACATTACTGAGCCACATACAACGTGCCAGGCTCAGTGCCAGGTCATTCACAGACATTTATACAGTTTGATCCAACACAACAACCCTAGGAAGTAAGTACCACGAATATCCCCATTTTATAGATGAGGAAATAGGTGCTTGGTCCCACAGGAGGGAGTGGTGCTGACCCAGGTCCTTTGGGCCCCAGAACCCATGCTTCCAGCCCCTGGGCTGCACCACCCTCAGAATCTCAGTTCCCTCATCTGTTCCCGGAGGGCTGGGGGATGAGAAGCGAGCATCCTGCCCTGCCAGCTCTTGGGCATGAGGAGGGATGGAGCGCAGAGGGCTTTGGGAGTGCTGACCCAGCATCCCTAGTTCTTTGCCTGTGACCAACTCTTTCCCTGACTTTGGACCTTCCAAGGTGAGGACTCCACTATACCATAGCTTCTGATGAGAACAGTCAACACTTGAGCATCAGCTGAGCATCTTTTCCTGCCATGTTCTGATTGAGGCACTTCTGATCTAGCGTTGGGAGGTGGGATTGGAGTTGGTAAAATGGGAAGCTGGGCCCATGTTGCAGGTGAGCAAGCAAGGTAGCCTGAACCCCAGCCCACAGATGGAGACCCCTTGAGAGCATTTGCAGGATGATGACCCTCAGGGGTCCGTGAGGCTGGTGCTTCCTTTACAGAGGTTCCCCTGTTCCAGGCTCACCTTGACTGGACCACAGAACCTTGGCTTCATTTAAACTTGCTCTTCACTCTTGCCAGTTCATTTCATTTTGTCATCCATTAGTACGAGTTTGCTAATCCACAAGAAGTAGGCCATTATTAGTAAGTTTTAAAGTGAAGAAGTAAAAAGAATTTAAATGGTATCTGCCAGGATGGTGTATCAATATGGTTCTTAATGGGAATCCTTCAAATTTCTCACCACTAAGTATGATGTTTGTTGTGGGTTTTTTTGTAGATGTGTTTATCAGCTTGATAACTTCCCCTTCTATTTCCAGTTTACTGAGAGTTTTTTTTATGAAAGGGAGTTTTGTCAAAGGCTTTTTTCTGCATCTATTGATTCAGCCATGTGACTTTTCTTTTCTAGTCTGTTGATGTGATGGGCTACATTGGTTGATTTTTCAGTGATGAGCCAGTCTTGCCTACCTGGGATAAATCCCACTTGATTATGGTGGAATTATTGTGATGATTTTTGTTTGGCTGTGTCAGGTTTTAGTTGCAGCACACAGGATCTTCATTGTGGGAGTGGGCTTCTGTCTTGTTGTCATGTGTGGGCTCCAGAGCACGTGGACTTAGCTTCCCCACAGCACGTGGGACCTTAGTTCTCAGACCAGGGATCCAACCTGGTTGGAAGTTGGATTCTTAACCACTGGACTACCAGGGAAGTCACAGTGAAATTATTTTTTGCTTTTTGAATTTGGTTTGCTGATATTTTGTTGAGGATTTTTACATCAAGCATTATGAAAGATACTGGCCTATGTTTGGTTGTCTTGTAATGTCTTTTTCTAGCTCGAGTATTAAGGTGATGCTTGCCTCATAGGATGAGTTAGAAATCCTTCTGCGTCTATCCTCTGAAAGAGATTGTACAGAGTTGGTATAGCTTTAAACATTTTTTTAGGACTGACCTGTCAACCCTTCTGGGCCTGATGCTTTCTATTTTGTGAGGTTGTTAATTGTTTATTCAATTTCTTTAATAAATATTGGTCTATTCAGATCATCTATTTCTTCTTGAGTTTTGGCGGATTGTGTCTTTCAAAGAATTGGTCCATGTCATCTAGGTTATCAAATTTGTGGGCATAGAGTTGTTCATGATATTCCTCTGTTATCCTTTTAATTTCCACGAGATCTGTAGTGATGGCCCTGCTTTCATTTTTGATATTAGTAGTTTGTGACTCTCTCTACTTTTCTTAGCCTGATAGAAGCTCATTGATTTTACTGATCTTTCCGAAAAACCAACTATGGTTTCATTAATTTTCTCAACTGACTTGCCTCGTTTTTTTTTTTTAATTAATCACATAGTACCTCAATGTATCTCTTTAAAAATTTTATTTGTTTAGTTTTCATTTATATGATTTTTATTGTCCTAGTACTGCATGCCGTAAAATGTTCTAAGTGCTTGGGATTCAGCAGTGAAGAAAGTGGACAAAATTCCCACCCACATGGAGTTTATGTTTTAGAATTAGAGAAAGTAGGTTGGGAGCGACAATAACCACAAATTTCAAAAATTTATTTTAGTATTCAGTTTCTTACCAAGGCTTGGTCTGAAAGACATAACAAAGCCATAGAATTCTGTTGTTTTCTTCCCTCATTCCTCTCTTAAGTGTATCTCTTTTAAATCCCAAGTAATATTCTTATAATCAATTCACATTTAATGAACTTGACTAAATGGTTTGGTTTGTGACAAAAAGGAGGTGTGTCTCCTGGACTCCTAACTGCAAAGAGGAGTGACTGACATTCCTGGGGGAGTTGAGTGAGAGGAACTTTACAGCCTCTAAACAGGAATGGCTTCTCCATTAACTATACAAAGTGATCTTGGCAGTCTGGAGTGGGGTTAGAGTTCCCAGACTGCTACTGGGGCCCTTGGCCACAAGAAAATAGTTATACCACATCATTGGGCTGGTCTTTCTTCTCAGAATGTGAATCTTATACCAGGAACCTAACTTGGTGACTGTTGGATAAGCCAGGGGAAGGGTGGTCCAGGGAGCAGGCACAGCACAAGCAAAGGCCTAGAGACCTTGACTGCATTTTATCGTCACGTGGTTAGAATCTTGAGCCTCAGAACAGAAGGGTGAGAGCCAGATCCTAGGGTGCCCGTGCTGAAACGTGGCCAATTCTTGGGCACCCAGCTGGGAGGGAGGTTGGAATAATTTGAATGCAGTGTTTTAAGTTCCTTGATTTTGGAGCCAACTGTCTGATTGCAAATTCTGCTTCTGCTGTTTTGTGTTTGTTTTACCGATGTGATATTGAGCAAGTTGCTTAATCTCTCTGTGGCTCAGTTTTCTCATCTGTAAAATGGGGAGAGTGACAGTCCCCGCCCCAACTGGGCTAGGGTGGAGATTCAGCTATGCAAAGTGCTTCAAGCTGTGCCTGGCCTCCAGAGGGCTTTATGAGAGTCTCTCCTGGCTTTGATGCTCCATTGCTAATTCTTAGAACCAGCAGATGGGGTGGGGTGGTTGAGACCCCGGGTCCCCTTGAAGAAACTGAATTCAAGGGGCTTGGAGAGATCACTTGACTGAACTGTGAGCTCTGCCCCGTCTGTCTGACTTCAGAGTCTGCCTGGGGACCCAGGGCAGCGTCTGACCCGTGGTGGGGCTGCCCTGCCCCTCTCATCCCGCTGGGGAAGCTCTTCAAGCACCAGCCCTGGGTGAGCCCAGACCCAGAGGTTCACATGGAGACCCCCAGATGCTCGCAGAAAACAGCCCCATCCATGCACACAGCCCACACCCGCTGGGCCTGCCCTCCCTCCTGCCTCCTCCCACCTCAGCCCGAAGCCTCAGCACACAAAGACCCCTCTCAGTCCATTCCTGGGGAGACAGGAGCCCTCTTCAGATAGTGCCAGAGGCCCAGTCACCAGCCCTTCCTTGTAATTAATATAAGGAAAGCATTTCTGTTGAAATCCCTGCCTGGATTAACCACTGGCTGGAGGATTTAACTCATGTACACACAGAAAATCTCCACAGACTCGTCTCCTAATATTTATCCTTACAACTGGAACATGCAGATAAGGTGAGTGCCTGATGCTGGAGCTGCAGAATAAATTTACATTCTCTAAGCCACAAAGAGCTGCAGATGTATCCATGTTATGGGCCTGGCTGGGGCTCAGGAAGGGGAACAGCAAGCTTCTGACCCATGGAAGGTTCTGACTGGTGCTTCTCCAGCAGCAAAGGCTCATGTGTGAGGATGCCAACACCCTAGAACCAAATAGTCCTTGACTTCCAGAATTGTAAATTCCCAGGTCATAGAATCTTCACTTAGTGGAATCTTACAACTATAAAATATTGAGTCCGATCATGAGGTTTTAGGATTCCAGGAATCTTAACCGTAATCTTGCCCAGACACTCAGCTGTCACTCCAGTCCCTTCCCTGATGTAGTTCTGAGCAGTGTGAGAGCATTTCCAGGCTTCTGACTGCACTCCAGCATTGCCTCCTTCTGGAAGCCCTCCCTGACTCCCCTGGCTGGTTCAGAGTTCCTACCACAAACCCTCTTGGCTCCATCTCCTTTGTCCTGTGAGATCCATCAAAGGTGTTATTTTAAACTTGATCCTCACCCTCACTGTAAACTGTGAAGTGTTGGGGAAAATCTGCTTTTGTTCATTCATGAATCCCCAGCACAGGGTCTGGCACATAGTTGATGCTAAACGAATATATCTTGAACAGCTATCCTTCATCTCCAGCCACAAATATGTGCTCTGGAAGCATATGATGAGTAGCAACCTCGCCTCTGGGTGGTGGGTCTGGCTGAGCCTGCGTGGGGCAGGGTGGGCAGATGACAGCTCTCGGGTGACACCATCCCCCACCCAGTATCTGTTTCCTTCCACCTAGAAGCTTTGGGCTGAAACACCTGCTGGGGGAGCGAACAGGACCGGGATCTGTCTGGGTGTTCAGAGAAGCCATGTGACACCACGAGTCAAGCCCTAGCTTTGGAGCCAAATGCCCGCATTTGAACCCTGGTTCTGCAAAGAGTCGGATATGACTGAGGGACTGAACTGAACTGAACTGAATTTCCACTCTCTAATTGAGTAGACTTGGAAAGTTATTTGACCTGTTCTGTGCCTCAGTTTCCCCACCTGTAAAATGGGTGTGGTGAGAGTTTTTATTACTGAATAAGCTAATAGATATAAAGCCTGTAGCTTAGTACCTGGTACTTAGTAAATGCTCAATAAGTGCTCAAGTCTTTGTATCACCTGCTCTTCCTCTAAAGAAGATGCATTAAAGGACCAAGTAAACAAAATGACCCAACAGTTGACACCAGCCATTGGCCACCCCATGTTGGCCTATGGAGATGGGGGCCATAATTGGGCACAGTGGCCTAGGTTCCACTTACCAAGTGGACCTAGCTACTGCTCCTTCTGGAAACCAACCGGCCAGTGGCACAGGCCATTGCTGAGCCCCTGAGATGGCACCTTTCCTCCATGAGACCAGCTGGTAGGTTGGCCACATTGGGCTCCTTGCATGTGGAGTCCTGCATGCGCCTCGACCCAAAGCTCCTCAGTGGGTGGAAACAGATGCTGAGTGGGGGGTGGTGTCACCTGAGAGCTGTCATCTGCACACCCTCCCCAGGCAGGCTTGTCCTTCCTTCCAGCCCTGCTTCCTTCCCTTCTTTTCCAAGTTGTTGATGCCTAATAAGCATCTCATCCCCAAATGCATCTCAGTTGCTTCTGGTTCTTCAGGATTCTTTCTGTAACCAAGGGCAACCAGTGAGTTTGTATCAGTCACCCCCAAGCTGGAGTCCAGTGTCCATTACTGAATTAGCTAAATGGTAACTGGATGGAAGATGACTTGTCTCTCTGTACCTCAGTTTTCTTATCTATAAAATGGGGCTGATAACCTCCCTGGCCTCACAGGGATGTGAAGAATGATAGGAAAATGCTTTGTCAAGGAAAATGCACACACATGTACACAGATAATTACAAATCTCTCTGCTTACGTCTCTGCCTGTGGTACAGACTGAGTGTTACAAGAAGGGTGGCCCTGGCTGGATCTGAAATTCTGTTGGGAAAGAGGTCTGGGCAGCCTGAGTCCAGTGGCCAACATACCAGCGTGTCCCCACTATATGGCTGCTGTTCTAAGTCCCCACAGAAGGGGGGTGGGCCGTTGAGGTGATGACCGGGCCGGATAGGGTGAGCTGGGCAGGGGGGGATCTATTCCTTTCTCTCCTCCAGCTTCCAGGAAGCCTCACTCCCTGCTCAGGCTGATGCAACACATTTCTGATCAGAACATCTAGATCCATCCAAAGGAGAGGTGGATGGGATGACCACGCAGTCAGGGGAGGGGAGGTTAAAGTCTGGTGGGGGTGGCTTATGAGATTCCCCTCCATATGTGAGTGAGCAGACAGACCAGGATAAGCCATGGATTGTCCAAAAGCCCCTGGCTAGGTGGGGAGAGATGCGGGCAGCCCAGGCATGGCAGGGGCATCAGAAACTGACGCAGTAAAGAAAACAGTTATCAACAAATCAGGGGGGGAGCCATCACCCCTCCCTAGGAGGGAGCCCTTGAGTGATAGTTCCGGGATCCTCCTGCCCTGGTGTTCGCCTTTCACCGATGGTGATGGATATGAGAGCAGCTCTAATGAGGGGAGGCCTGGGCCCTTAGACCTTCACAAGGTCCCACATCTCCACACATCTCCCAGCTGTCAGCATGGCCCGTCAGGGAAACAACCTGAGTAACTTGGAAGAACTGGGGGTTGAAGGGCAAGCAGAGATGGGCAAATAGAAAACAGCGGCCTGGACCAACTTGAGGAATGGTCAAGATAGGCTCTGGGCCTCAGTTTATCAGGGCGGTCAGCAGAGCCTCCATGGTCTCCTGACACAGCACGTGGACTCTCTAGGAGCCTGGGGCAATGGGCAGTGGTCCAAAACAGTGCCTGGCCCTCTCAGCTCCAGCAGTACCCAGTAACGGCAGGCGTCTTCCAGACCAGAGTTCATATCGCAGCTCAGACTCTCAGCTTTATGACACTGGACATGGCACTTAACCCCTCTGTGCCTCATTTTCTACCACTTGTGTCCATTTGGGGGTTAAAGTCTTTAGCACAGTACAAGGCGTAGAGAGAGTACTCGAAAGCTTTTCTTTGTATTGTTAGTATTGTTAACTACCCCTTTCTATAAGCATGTATTGTAGATTTCAATATATCAAGGCAATATAGTTTGTTTTTGAGATCTTACTATATACTCAGCTTTCTTTCTTATTTATCATGGTATCATGAGTGCTTTCTCCCATTATGGAAAAGTTCCTCAAAAACAAGATGTTAATAGCTTCGTGGCAGTCCCTCATCTAGAAGGGTCATCATTTACTTTGTCATCCTTTGTGGCTGGATAAACAGGGCATCACAGTTTTTCACTCTTATCCTTGGGATGTAATAAACATCTCAAGGCATAATCCTTGCTCAAATCCCTGAATGCTTCCTAAGGACCGATTCCTGGAGATGCTATCCCTGGATCAGGGCACTGACATTTTGAAGGTTCAAGATCTTTATTACTTAATTGCCTTCCAAAGAGACTTCCAGCAGCACCCGAGAGTGCCCGGCTCATCACACATTTACCAGCATAGATTTCTTCTCTTTTTATTTAGTCTTTATTAATTTCATGGGCCTGAAATTATATTTCATTGTCTTTTGGAGACACAGAGCCCTGGCCTGTGGCCCCTGTTTCCCAGCAGAGTGAGAATCAAATTAGATGTGGGGGCTTCCAGCAAACCTCTGGATGAAAGGCAGCCTGTGACGGGGTAGCCGGGAGCTGGAGGAGCTGGGTTCTCATCCAACTCTGTGCTTACTTGCTGTGTGACCTGGGTCTCTTACATGGCCCTCCCTGGGCCTCTGTTTATCAGTCATTTATCAGTTTATTATTGCCTCCCAGCTGCCTCCACTTAATCTAGTGCCTTGAGCAGTACCTGATGCATAACACATGCCCAACAAATACTTGTTGAAGGCTGAACTGCAGAAGTGACCTTTATAAAGGGAAAATCGTGCCCCCTCATTATGCTGCTTCCAACCTTTGCTCAGGCTTCCTAACATTCTGTTTACTTCTTTGGTTGGCTCATGGATTTCTGCTTCTACTTCAGATATGAAAGGACACAAGACAGAATATGAAAAAAAAAAAAGCTGGATAAACTACAAAATCACAACTTTTCTTGAGCCCATCAGGGAGCCCAGGGCTGCAAGGCACCCCATGAGCCCAAATGCACAGATTGACAAGACCCACCGAGGAGAGACAGAACACACAAACCCTTGCACCTTTGGCAGAACTCGGGAGAAAGAGGCGGCTGCCACGAAAGCAGGAATGAAATATAAACAGCTAACATTTAAAGAAAATATTTATTTTTGATTGACTGATGATTGGTTTACAATATTGGTTTGGTTTCTGTCGTACATCAACATGAATTAACCACAGGCGCACATACGTCCCCTCCCTCGTGAATCTCCCTCCAACCTCCTGCCCATTCCCACCCCTCTAGGTTATTACAGAGTCCCAGTTTGAGTTCCCTGAGTCATGCAGCAAATTCCCATTGGCTGTTTATTTACATGTGTCAGTGTATATGCCGGAGAAGGCAATGGCACCCCACTCCAGTACTCTTGCCTGGAAAATCCCATGGATGGAGGAGCCTGGTGGGCTGCAGTCCATGGGGTCACTGAGTGTCAGACACAACTGAGCAACTTCACTTTCACTTTTCACTTTAATGCATTGGAGAAGGCAATGGCAACCCACTCCAGTGTTCTTGCCTGGAGAATCCCAGGGACGGGGGAGCTTGGTGGGCTGCCGTCTATGGGGTCGCACAGAGTCGGACATGACTGAAGGGGCTCAGCAGCAGCAGCAGCAGCAGCAGTGTATATGCACCTATGCTGCTCTCTCCATTTACCTCACCCTCTCTCTCTTCTCCCCTACCCTTGTCCATAAGTCTGTTGCCTATGTCTGCATCTCCACTGTAAACAGCTAACATTTTAACAAACTCTCAGAGGCTGAATGTGGACTGGCATGCCAGCTGAGCATTCCTGGGAGCCCCAGACACAGGGGAGTGCACATTTACTCATGGCAGTTTCCCATGGTGCTCAGGCATGCACAGTTCACTCACGACAGTTTCCCATGGAGCCCGGGAGAAAGATGCTCAGGACTGGACTTGCATCTGAAAGAGCTGCTTCACTACGGCATACCGACCTGAACCTTCTCCCACTTCCCGGACATCTCTCTCCTGTGAAGCATAAGCCCAGAAGGACTTCAGGGGGACAAGAACACCTCTCACCCCACCCAGAGCCCAGGAAAAGACCTACAGTCCTGGGGGAGGTGGGCAGGGAAGAAACAAAAGCCACTTCTTGCTGGGGAAGGGGGATGAAGCCTTCCAGCCCTGGTCCCGGGCAAAGGTAAGCTGCTGCTGTGGATAGAAGCCATGGCTGCCTGTGCCTGGGAAGGGATGGGCCCAGGAACCTGAGCTGATACAAGGCAGGACATGCATGCCCACAGGTGGGCTGGATACACAGGTCCAGTCCTTGTTGTCAAGCTCTGGTCTTTCTGGCTTTGTCTCTAGGCTCTGCTTTCTTCTGTGCTCTTCTTCTCACAGAGGCCCTGAAACTTCCAGACCAATCTTCTTATAGTCCCCAGTTCACAGGAAAGAGGTAGCTTCTCTTCCCAGTCCTTATGACAAACATGCTGGGAATTAAATTTACTGACACAGTGACTTCTGAACCCAGAGGTTGATGTCCTGGTAACAGATTCAGAAAACCCCTTGCTTGTCTCTCCCTCATCCCATAAGGGGGTCCCCTGGGCCCTCAATAAAGCCAGTTTCCAGGCCGGCTGCAGGATCTCAGGGACTCCACACTCCCCAGGCCGATAGATTCTCCCTGCATGCCGCTGGGAGCAGTCTTTTCTGAGCATCCTGACCTGCCTGGGGCTGGCAAAGCAGCCCAGGAGGACACTGCCCCTTCAACACTGACACNAAAGTAACCGTTTCTTCATTTTATGCCATTTCGACTTATGAAAGGTTTTGTAGGCTGTAGGAATGCTCTTCTTTTGGATAGTGGGAGTCACCTGTATAGAGAACTGTATTACACACCATATATGTGCTATTTCAACGAATTCTCTGGTCCTGTGTGAGGGTGATGAGGAAACAGGTGAGCCATTTCTAGGAACATATCAGGGCCACACAGCTGGCATAGGGCAGCATCTAATTTTATCCCAGGAACAGCTGACTTCACAGTCCTTGCTCTCACCCTTCAGCTGTACCACCAGCCACCAAGTGGTCCATCATGGAGCAGGGAGGAGGGCCAGGGAGCTCTGCAGGGCATGGTGCCCAAGGCAAAGGGGAGAGAGCCACGGACTCTCTTCTGCTGAGTAGAAGAGAGTCACTTCTGTACTGGGGCCTCTCAGAAAGCATAAAGTGGGATTTCATTCATCTCTAGGCTTTCAACACCCAGCACATTGCCTACTACAGAGAATGTTTGCTGAGTGACTAAAAAATACCTCAGGGAATTAGTGAATGGATAAAGCAATGCGGTGTTGTTAGACTTTGAACTCAAACTATACTTACTAGGATTAGATTTAGCAATATGTGACAGAAAGCCCCATAGTGCTTTAAGCAAAATGCTAGTAGATTTTCTATAGAGAAGCCCATAGGCAGTCTGAAATTGGTATAGCTTGCAAAAAGTGAAGAACTAAATCTTCAGTATTGTTAACCCGTGATTCCAGAATGTGGCTCCTAGTGTGTAGTTTTACCTTGACNAAGCAAAATGCTAGTAGATTTTCTATAGAGAAGCCCATAGGCAGTCTGAAATTGGTATAGCTTGCAAAAAGTGAAGAACTAAATCTTCAGTATTGTTAACCCGTGATTCCAGAATGTGGCTCCTAGTGTGTAGTTTTACCTTGACACTCAAAAAAGGTGCTAGAGCTCCAACCATTGCATCCCCATTCCAGGTAGCTAGAAGCAGAACAAGGAATAGAATCCACATTATCCCTTTTAAAAGTCTTCCTAAAGTTACCATACAACTTCTGCTTATACCTCACTGGCTAGAACCTAGTTACATAGTCCACTTCAGCCCCAAGCAAAGCCAAAAATAGTCCTTTAGCTGGAACCTTTGCTGCTTTGAGTACAAGCTGTTATCAAGGAGAACGGGGAGAATGGATGTTGTGGAAAGCAATCAGCAACCTCTGTCACTAGAAGTGAGTGGCTTTGTACAAACCTGCATGCATATGGCATCTCTTCCCAGGGAAGGAAAGGCCCCTTCACCTCCTGGGGAAGCGGTTATCTTAGGGAACTCCAGGAAGAGCAGGACTTGGCAGGTATTTGAGATTACATCTGCCTGATAAAAGGATGCCACTGAACTCCAGCAAATGCCATGAGGACAGAGATAGGAGCTCTTGGCTGGTTCCAGGTGCTGTCCCCAGCAGTGAGGCCTCCTTATCGCAGCTGGATCAGGGCCTACTCAACAAGGCCCATTAAAGGGACTGGACTTGGATTCCATCGGTGCCCCAGGGCCAGATGTTTAGAACCATCTGCTTTCTGACAGAAGATAAAAAGGCCTGGGCCAGAGGATTCTTTTCTGGGCCGCCTGAGCTAAGAAGTTTGCACTGAAAGTGGGTCCCAAGACCCCCGGTCACCTGCAGAACTCCCAACTTGGCACACGCAGGCTGGTCAAGTTCAAAGGCAGCTTCCTCAAGGGGATAAAGACACTAGGCAGAGGCCATCATGAGGAGGCAGAGCTTTGCCCACTCCCTGAGCCCAAAGCTGCTGGGCCCATAGAGCAGAGCCCAGAAGCCCAGGGGGAAAGCGTGCTGTGCCTGAAGCAGGAGCTGCACACAGGGAACGTGCTCTTGGCACTGCTGTCAAGATGATGGAGCTGCAGGACCAGGGTTAGTACCTGGCTCCCTGACACTGCCAATTCTGGGTCTCTCTTAGGTGAAGCCAAGACTACCATCCATGGGCCAGGAGGAGAGGGGGAGTGTTCCCTTCTTCTTCTCCTCCCTGGGTCCTTGGGTCCCCGACTGTTTCAGCCAAAGGCCATCTCCTGTCTGTTCCATGGTTAAATCTTGGTATAAACAGAGTTTTGAATTGTTCTTTGTTTCCTCAGGGGAGACAAAGTGAGCCATATTATCGTGCCCACTTGACAGATAAGCAAATTGGGGTACAAAGAGGGTTCAGACATCCGTCCAAGCTCTCTGTCAGAATCTAAGGGGATAAAGCTGAAACTGTCTAACATCCAAGGAGGAGGCTGTCACTAAACAATGGAACTTTTGGGAGAAGAGCTCCTCTCCTAATGGTGCCCACACCGTTCGCCTCTGTCCCAAGAAGTCCAGATTTAGTTGAGATGATTAATGAGATGTGGTCAGCACCCACCAGGACTCTCCCTGGGTAGACTGCAGCTTCCTGGTTTAGGCACCCATGCCAGCCTGCCAGCTAAGGGCCAGTGTGGTGACACCCAGGGAGGGGTTCCCATGGAATCCCGGAGCTGGACCACCCTTGTGCTCACCTGTTGTGAACGAGCGCCAGCCTCTGCTCCTGGTCTCTCTGCTGGTGTCCAGGGGAATGACCACATGTCATCCCTCCCTGTCCCAGCCCAGCAGACATGGAGGAGAGGCAATTGGCAATAAAGGCCAGTTCTAGGCCCTAAGTGCCTGCAACAAAACTGAGGAAGATGAGACCTCCCCAGGACCCTGCAGCCCCTAACCAGCGATGGCACAGACATAGCATCCAAAGCTCCACCTCTGCTCCCCTGGGTTCTTGAGATCTTCCTTTCCAAAGGCAAACATTTCTGTAAGGAGTGCTGAAGGCCTCCATTTCCCCAGCTATAAAACAGATATGAAAATCCTTCCCACTCAGAAAAAAGAGACTCTGGGAAGCTGTAGGAGAAATTGCTGACATATTGGCTGGGGCAGCAGATGTTCAGGATTCGTGAACCTGAGAGGTAGGCATGGTGGCCTTAGGGGCCCAGCAACGGAAGGGCACCCGCGATGGGAGAGCTGCCTGTCTCCCCTGCAGGGCCATCCCGCCCCTCAGTGGCTACCCCCAGTGGCCACCCAGCCTGTTCATCCGTCCTGGGAGGGTTCTGGAGCAGGGGCCTCATTTAGGGGGTCGTGGTCGGGGAGAAGTGTGGAGGAGCTGGCCTGAGAGCTGGGACTGGACTTAGGGGAGAAGAAGGAAGGTGCCCTGCAGCGGAACCAGGAAGCGGCCTCCAGGCAGCCTGCCCTCCCCGAGCACCAGCCTTTGCCACTGTCCATTCATCCTTTGAACAATGTGCCTTACATTTTATAAAGCAACTGCAGATCTGATTTACTCTATGTGATAATCTGTCTTACAGATGAGAAAAGGGAGGTTTGAGGATACTTCATAGTTTGTGAGGCAAGAACAGAATCCAAGTCCCCCTCTCCCTCGTGTTCTCTATGTGGAAACGACAAAATCTGGTCCCAGGAAACCACAGACAAATGGTATTTGTCCCATCTGTCAAGGAACTGTAAAGAAAAGAGAGTTTACCAGAGGAGCCGAACATCATTTGTGTGTGTGTGTGTGTGTGTGTGTGTGTGTGTGTGATGTAGAACAAGTGATTAGATCCAGCGAGAGATTTTGTTTATTTTGTGCTTCTGAGTGTTTTTCACATTTCTTACAATGTTGCTTTTGTAATTAGATATAGAAAAAAGAAACAATAAGAGTTATTAAAATCATTTTAAATAATGAGAGAGGGTAATTGGGTTATAAGGAAACAAACATGGATTTGGAGTCCGGAAGCTTGGCTCCTAGTCCTGAATCTTCCCTTTCCCTGCTGTGTGACCTTGGCCATGCAGGATCCCTCTCTGGTCTTCAGTTCCCTCATTAAGAACCCAAGCACTGGTCTAGAAGCTCCTGCAGAACCTTTCCCTACTGGTCTCTCTGGGTCATGAATAGTCACTTCTAAGGACAAAGCAGATCAGGGATTCCCAACGCGAAGCCCCAGACTCCAGACTTCCATACCCACTCCTTTGCTTTTGGGATTCTGGACTCAGGACATAGCCACGACCACTCCCTGCCGTGGGGAAAGAATGAGAGGAGGCAATTCCCCGTGAATCTGACAAGTTGTTTCCAGCTGCTGCTAACATGTCATTAGCAGGATTTTCCTAAACCTCACATCTGCTTTCCAAAGTCACACCAGGCAGAGTGGCCTTCTTGTCCTCCGCCGCCCTCCAGGACTCAGAGCCTGAAGAAGAAAGAATGCACCCCCACGTTTCTAATCGGAGCCATGCGTGCCTCACTAGCTGGCTCCTCTCAGGTTGGAGTTTAGAAGCCTCACCGAGACGTCTGGACGCCCTGATCCCTGCTTTTGCTCTGGGGCTGTGTCTACTACTTCCAGATGTTTACACAGCTGGCTGGATTACTTAACTGCCTTGACATCATACACCTTGATATTTCCTCTACACAAAAACAGTTCAGATGGGAAAGAAACTGGCTATTGAGAAGCTGTGCTCTGCGGAACTAACCAAAATAACATTCCAACTCACCAAGGAGAAGCTGAATGCCTTGGCTTGCATGCACTGGCCCCACACGAATGCACAGGCCTCGCCTCCCCATCTGCTAATCGAACGGGTGGGTTTGGACGGCTCTCAAAGTTCCTTTGGATGCATAGAATTGAAGTTGCCTCATTGGACAGATTTTGATTCCAAGTCCTGGGGTGGGGAATTGATTTTATTCAACTGATAGCTACTTGTAGAGAACCAAGTACCAGGGTAAGACTGCTGCTAACTGCTAGGTCACTTCAGTCGTGTCCGACTCTGGATGGACACAGAAGATAGAAGTCCCATCATGCTAGTGAGTGGCCCCAGGGATTCCTGTGTGTCAGGCTCTGTTCTGAGCCCTTTGTGGCTAGTATCTCTTTCTTAACCTCATTAACAGGAGATCTGTGTGTTTTGCTTGGCTTTATAAGATAAAGGGACTGATGCTTAGAGATGTTAACGAATTTACTTCAAGTCACAAAATCTGGGGCATCCACACCACTAAACATCACTGCATACTGTTCCTCAAACATTTCCTACCCATAGAAACACCCTCTAGTCCAAAAAAGAGACACAGGTCAGGTAAAGAATATACATTTTCACTACCAGAAGTTGGCACGTGCCACAATCAAGACATGTACCAAGCGCTAGGAGAGCTCTCACTGCTTGGGAAAGGCTGCCTGGAAAAAGGGCCATTTGGACTAGGCTTTGAAGGCTGACTAAGAGTCTACCTGGCAGAGGCAACCAGAGGAGACCATCACTAGCTGATGGTGATGCCAGGCCCTGACACGGTTCAGTGCTTCCAGAACACTGCTGTTCTCACAGCCTGCTCATTTCAGGAATGGCCCAGAGGGCTCTGGGTCTAGATGTCACTTGATGACCAACAGTGGCTTTTTGGCACACCTTCTCCCTGACTGTCAGCCCTGTAAGGCCAGGGGCAGGGACTGTCTGGGGTTGTGCCCTGGCACCTGGCACCAAGCAGAGCACAGTCTGTTTTTACTGGGCAAATAAATGTTTCAGTTTGCAGGACTCGTTCCCCAAGCAGCAGCAGCAGGAGCGTAAACAACTAAATTTGTTGTGGGTGGTTTGCCAGGCACCGTGCTAAGTCCTTTTCATGCATCATCTTATTTAATCCACCCAAAGCCATGCTCTGAGTAAAGAACGATGATTTTCCCTACTTGACACGTGAGGTTAAATAACTCATCCAAGGTCACACAATGAGCAAGTGTGGAGCCAGGATCGTGCCCAGCCTGGGAGGCTTCAAAACCCAGGGCTTAACCCCTCTGCCTCCGGTTTCTCTTTGTCATGGCCTTGCCGCCCTCTTAGCTCTCCAGGGAGAAGGAGCTGTTGCAGGCAGGCCTGATGTGCCACAAACCTCCCAGCACATCCTGCCCCTTTGTCCTCAGACATCTGTTTATCATCTCCCTGATCTGGAGCCGGCCGGGCCCTGCCTCCTGCCTTGCCGTGATTCAGATGTCGGGGAGGATGGAAGCCAGAGCCCAGCGTCTGAGCATCTGAACTGGCAGAGCGCAGGACAGCCTGGTGCACCCTTGCGTTTGTATTGTCAGCCCACAGCATGGCATTTGTCAGAGACAGGGACTCATGGACGCCACCCAAGCCTCCCCAGGCTTCTTGCTGTGGCCAGCCAGCCAGCACAGCACCACCACCCACAGTTCTGAGAAGGTGATAGAGAGAGTATCCTGCTTCCTGATCCCTCCCCAGCACCCTCTGCTCCACTCTCTGAGACGCCGCCTCCCCCACCCCCAACTCTGCTGCAAGCCTCCACTGGGATGGGATTCCTCTTCCCACTTTAAGCAAGAACAGGAGCAGCCCTGGACATTTCTGAAAGCAATGTTCTTTCCAAAGCATGTTCTCTAAAGTCTTAGCCTTGAGAGATGTCCTGCCAAAGAAAATAAAAGAAGAAATTTCGGAAGATGCTGCAGACTGTGTCCTGCCCTTGCGGTTCCCGGGGCACACTGAAGTGATGCAGACACTGAGAAGGTCTGCAGAATTTCCCAAATTACCCTTTATTCTAGGCACGCTTGCTCTGAATGGGAGAACACCCTTCACTACCTGGAGGGGAAACCAGGTTCAGGCAGGAGACGCCTCCCTCACATGCTCACATGCCCACCCACCGGCAGGAGTCCCCGCCTCCCTGGACATGTGCAACCTGGAACCCCTCCCCCTACTTCTTGCTCTGGGCATCTCCTACCCTGCCAGAAAGTCCCTGGTTCATGCAGCAACCCCAGAACGGACTTTCCTGTCAGTCCTCAGAGCGAGAACAAGACCAGTGTTTGGCTATAAGGAGTCAGGGACAGACTCATCAGCACATTGCACTTACGCAGAGATGCTCAGGACTGTGGAAGCTCCTGTCACTGAAGGCGCAGGTGCAAGGCTGGGTGGACTGATGGCCGGGGAGTCTCGTCTCAGAGAGAGGTTAGCCCCTTCCTACCTTTCGGTTCTAGGGCACTGGGAGTACCCTCAGTGGATCTTGAGCCACACTGGATAGACCCTCCAGGAGCGAACCCCTGGGACGGCACTCACCGCACTTTACACTAGGCATGTGCTTACCTATCAGCTCCCCAGAGAGACAGGAACCCACACAAGATGTTCCGCCCATGGATCTGCCCCCCGGGGCCTGCATATGTCTGTCCCACAACAGGACTTGACACAGGTTTATTGACTATGTGCTAGATTTCGGTCAGTGACTGTTAACACGTCACGTTCCTTGAGAAGCAGACTCTGGGCCGGAGATTAGTGTGGGATGTGCTTAGGATCCCGCCGGCAGGAGCAGGGCAGAAAGCAGATGTGAGCTGAGGGAGAATCAGGCTGCGAGGCAGTCATGGCGAGGCCTCAGCTGGCCCCATGGGAGAGCACTGGAGTGGTGGCCTTTCACAGGGCTGGACCTCTGAACCTCGACGTGGCCTGGCAGTGAGTGTGGGCTGCCCAGGAGAGGAGCATACCCTTGACATTGCAGCTCTGTTTAGCCAGCCAGCTCCTAAAATCCTCCTAAAGAGGTCTGACCAGGGAGCACCGTCAGCTGAGGACATACCTGGCAGCAGGAGAAAAAACCCCCCTCATCCTGCAGGGGAGACCTGGACGCCCAGGCCAGAGCAGAGCAATCCCATACCACTGACCCCAACCCCGGCTTTGCTGCCTGGCCAATCTGGACCTTCCTTCTCCTCCTGGCCCCTCTGTCCAAGCCAGCTCTCTCCTTCCCTCCCTCAGTTTTCCTTCGTGCAGGACAGGGGCTCCTCCAAGGGGCAACCCTTGCATGGGGGGCTGGAGTGGGACATCAGCCAGTGAGTGTCCTACCAGGGCCATGATTGGAGCGAGCCAACTGTATGCTGTTAAGAATAGGGATCCCACCTGGTCCTCCATCCCTCACATGCTAGCCAGGCGACTTCCACAATTTGCCACACCTTCTGATATTCATTTCCTTTTAGTGAAGCAGAGGTGATGGGGCTCAGTTCAGGGGGTGCTATGCCCTAAGGCTGGAATGAGAGAATAAAGAGCACTATCCACACTCAGCAACATGGGTGATTTTGTTCTCACTATTGTGCTCCATCCTGCTTGACTCCATGTCCGCAGAGTTCTCCATCGCCCCCACACGCCCGCCTCCTTCCCTCTGGCATGAATATTCTGTGCATCATTTCATGAATAAACTGGTGACCCAGGTCTGTCAGGGCAGCCCACTGCTTTCGCTTGGAGTCTGAGCTGGACCCTCCTGCACTGAGCCTTCAGAGAAGCTGGTGTGGATCCCGGGAGGGAGAAATGGATTGCTCGGCCAGGGGCTTTCCTCTGCTGTTCTCTGTGCTGGCTGGGGGTCCCATTAGTGAACCAGCTCAGACTTTCCCCAGCAGGAGAGAACACTGGCATTGCAGGATAGCTTGTAGCTGTGAGAGTGCCCAGCTCTTAATGGAAGGGGATGGCAACCCAAAACACTGTCCATTAGCAACATCTGCTGTGACCCCAGTCGCTCCCCACAGAGCACATCATACGGTCTCCTGGTGTTCCGTCTTTGCGGATGGAGGATGTTTTCCTGGTCCAGGACTCCTCATTAGCACTGATGGAGATGCTCATGCCCCAGAAGGATGTGGCTGCAGGGAAGTGAGGGGGCTTTCTCAGCAGGGTGGTGAGAAGACAGGGACACGGAGTGGGCAGTGTTTGGCTTTCCTAAGGGGTTGCTATTGGTCAATACACAGTGGTCCCAGCCAAGGATGGCCATGCAGTAGCAGGAATCTGCAGCTAATGGTGATATGGGGAGTTTAGGGGAGCACAGCTCCATGATTTGGGGGTTGGCAGCAGTTGGGAGGAGTCTATTCAGTTCCAAACTGGGCCCCCATCAGCACGAGATGTGGAAAAANTAGGACACGGTGCCTGAGAAGAGAGAAGAAAGGGACAGAGAGAAGACTCTGGAGAGCACATGGAAGGGTCTTGCACAGACTGAGAGCTACTGTGGCCCCACCTAAGCCATCCTAAAGAAGATTCTGGAGAACCACACTGTCTCCAAGTAACTTAATGTTACATTGAAGAATAAAGCTCAACAATATTTATAACAAAACAAAAATATCCAGCACCCCATAAGGTAAAATCCACAGGGACTGGCAAAGAAAGCTGGAGTGGCTATAGTAATATTAGACAAAGTGGGTTATAGAGAAAACAATATTACCAGAGATAAAGGCGATGATATTATGAATTCATCAAGAGGACCCCAAAATGTTTATGTACCTAATAACAATGCTTCAAAATATATAAAACAGAAAAATGATACAACTGCAAGAAGAAATAGACAGATCCACAATGATAGTCAAAAATTTCAACATCCCTTACTCAATAATTGATAGAGCAAGTAGACAGAAAGTCATAAAGGATATAGAGAATTTGATCAACACTATCAACCAACTTGATCTAAGTGACATTTATAGAACACTCCACCCTGTGACAGCAGCGCACACATTCTTTTCATGAGTATATCTAAATATGCCAAGATAGACCATATTCTGACTCATAAAACAAGTCTCAGTNAAAGGATATAGAGAATTTGATCAACACTATCAACCAACTTGATCTAAGTGACATTTATAGAACACTCCACCCTGTGACAGCAGCGCACACATTCTTTTCATGAGTATATCTAAATATGCCAAGATAGACCATATTCTGACTCATAAAACAAGTCTCAGTGCATTTGAAGGGTTCAGGTTCTCCAGAGTATGTTCTCTGACCACAACAGAAATAAATGAGAAATCAGTAATTTAAGAGGAAGTGCTCTTTGAGTAACAGAAAGATCTCTGAAAAACCTCCAAATATTTTGAAACTAAAAAATAGCACACTTCTAAATAACCCATGTGTAAAAGAATCAACCAAAAGAGGAACTAGACAGCATTTTTCACAGAAAGAAAATGAAAACAACATATCAAAATTTGTGGGATGCTGCTGAAGCTGTTCTTAGGGGAAATTTATAGTACTAAATGCCTGTATTAGGAGAGAAGAAATGTTGCAAATCAGTGACCTCAGCTTCCACTTGAAGAAACTAGAAATAGAAGAACAAATTAAATTCAGTGTAACAGAGAGGAAATAATTATGAGTAGAAATCAGTAGAGAAAAGCAATAGAGAACATCAGTGAAACCAAAGCTGATTCTCTGAGAATATCAATAACATTGATAAACCTCTAGTCACACTGATCAGAAAGCACGAAGGGAAGACACAAGGTACCAGCATCAGGAACGAGTCAGGTGACATCACAGATTCAATACATAAATTATTTAAAATTCCTCTGCGTGTGAGACTTTTTTCATGTGTATGTATGTGTATGTATTCGTTCATTCACATCAGTGCGAACTCATGCATATTTATTTTTTTATCTTGTGGGTTATAATCCAATCTTACTCTCTGGGTTCTGTTCAGATTATTCCAGCTTTGGCCACCGAAAGTTCTTTCAGCTGGCTCTCGTGTCCCTTTGAGTGTCACCTGTCTTTATGAGTTTTCCGTTTGTTTGGTTGTTCCTGGCACTTTCTTACTTCCTGGCATTAAACAGTGTGCCATGCTCATCTTATATATTTCCTGCCCTGGATCTAGAATCAGCTTTTTCTTCAAGGAGCCTTGGCTTCTTTTATTGGAGAACAGTACGAGAAACTCAAGATGTGGGTATCAGGTTTGCTTGTTGTGACTGGGATGTCATTGCCTCTAGGCTCTGTCAGCTCTCAGAGTCAGGAAATAAAGTTCTGTAGCACTAACCCATGCATAGGACTTGGGTATAAATATTTCTATATGTAAATCTCCATGTCTATATTCAGCTAAATATGAATTCATACTGATGTCTCCAACTCTAATCCATTACCACATGGCTCATTCTAGCTTTATCCCCTTCTTTGTCTGGAACCTCCCACCCCGGCAGTGAGAAAACGTGGCTCCCGACATCTGCTGTCCGCAGGAACACTTGTTCCCAGTGTAGGGGTACAGTGGTCTCAGAACTGTTAAACCATATGCCATAGCAAACACCTTTATCCCCTAGAAAACGGTGCTTACATGCAGTTTCTGGTTTTGCCTTCCAGTCTCCACCCATTTTCAAAGTTACAGAGGTCAGCACCTTTATTTTCACCTGCCTCAGTGAGGGAATTTCATGCATTTGTGAGAAAGTTAGATTCTTTTGTCACTGCATCCCACCCTGGAATCCCGGACCTCCTAAAGGATTTTTCAAAATCTGCATACATTCACCCTTTCTACTGTAAGTTCTAAGGATTTGGACAAATGCAAGGTATCATTAATTAATCCACCATTGCATTGCAATAGTATTACACATAATAACTTTTTTGTCCTGAAAAAAATCTTCCATACTTCACCTCTTCAATCTTCCCTGTTCCCCAAACTCCTTGAAATCACTGATTTGTTTACTGTCTCTGTAATTTTGCCTTTTCCGGAATGTCACATAAATGTAGTATTTTCAAATGATATTTTCCCCCTTAGCAATGGGCATTTAAGATTCATCCATGTTTCTGTGTAGCTTGTTGCTCATCCCTTTTTATCACCAAGTCATATTCCATTGCTTGGATGTACCACAGTGTCTTTATCCGTTTACCTACAGAAGGACATGCGGGTTGCTTTCAGCTCTTGGCAATTATGAATAAAACTGCTATAAGCAATCACACACAGGTTTTGTGTGTTCACAAATTTTCAGATCAGTTGAGTGAATACCTGGGAGTGTGACTGTTGTTGGATCATATGGTAAGACTATGTTTAGCTTTGTTAGAAACTGCCAAACTGTCTTCCAAAAGGGCTGTACCATTTCATATGCACACCAGCAATGGGTGAGAGTTCCTGCTGGTTTGTATCCTCTCCAGCAATGAGGACTGTCAGCAGTGGAATTTAAAAAAAAATCTAGATACATGGGCCCCATTCCCAGAAATCCTGACTCCATCAGCCTACGGTGGTGCCTAGGCCTTAGCATTGCTGAGAAGCCCCCAGGAGATTCTGTTGTGATTCAGGCTTGGAACCAGGGAGTTCCGTCAACCGCCTCGTTGTACAGATGGAGAAACTGAGGCCGTGAGGGCAGTGGCGCTGCAGTGGGGCTGACCTCTACTCTTCTCCCGGCTGGCAGTCTGGGAGGGGCTGTGTGATTCCTGGGTAAGAGCCGGGGCTCTGGAGTCCCACGGTCCCGGGCTGGAATCCCGAGTCTGCCTCTCTCCAGCTGTGTGACTTTGGGTGAAGGCCTGCACCTCTCTGAGCCCCTCCTGGGTAGGACGAGGACAGTCCCAGGACCTGCACTCAGGCTGTGTGAGGACGTGTTGGGTCAGTGAGGCCAAAGTGCTCCCCAGAGCTGGGCTCACACTGGGGCCGGGACACTGCCAGCCACTGTCCCTGGGACTCTGTCACGTGGCTCCGTTCCCTGTGCGGAGGTCCCATCCAGGGAGGTCTGTTCCGCCCCTGCCTGGACCCCGGGCTCCCCTGCCCCATCCTCCCACTCACCGATCTTCTGACTTTGCCTCCAGCCCGGGGGGCTGTGGCTCCACCCCTTTCCCCTCTCCTTCCACCCCTCCTTTTTCTTCTCCCAGTTAACAAAAAAGCTTCACTTAAAAAGCCATCTGGGAGGATGGATGGTACAAAGGCACATTTTGTAGAGTAAGTTTTCAGGGAGAAGAGCCAAGAAATTAAAGGCGCAGCACTTAGGATTCCAGTCTTATTAGGCCCCGAGCTCCGACTGCTGGGGAGCTGCGTTCCGTATCACAGCCCATCCCCCACCGCAGCGCCCGGGGCTGTGGGCTCGTCTTCACTTGTCTCTGAGAGCTCCTGCTGCAAACGTCTAGGCTGATCCCCTCGCTCAGGACGCACGCCCCTCCTCTCTATCACAGGGAGGGGCTGCGGCCAGCGCTCCTCTAACCCGAGACCCCCGCTCCTGTGTGAGCGCCATCCCCCCTCGGGCAGCTGCTCCCCCTCCCTACAGGAGTCCCGGGTGAAGGTGATCTTCTGTGGGATCTCCCAGGGCAGATTTAGGAACAACAGGAGAGACATGTGCACCGCCAGGACGGATGGGCAGCCCTGGGGAGGGGTAAGGAGCTCCCCATCACTACAGGTATGCACAGAGGAAGGGTGCGTTTGGAGAAGCAGAGAGGCTTTGGAGGCCAAGAGATCTGGGCCGAGTCCCGGTCACATTGCTTGCAAGGAGTCTGACCTTCAGCAGTGACTTGTACTCACTGAGGCTCGGTTTCTTCATCTAGAAAATCAGGCAAAATAAGTTCCCATGTCCCAGGGTTGTCATGGAAACAAAAGGACATAATGTGTGCAAAGCACTGGAGCTGTGAGTGCAGAGTATGGTTGCGGGGAGGGAGGAGGCTGGGTTATGACACCCCGAGCCATCTACGATCCCAAACTGCTGTAGTCGTAGACCTTGAGATCCAATAATTCAATTATCCTAAGATTATAAGATTTCCTAGGATTCTAACTTTAAAGTTTATGATTGTTATTCTTCTCATCTAAGTCTCCTCAGGAACATAGGCTGTGTGATTCGAATTCTAAACCCGTCCCTTCATTGCTGCGGCGGCTCAGCCGTGGGCTGCCTGCTCCACGGGGAGTGTTTATCTCTGTTCTCTTTCCACTTCAGATCTTCCATCTTTATCCCCCACTGGCCCATTGCTACTTCTTCAGGGACACGTTTTCTAACTCCAGCCTTATCCACTGCACCTTTTGTTCAAAGCGCACCAGGCCCCTGCGGTGCTGCTGAATCGTGCCCTGTACCCCGCCCCCAGCACACGCTCCTGCCCTCCCCATCAAAACTCATCTTTGCGTATTGAAATCTTCCCTTATTTTCAAGGCTGAAGTCAAAGGCGCGCCTTCCGTGAAGTTTTCTTCCCCTCCCAGTTGAAATGAATATCCGTTGCCTCTGTTTTCTGCACAGACTTTGCTCTAACCACGATTACAGCAGCTGTCAGCAACGAACGCCTGATTTTTGGAGGCAGCAATATCTGCCCTTCACCGCATGGTGACCCCCCTCTGGGAGACCACTCCGTGCTCCTCTGGGATGGAGGATGTGCGGATCTGATTGGTCAGCGGCAGGACACTGATTGGGGCATGCTCACTAGTGGGCGGGGTCAGCGCCTGAGAGGTGCTGGCGCTGGACCCCTCTCTCCTTCCACGCCTCGCCTGCCTGCCCCTGCCTGCAGTCAGGAGGCAGTCAGCTCTGCAGACCCAGCCAGGATGGAGCCGGGGCGGGTATCTCTGCTTCCCCGCATCACCCTTCTCTTTTCTCTCTCCCTGATTGAGCTCAGCCACCCCTGTGGGCCCATCCCCAGTGCACTTGCTAACAGCCTGATGTCTATCGGCTACCATCATCCCTCCCTCCAGTCATGATTCAAATCAAGAGTCTTTGACCTGCAAAGATGTTGGGGGCAGCCTGCACTGACACCCCTGCCACCAGGAAGTGATTGTCCCAAAGACAGGACAGTCGTCTTGATCTCTGCCTAACACCCTTCATGGCTCCCACCTGCCTTGGGATGACGTCGCATGGTGAGCCTGGCTCACGGGACTCTTGGTGTTGCAACCCTCCCTGCCTCTCCATCTTCGTCTCCCATCTGGGCACTCAAAACACCCTCTGAGAAAAACCCAGGCTCTACACAAAATGCTGCCTGTTCCCCACCGCCCGAAACTGGCTCTCAGTTGGTGGTGGCAGGATCAGGGCTCACGGGCCTCGTTGCAGGTGGGGGTCGGAGGGGGGGCAGGGGTCTTGTCCCAGCACCAGGTTGAGGGTGGTTTGGGGCTTATGTGTCCTGTGGTCAGTTGAGTCTTGGCTGTCACTTTAGGAGGCCAGCAGGCCCTGGCTCCACATTGACATGGCCAGGCCAGAACCTGCCTGCCTGGGAGGAAGTTGGAGACAGCAGAGACCCTGAAAGGCTTTGAGGACTTTGCCTGTCAGGGAGAAGCATCCTCAGGAAGTCTGGGCTGGTGCCGGGGGACTGTGAGTGTCCTGCACCCCCAGGACCCAGCTCTCCCGTCCAGAAGAGGAGCAGGCTGAACCTAAGGCCCCAGGAGGTCTTAGTTATTGCTGTTCAGTCGCTCAGTCGTGTCTGACTCTTTGCGACCCCATGGACTGCAGCACAGCAGGCTTCCCTGTCCTTCGCCATTTTCCGGAGCTTGCTCAAACTCATGTTCATGAGTCAGTGATGCCATCCAACCATCGCATCCTCTGTCATCCCCTTTCCCTCCTGCCCTCAATCTTTCCCAGCATCAGGGTCTTTTCCAATGAGTCGGCTTTTTGCGTCAGGTGGCCAAAGTATTGGAGCTTCAGCTTCAGCATCAGTCCTTCCAGTGAATCTTCAGGGTTGATTTCCTTGGTCTTAACAAGCCCAAAGTCCTGCGAGTTCCTTCTTCCCCACCCACCCCAGCACCCTCAGTGTCCAGCCGTGGTCTCTGACCCCCTAGGCTCAGGTTCGGCCTTTGCTCCTCTTATCTCTGCTGGCAGGACCTGGGGGCAGATGCAGCTGGCCCAGGAGCCTGGGTGACCTGAATTGGGGATGGAGCGGTTGTACCTGTGCAATGGGAATGATGATGGAATCCAAAGCTGAGTCCCTTGGTTTAGCCTCTGCCCAATGGACTGGGCTCTGGAGGCAGGAGTCTGGCTGAGGGCCTCTACTTCAGGGCCTGCCTTCCCCAGCCACCTGTTTCCATGGCAACCACAGCCCTCTGGCTGAAGCTGAGTTCCATCCCTACCCCACCCCTTCCCAGAGGGAAGCTGCCCTTGTCACAGGTGAACAGGTGAGAGGAGGAGATTATTACAGCCGGGCCTGGCTGTGAAATCCACAACCAGGTGCTGTATCAGGTTGATTACAAATCCAGGTGTCCTCTGCTCCTACTTGTTTCTGATAATAAATCAGGGCGGTTTTAGGACAGGAAAATGGATCCTGGTGTATTTCCCAGCCTGTGAGGCTGCTCCACCTGGCTCTCCCTTCCTGCTTAGTCCCCATGTGGTTGATTATCTCTGGGCTCTGCTTTGAGAGCCCGAGTGAGCACACACCCTCCCTCCCTCACTTCAGTCTGAACTCCTCTCTCCCCTCACCAACATCGGGAACTTGGGCTTTCCCCCCTGGCCCCCCAGCCCATGTTCCCGCACCCCTATAGCACTTTGGACACTGTGAGTTGTTCCTCCTCCCTCACCCATCTGGCTGCCGCCCTGGCTGCTGGTCCGCACTGCACTGGCTCATCCAGGGACCTCCAACCTTTTCCTACCCTGAGCAAGAAGCGTTCACTCATTCATTCACTCGGTAAACATGTAGAGAGCCCCGCCCTGCGTCAGTAGCTGGGGCTATGCTGGAGAATGACAGCAGCAGCAACAGCCACGAGACTCTGGCCTCCAGAAGCTTCTCTTCTAATGGGGAGGACGTCCTGTAACCATCTCGATCAAATGGATCTCTTGTATAGTCTGGTGACAAGTGCAAAGGAGACAAATCCAGAAGAAAGGGTTTGCAGCCGAAGAAGAATTCACTGAAAAGCTGACGTTTTCCCAAAGACTTGGAGAAGGTGAAGGAGATAGCCACATGGATGTTTGAGGAAGAGCATTTCCAGCAGAGGAGATGAGGAGAGCAAAGTTCCTCAGTTGCCACTTAAGTATCAGCTCCCAAGACCCCCATCTGAGTTAGTCCCCCTTGTTATCCTCCCACATTGCCCCCTAAGGAGGATTTGCTTGGCCCCATCCCAGGGGTTGATTGAATATCAGCTGGGACTTTTCCTTGCAGGCCACGTCCCTTCCTGACTGTGAGACTCAGGAGAGCACGTACATGGTCTGATGCAGCTGGTTCACACCTAGCACATAGTAGGTGCACTGAAAATCACTGGGGTGAAAAGTACAACCATATGAACGGGAAAGGAATAAGAAATAAAAAAGCTCATGTTCTTTAAAGCAGAAGTAATCTGGAAGGTTGTTCTTTGCTTTTACTTGTGGGGTGGGAAGGATGGTTTCATTTCTTTGCTATGCTATTCTATTTCATTTTATTTTTATTCCTAGTCCTAGTCCTAACCCTAGTCCTAGTTCTTTTCTATTCTATTAAAAAAAATGCACTGCATAATCAGAATTAGTAATTACAGCTCCCATCCCTGGTTTGTGCCTCCCATGACTCTGGCCCTGAACAAAACATCATTTCATATTTAATCAGTGTTAGTTCTGGGATGCTCACGGGGGACATGCTCCCTTCAGGGCTGTGGAGTTTAATTCTCAGTGAGGCTAATTAGATCAAGAAAAGAGTCTGGCCTCAGGGCAGGACTGCTGTGGGGTCGCCCACGATCAAGCAGAGAGGCAGAACCCCACCTGGCACCCTCCTGCCTGCATCTCTCCCGTCCTGCCCATTCCAGCCCCTGCCCCAGGAGAAGGGCAGAACCACACGTCCCTCCTTTGCCTGCGACCACTGACAAATCTCCCGTGGCAGGAAGGACAACAGCCGATGTCCAGAGAGGCAATGGGCCCCCCACCCCTTGAGTCACCCTCAGAAGCTGTGTGGAGCCTCTCTGGCTTGGNGGGGTCGCCCACGATCAAGCAGAGAGGCAGAACCCCACCTGGCACCCTCCTGCCTGCATCTCTCCCGTCCCGCCCATTTCAGCCCCTGCCCCAGAAGGGCAGAACCACACGTCGCTCCTTTACCTGCGACCACCGACAAATCTCCCGTGGCAGGAAGGACAACAGCCGATGTCCAGAGAGGCAGTGGGCCCCCCACCCCTTGAGTCACCCTCAGAAGCTGTGTGGAGCCTCTCTGGCTTGGCAGGTAGGCATACATAATCAGCCCATCCTCCCCTAGTGGGGACAGAATCTTCCCTTAATCAACTCTCTTCTCCCTGTTGTTCAGTTCAGTTGCTCAGTCGTGTCTGACTCTTTGTGACCCTATTAATTCTGCTTGATTCAACCTCTGTTATCATTGACATCATCATCTTCTTCATCATCGTCACCGCCTTAAACTACTAGGTCATGGATTTGGATGTTACCAGGTCCCAGGCAATTGAAACATAAGATTGCAAGACTTGCTTGGAAACCTATAGGAGTGTATCACTATCATTATCCCTCAGATAAGGAAATCGAGGCTTAGAAGCTAAACTCACTGCCCCTTAGCCCCAGTCAGTGGAGGAGTGAGGACTGGAGGGGAGGGCAGCGAGGCCTAAGTCCTGGCTTCAGAGGTCACCAGCGAGGCAAGCTGAGGGCACGTTCCTTAAACCTCAGCATCAGTTTCCTCTTCTCACTTAGCTCCTTTGAATCCCACAACACCGCCACCGTGTCCGTCTGCATCATGAAGCTGCAGAAAGCGAGGCTCATGGGAGGGAAGAATTTTGTCCAAGTGTGCACAGACCAGACTTGGTGATGCTGGGGTCCAGCATGGGACTGGCTGGTGCTGTTCTTCCCCTCTGCCCACACTGTACCAGCTCAGTCCAGTGAAACAATTTGCCCCTGCCGACCCCCACCCCCACTCCCTTTTGCTCAGGGAGAAGGCATGCTTNCATCACCCCTACCATGTGCTAGGCTCACTAGCAGCATATTTCCTCTTGCAACATCTGCCTGGAGAGGAGTTTTATCACTTCACCCCCCATTTTTCAGATGGGGCAATGGGTTTAGAGAGAGTAAACCACCTGCCCAGAATCCTATGCATAGCACATGGCAGAGGTGCACCTGAAGACCAGATCTGTTGGACCTGGAGCCAGGAAATGAATCTGGGAGAGCCAGCAGGTCAGGGGAAACCAAGCTGGATGGAAATCTCAAATGGGACCGGCCATTTGAGCAAAGCCTCTCAGGGGTGAACAAAGCCAGCAACTATCTCCTTGCAAAAATAATGAATCTGCAACTCTTAGGGGTCCAAGCCTGGTGGCTCAAATGGTAAAGAAGCCGCTTGCAATGCCGGAGACCAGGTTCGATCCCTGGGTTGGGAAGATCCCCTGGAGAATATTGGCAACCCACTCCAGTATTCTTGCCTGGAGAATCCCATGGACAGAGGACCTTGGTGGGCTACCGTGCATGGGGTCACCAAGAGTCGGACACAACCAAATGACTAACAGTTTCCCTTTCACGGGGGTCCAAGCAGCTCTCTGGGGACCATACACCCAGGAAGCCCTAGGCAGCTGGAAGAGCCTCTTCCTGCTCAGCCTCCTTGAGAACAGAGGCTGGCAGGGGCCCCAGGAGCTCCTCGCCCCGCTGGGTCTCCCTGTTCTGCTCCTGAAGCACGCCCCTCAGATCCCACTAACATACTGGAGAGTTGGCGTGTTTCTCTTGCGCAGGGCGAAGGAGGTGTTTGGAGGACCAACCCTATTGGGTTAGAAACCCAGAACCTGAAACTTCTGAGGAGGAGGAAAGCAGCACATGTTTTACCAGAATAGGCTCAAGAAGCGGCAGCTGTTGGCACCACGTCTGAAGCACCAAAGGTTTGCGTGAAGGTCTTCCTGACCAGGGTTCTCAGCTCCAAATTAGTTAAGCATTGTGACCAAAAAAAAAAAAAGAAAAAGAAAACTCAAAGTAATGGCAGTTTTTTTTTTTAATTAGAAATGTTATGCGTGCACGCGTGCTAAGTTGTGTCCGACTCTTTGCAACCCTGTGGAATGCACCCCCCCAGGCTCCTCTGTCCATGGGATTCTCCAGGCAAGAGTACTAGAGTGGGTTGCCATGCCCTCCTCCAGGTGATCTACCCAACCCAGGGATCAAACCTATGTCTCTTACATCTGCCTGTATTCGCAGGCAGATTCTTTACCACGAGCACCACCTGAAAAGCCCAAGTTATGCATGGTCATGTGCAAATAAAAAATTTCTTTTTTTAATGCCTAAACAAGTATATGTGCATGTCTGTGTGTATAGTGTTAGGGATTTTTGTTTATTTCTTTTGCTTTCTTCCTCTACCCCCCCAAAATCATTTTAATTGTTCTGGAACATACTGTTNTGGTCATGTGCAAATAAAAAATTTCTTTTTTTAATGCCTAAACAAGTATATGTGCATGTCTGTGTGTATAGTGTTAGGGATTTTTGTTTATTTCTTTTGCTTTCTTCCTCTACCCCCCCAAAATCATTTTAATTGTTCTGGAACATACTGTTTTCATTTAATAATATACTGTGGACATCTTTCCAATATTTTTTAGATCTGTGTATTCTTTTAATTAATCTAAAATTAATTAAGGGACTTCCCCGGTGGTCCAGGACTAAGACTTTCTGCTGCCAGTGCTGGGGCCCCGGTTCAGTCTCTGGGCAGGGAAATAGATCTCACACACCACAGCTAAGACCTGGTGCCGCCCAGTAATACTAAATATTAAATAGTAAATATTAAAAATAAGACAGAGAGAGACCACTAATGCCTGGTACATGGCGAGTCCTCAAAAGATATTTTAAAAATAAATAAAAAATAAATAAAATTTTAATAAGCAATACATTCACCTGGTTCAAAATTCCAAAGGTACACAAGAGTATTCAAAAGAGGAGCTTGCCCCCACCCCTCCCTTTCAGGTGCCTGGCTAGCTCCCAAGAAGCAATGAGGTTCACTTTTCTCATGTATCTTTNATTTTAATAAGCAATACATTCACCTGGTTCAAAATTCCAAAGGTACACAAGAGTATTCAAAAGAGGAGCTTGCCCCCACCCCTCCCTTTCAGGTGCCTGGCTAGCTCCCAAGAAGCAATGAGGTTCACTTTTCTCATGTATCTTTCCAGATCTGTTAAGCATGGACAAGCAAATGTTACATACATTGTCCCTCTCAGTTTACATATCAGCATATATCATATACATTGTACATATGATACATTCTGTTCTACACCTTTCCTTCTTTCTTAATATCGTGTCCAGAAGTCAGTCATATCCATATGCCACGTGTCACTCTATTTGGTCATTAATAACATTCCACAGGAGGTCTGTAAACTAATTTATTCAGCCTTTCCACGGATGGACCTTTAGGTTGCTTTCCATTTTTTTATTCTGCTATTACAAAGAGTGAATAGCAGAATCTATTTCAGTGAATCTCCTGTATGCCTACTCATGTGTGGCCATGCTTTTATTTCAAACTGACAGATTGCTAGAAGTGGAATGGCTGAGTCAAAAAGGATGCAGGCAGGCTTTAAATTTTAACTAGTGCCAGATTATTCTCCAAAAGGTTGTAGCAGTTTGTGAGCTCTGTATTTTATGAGTTGTTTACATTTTTTGCCAATCTGATGAGAGAAGAAGATAGGATCTCCTGGTTCAGAATGTGCGTTTCCCTGACTTCTCTGTGGGGATGAGCATCTTTTCATTAGCATTTGGCCATTTGCAGTCAATTTCTGCCATTGTCTATGTCTTTAGCCTATTTATCACCGGTTCACTCACTAGAACTCTAGTGAGTTCTTTGTCTTCTTCCTATTTACTTCCTAGGACCGTTTTTTTGCATTAACCCTTTGTTTTATGCGGAAGTATTTCCCTCTAATTTATCTTGAGTTTGTGTATACCGTCATGTGCCAAAGAAAAAGTTTATTTTTGTGTGTTGTCAAATCTGGTCAGGATGATACTATTTTAAGGAGAAGAAATTTATTTTTATCTTACAAGATAAACGTTTTTAATTTAGACAGTGAAATTTCAGCACAACTGCTGATTTTGCTTGATTGCCAGATGCTTTACTATTCTAGGAATTGTGAAAGAGAAAAGGACAGAGGTCACTGGATACAACAAATCTTTTTACACTGCTCTGTACCAGGTAACGCCCCCACCTTCAGATGAAGGAGATGATAATGATGACTGCGAAGACGATGACAAAAGCGCCTGCTCTGCATCGCGGGCTGCGCCACGCGCTTCATCACGCTCTAGTCTGCACGCTCTCATTTCACCCTTACAACAGCTTTTGGATGTAGGTAGGGTTTTGTTTTGCTTTTTCTCCTTGAAAGAGAATTCTCAGATCATAAAATTCACCCTTTTAAAATGTATAATTCACAAAAAACACAAGGCTTAAAATGTATAATTCAGTGATTTTTGGTCTATTCACAAAGTTGGGTGACCATCACCACTATCTAAAGCTAGAACATTTTCATCACCACCACCCCTCAAAATAACAAAATATCCTGGTAAACTGTTCTCATCTCCAGATGAGGAAAGAGACTCAGAGAGGTGATGTAACTTGGCCAAGACCGCACAGCTGGGTCTGGATTTGAACCGAAGCCCCATTGCCTGGGATGGCATCTTCCTAACTGAGATCCAGTATTCTAGACCAGGGATCACCAAACTTTTTCTTTAAAGAGCCAGATGGTAAATATTTTAGACTCTGTATTACTCAGTAGGTAAGTATCCTTTTCACTGAATTTAGGGTGAACCAAGAATAACTCTATATGAAGAAGAAAATTCTAAATGCCCAAAAGTGAGTCAAGATTCCAGGGAGGTATTCAAGCAGAGAGCAGGAAAGTAAGAAACAGTTTTAAATGGTTGGGTCCAGAACAGATCTATTGGAGCCAGAGACTCCAGTCGACAGCACCAGGTCTGTGAGAACTCTCCCCTGTAAGCTCCCACACCTAAGAGCGCTCATGGCATACAGCAGGCCATTCAGAGGGTGCATTGTAAGGTCCGCAGCATCAACGTGCTGCCCTGGCATCTCTGAGTCTCACAGGGCACCAAAGTCTAGCTCCCCTGCTCCAGACATACTACCCACCACCCGCAGGGAAAGGCTCCCCACCCTGCTAATCCCCCTACCAGCCAGATCAGCTGCCCAACCTGACCCTCAGCCTGAGAAATTATTCAGACAAGCCAATCACTTCCTCCCAAGGAATCCAGGGGTCACCTCACCCTCTCTTTTACTATAAAGCCNGTACTACCCGCCACCCGCAGGGAAAGGCTCCCCACCCTGCTAATCCCCCTACCAGCCAGATCAGCTGCCCAACCTGACCCTCAGCCTGAGAAATTATTCAGACAAGCCAATCACTTCCTCCCAAGGAATCCAGGGGTCACCTCACCCTCTCTTTTACTATAAAGCCCACCCCTCACAGCTCCTGCTGGCTCACTCTGTTCCTGAGTGTAACCCCCACGTGGCCCTCTGTGNCTCAGCCTGAGAAATTATTCAGACAAGCCAATCACTTCCTCCCAAGGAATCCAGGGGTCACCTCACCCTCTCTTTTACTATAAAGCCCACCCCTCACAGCTCCTGCTGGCTCACTCTGTTCCTGAGTGTAACCCCCACGTGGCCCTCTGTGACCGGCCATGTTCTTTGCTGGGCTGTATGTTTGGTTAACATTATCTTCTGTTTGAGCTCATCTGTTCACTGTCAGATGTCTTGCATTCAGCGATCTATACTATTTAGGGCAGAGTTCCTCTGTCAACAGCCTGGCAAACAGGGCAAGCAAAAGATATCCCCTGCCCTTTCCCAGCATCATTTTCTGGTGTTGAAGATCTGATTTTCCACTGGGAATGCCCACCCCACAATTCACACCTTGTGGTTCAATTAGGACTGGCTCTGGCCATAACTCAGACCTGGCTAGTTAGCACGTCATGTCCATTTCGCCACAGTGATTGGTTCAGAGACAGATATATGACCCAGCTTGATCCACTGAGAGTTAATTCCAGGACTTTTCCCCTGAAACTATTCAGAAAAAGGCACTTTCTTTCTGCTAAGGTGGCTAAGCAAGTAAGATAACCACCAGAATTTACTGGTGACTGCTTTATTGCACTCATGGGGAGCCTGTTTGAGAATGAAGCTGATGTAGTGGCAAACAGAGCCTGGATCCAGCCACACCTGAAGTGGTGCCATTCTTAGACATTTAAAGTTCTGTGAGTCGATAAGTAGCCTCCCCCTTTCTTTCTTTTGCTTAGCTCAAAAGTGCTGGNCACTCACATTTGTCGTTGAGCTCCTCTACAATGATGTGTCCTGTTCACATTCTCTTGGGACAGTCTAACTCACACCATCAGCAGGTAGCATCAGTTACGCCCTCCAAGGCCAAGGATCCCAAACCTCCATCTCCAGGGTGGTGGATAGAGGGTTGGGGCTGGCTCATTCACTTACGCTCTGTTCAAGACTTGACCTTAGACAAGGCAAGCCATTCCCCTGGTCGTAAACTTCTTCCTTTGTAAAAGGTCAAACATGATAACCTCCTCCCTCAGAGGACTGCTGTGATGTTCAGATAAGGTCACAGTGGTGGCTCTGACCATCTGTCATGGGACACAGCAGGTGCTCAGCACACACTCATCTTTTTTCCTCTCATGAGATTCCCCTGAGCTATGAGTCTTCACTGAACCTTAGCCGGTCCCTCTGTGAATCCCCCAGAGGAAGGAAGGGGCTCTTTAAGTTGGGTGGTCAGGAAGGGTCTGGTGGGCTTTTGGACATGAGCTGGTGGGTGGTGGGGACATGTGACACCCCTTGGGGGTCAGAAAGTATCCTGATGTGACCATAATGTGACCTCAGGACTTCCAAACCTAGGTCTAACCAGCCAAGCTGCTGCTGGAATGTCCATCTCCCAGGAGAGGGCCTGGGAGACTGTCCAGAGTGGTCCCATCTGCTGCCCACGCTCTCGCCTCCACACCATCCTGACTGCTGGGAGAGGGGTGTCATCAGTGTGGGCCCCACGCCCAGGCTTCTGCTCGAGATGTGGTGTGTAGAGACCAGCACAAGGGTGACAAGTCAGTGATGCTCCCCACAGCTGGCTCACAATAGGATCTCAGGAACATCATGTTCTGGTAATATCTCCATAGAGAAGGAGACGCTTGGTCTCCTTCTTTCTTTCTCGGGAAAGACATCCCTGCTCTCCAAGGTGGTAGACAGTGAGGGGGAGGGGTCTGAGTCCACCCTCATGTTCTGAACTCACAAAATCCAGACATGTATGTCTGCTGCTTCCTGCAGGCTTGCTCTACTTTGCCTGCTTACTTCTTTTTTTAAAATATTAATTTATTATGTATTTATTTGGCTATGTAGGCCTTAGTTGCATCATGCAAGATCCTTCACTGCAGCACACAGGCTCAACTGCTCCATGGTGAATAGGATCTTAGTTCCCAGGTCAGAGATGGAACCCGAGTCCCCTGCAATGGAAGGCAGATCCTCAACGATGGGACCACCAGGAAAGTCCCTGCCTGCTTACTTTCCCCTAACAAGCTTACTGATCCTTCTGTGCCTGACTCTGAGCTGAACATGTGGCATCTGGAAATTACCCTTGGCTTGTCCAGTGGGGACTACGGCACACATGAGACTACCGCATTCCCTCGTGGTACTGTGTAGGATCTGGTTCTGCCTGGGTGAGGAGGGTGCTGGGAGGGGAGCGTTTCTCCATCAGCTGTGCTGCTCAACTCTACCCACAGTGCCAGGGCTGCAGAACCCCTAGGGTCTATGAAAATGTTTAAGGCCTGAATAGAGTCAGGGGGTTTAAATACAAACAGAAAGCTGCAACAGAAATGCAGCAGAAAGCTGATACATGCTTAATCAAATGTCTACAAAATGTTGCATTGTCCAAGAGTCACTTTCTGCTCCACTTGGCTCTTCCACAGTTACATATACATGGATTTAATGTGGGATCCGATTGCAATACCTATGAACTGATGGAGGAAGGAGCTTCTCAAAGAAAGAAGATCTGGGACTGAAAAGGTCTTTAGAGAACAATGGTTGGAGTAGGTGGGTGCGGAGGAGTGGGGGTGGGGGAGAGCTGAGACTTCACAGAGGAGGGGGCGTGTGGCGGGCAGGGTGACAGGGGTTTAGCCAGGAGGGAGGAGGGCGTTCCTGGGCAGGGGGAAGGATACGCGCAGAGAAGCAGGCCTGGCAGAATGTGACGGGTCTGAGACACAGGGACCACTCACTGCACCTGCTGCAAGGAGTGGAGTGGGGCTAGGGAGGAGACGAGGGTGGGGGGGCTCAGGCACAGGAGTTCTTTTCCTTCTTGAGCCTCTGCGTCCTTGCATCATCTCCATCATTCAGTTCCAGAAAGGAAGAAAAGCGCAGTAGGTTGGGGGGAGGATTGCAGACAAATTGAACCACATCCACCAGGGCTGTCTGGGAGAAGAGGCTGAGCTGCTGGACTCTCTGATTCCTGTGTCTGTGACGGCCTTGAGGAGGGGGTCTCCAGCACTAGAGGAGAGTGCTGAAACAAAAGAAGCAGGCTTGAGAGGCATCAAAGGAAGCAGTGCTATGCAGCAGGAGAAAGGTTCCTTCCTACAGGAGTGCTTATTTCTAGCCTAGATGGCTTCCTACACAGAAGCTGGGTGGCAGAGGGATGAGAGGCTGGTTAACCTACATCACAAGGGAAATAGATTAGTTGTGAGAGAAGTCAACAGCTTACAGAGTACCCATACTTGTCACCCATGCTGGTCATGCTTGTGGCTCTGCTCACAGCAGACTCATTGAACCCTCTTTGCAACCACGTTAGGTACAAACCATTATTATGCATTTTCTAAAACAAAAAGGAAACTGAAGCCCAGGGAGATGAAGTCAATGCCAAAGACATCGGCTGGTGAAAGATGGAGCTAGGAGATGACCTTCAAGTTTCCTGCAACTCAAAACTCTTAAAATCCTAGGCTTCTAAGATTTTTAAAATCTTGTGTTCTAATTCTAAAAATCTATAATTTAAGGTGAATCTAAGGTGCTCTATTTCTAACATTCCATGATTCTAAGAGCCTTAGAGTCTATAATTGGATCCTAAGTCTGAGGATCTAAGACCCTATTGCTCTAAGATTCTCTGTGTCTAATATTTTATAGGTGTCACAAGGGGTTATTCAAAACCAAGCATCATGTGGTAGGGAATTTCTTTTCCTTACTTCCTCTCAAAGAGAGAGGCCAATGCGATGTTTCCACAGGTCTGAGCTGGCCCTTCCCACCTGTGGCCCTGGAGGTGGGCAGGGGAAGCTAAAACCTTTGCTATTTTGGGCCCATTACTCTAGTAATCCCAAGGCGGGTGGCAGGACACCAAGGCATGAGGGGAGAAAGAGACCCAGAAAGCAGCAAGGAGTCTTGGGGGCATTTTCTAGAGGTGGGCCATCAGTGTCTCATCCCCTTGCAGTGGGGGTGGGGGAGATCCTTGGAGGGGAGGGGCTGCAAGGTCTATCCCAGGAGGTTGGTCCTAAGGAGGCGTTCCTCTCCCTGTTCAGTTTTCCTCCCTGAATGTGTCACTGAAATCATCGTCTTCAGTCATATGTTCATGTTTAGGGCTCATCATCCCTATTGATATGCCAGTTTCCTGAGGGCAGAGACCAAGTCCAGGCTGGCATGAAGTAGGTATTTGTTCTCAGAATGAGTACATCTGAATGCTACCATCAGACTAAGACATCATCTTGTGGCTTCCTTTTCTAATCAGCAGCTCAGGCCAGAGGGGCTGTCTCCTAGAGAGCTCTGGGATCCACTCCCACCCCAGCCCCACCTCCCTTACTAGTGTCCTTGTGGAGGGTACAGGTTCTGGAGCCAGGATGCTGGGGTCAAATCTCTGCTTGTGAGCTGAGTGATCCGGGGGAAGTGACAATCTCTCTGTGGCTGCTTCTCTCTACAAAACAGAGATGGCAAGAACCATACCCACCTGCTGCTGCTGCTAAGTCGCTTCAGTCGTGTCCGGCTCTGTGCGACCCCACAGATGGCAGCCCACCAGGCTCCTCAGTCCATGGGATTTTCCAGGCAAGAGTACTGGAGTGGGCTGCTATTGCCTTCTCTGAGCCATACCCACCTAGAGCTAGTAAGAGGAAGGAGGTCTAAGGAGTTCAGAATGTGCCCTCAGTGTTGCTGTGGGTGCTAGAGAACCATTACTGCTGTTATAACCTGTTTCCCCAATGCCTACTGAAGGAGATCCCCAAAGCTCTTCCTGGTGTGGGCCTCCCCTCCAGCCTAATCCCCCTCCCACCTTTTCAATCACACAGAATTCCCTTTCTCCCGGATTTTCTGGCCTCCATGCCTGTGATATGCTGTTCCCTTTCCTGGAAGGCCCTTCCATCATCTTTTCCAGGCACACTCTGACTCTGCCTGGATGAATCAGCTCAGAGGCCACCTCCCCTGTGAAGCCAGATCAGAGCTCCCCTCCCCTCTTGATGGAATCCCCCTGTGTTGCCAGCACCTTCTCTGGACTCCCGCAGTAACTGACACACTCCAGGCCCTCCCTCCAGTCCTCCAGCACCAGCACTGTTCCTTATATTCCCCAGGGCGGGGGCTTCCTCCGCTGTCTTTCCATGCCTGTGCCCCTCGTCCCAGAACTCCACTTGGCATAGGCTGGGTGTCCATGCGCGAGTACTGAACAAGTAAACAAGTGCACAGCTTCAGGTTTTCCTGGGTCCCCAGTGACTCACCCCCACTCACCCTGTGCGAGCCTCGAGTTCCGCATCTATAATATGGGCATGCTAGCCCCTGTGTGGCCCTCCCTCCCAGGAGAGCAGAGAACACTGGCATCCTCAGGCTGGCAGGACTCCGGGGCACGGGCTGTGAAAGGGAAGGAATTCTGCTATTAAGCACATTAGTTCTGTCGTCTGGTCTTTGGGAGAAGAGCTTGCCTGGTAATTAGGGTTGTTAGGGGAGACAGAGGCGGCGCTGGTACTGATGCCAGCATCGACCCAGAGCAACCAGACCCGAGGCTGCGGGGGACAGAGCGGGGCACTGGGACCGGGCCAGGTGGGCGGGCACCTCCTTCTTTTCTGCAGGAGGCAGAGAAGCACCCGCGTCTTCCTGGTGTGGGAGACCCCGCGGCGGTCCCGGCTCTGACCTGAAGGTGGCGCTGCCGATCCTCGCAAGGGGAGCTCAGCCGGGATGCAGCCCTGTGCCTGGAGGTGGGGAGGGTCTGGAGGGAACATGGTGAAGGGATGGGGGAAGAGTGACGGAGGAAGGAGGAAAGGCAGAGAACGAGGATAAGGGGGGATAGAGAGGACTGGAGGAGAGGACACAGAGAGAGAAGCAGGGGCATCACAGGAGGGAGGAAAGTGCTAGGGCGGGAAGAGGAGGAGGGGGAGAAGGAGCTTCTTCCCATCCAGGGCTTGGAGAAGCCGGATCCTCTTGGAATCCGCCCCTCCACCCCAATGCCTACAGAGCGGTCCCTTCCTCCCTGACCCCCTCCCCCATCCCTGCGTGGCTCCCAGGGCCCTCAGGGTGAAGCCCGGCCTGCACAGCCCAGCCCCATCCTCTGAGATCTGATCCCAGAGGAGCCCTGTCTGGTCTTTCCTCACCCTCCCAGCCCTCATTCCACGCTCACACCGCAGCCGCAGCCATCTCAGCTCTGCCTGCCACTCTCAAGGCTCCCAACTCGCTCTCTCTGCCAGACCTCTGCAGGTGCCAATATGCTGCTGCAGGTACAACTTTTTCCCCCATCTACCCCTCCCCCA
>SJYV01020107.1:1150922-1232250 GCA_006410875.1 Neotragus pygmaeus
ACCTTTTCTGAGGGACTTTTGGCACTCTGTATGTTAATGGTCTTAAAAAGGTTCTTAACTGGGGAGCAATGATTCTATATCTATAAAATAGGGGGCTGAACAGACACACACCGTGCCTGTGCCTGTGGGATGATGAATGATCCGGTGAAGGGCTGAGTGTGGGAGAAAAGGCAGGGAGAGACATGGAGGGTGAACACGAAGCAGGGAAGAGATGGGCTAGGAGCGAGAGCGCTGCGCAGCGCACTGCAGCCCCCAGGCGTGAAGGGCTCCCCGCGGGCGCTGCCAGGCAGAGCCCTTCCTCCTGAAGTCAGCTGGCTGCCGGGCTCCGGACCCCTCTGACCTCCCGGCAGCTCCTCTTCACATCCAGAATCAAGGCCTCTTGAGTCACAGGTAGCAGAATCTGTTCAGGTACCCAGTGAAACGAGAACGTCGTGTACAGACCCCCTTCATTATCTTGAACGCCGACCTGGGGGAGACCAGAGGGGACCGGAGGACCAGGATCTGCCTGCGTCCCTTTCTGTTTCCTTGTCCACAGGGCTTCTTGTCTGCTCTTAGCATCACCTACAACCCAGAACTTTACACAGCCTCAACCAAGTCACAAACGCCTTTCAGTCCTTGAATTCTGTGTGCGTTTATCTGTAAACAACCCCACCCCTCCACCCCCCTCAATCCCCTCCACACGCACACACACTTTATGAGGCGAGGCCAAAATATTAAGAATTCTACTGACTGGCATTGTAGAGCAACATGCAAGTTGTCAAAATGACTCAAATTCAGTTCTAGGAGATCTGGCTGCTCTGGGCTGATGCTGGTGTCAATACCAGCCTGGTTTTTGTCCACTAATTCCACAAAGCTCTTCACTCCAAAGAGGCAAGTTGCTGGAACTACATTCTACTCATTTCAGTTTTCAAATTAGACACTGCCTCCTCCAGGAAGCCTTCCTTGATTGATGCATATCCACAGTCTTCACCTATCACAGCGCACCACGGGTATTTACTTATCTGTCTCTTCTCCTGGGGGCTTCCCTGGTGACTCAGAGGGTAACATGTCTGCCTGCAATGTGGGAGACCTGGATTCCATCCAGGACAGGGACTGTGAATCACAGTTGAATCTTCAGGACCTCTTCCAGGTACTATGTGTTTAATCAGCATTTGTTGAATGAGCAAATGAGCTTAATGACCCCTGTGTCCCCACCTACCTCTGAAGTTCTGTTCTGCCCCTCCACCAGCTTGGATCCCTCCTCTGACNATCACAGTTGAATCTTCAGGACCTCTTCCAGGTACTATGTGTTTAATCAGCATTTGTTGAATGAGCAAATGAGCTTAATGACCCCTGTGTCCCCACCTACCTCTGAAGTTCTGTTCTGCCCCTCCACCAGCTTGGATCCCTCCTCTGACCCTCTGTTCTCCATAATATACCTCTGTCCTCTGTCGCATCCCCTCACTTCCTGGGGGAAGTCACAAAGTAGCCAGGAGAGTCAGAGTTACAAACTCACAAACTCCCAGCTCAGTCCTTTTCTAGCGGTGTGGCTTTCAGGAGGTTCATCTTGCCTCTTTAGGTCTCAGTATTTTTCATCTCTGAAAGAGACAGTTTGCAAGCAAAGGCAGAGAGATTTAATAAACTATTTAATAAACTCCCTGGCAGAGGCAGAAGGGAGTCTGTGCAGAGGAGGGGAATACAGGGGAGGGAGGGAGCTGCAATTACAGCCGCCAAGTGACAGAAGCTGCCAGCAGGTGCCCACCGTGTAGAAAATGACATCTGGACCTCATNTTTAATAAACTATTTAATAAACTCCCTGGCAGAGGCAGAAGGGAGTCTGTGCAGAGGAGGGGAATACAGGGGAGGGAGGGAGCTGCAATTACAGCCGCCAAGCGACAGAAGCTGCCAGCAGGTGCCCACCGTGTAGAAAATGACATCTGGACCTCATTCCTCATGGCGGTGACATAGAAAGGGCCACAGAAGGGTGGGGGAGGGGGGTTTCTGGGCCTGAGAAGGGGCCAGGGATAGGGCTTCTGGGGAAAAAGGGGGTTTAGAGTCCTGCTCTCTGGCCCTGGGGAGAGGAGATTGTGAATGGAATTGTGTGCTGAGTAAATGATCCTTTTGCAGCCTGGGTTTCATCAGCCCAGCCCAGCCTGGGAAAGCTGACCCTCCTTTACTGAAAGAGGCACCCGAGGCTATTGCGAGGCACATTGGGCAGTGGGAACAGGGACTGGCACTGACGCCCTCTCCTCATCACTGCTCACCTTTGGTGCCATTTGTGGAGCGTCTGCTCTTGGCCAGGCGCAGTGGGTAAATCTTCTCTTCCTACAGACCTATGCGGATATCATTCATTTTTTCATTTTACAGACGGGGGCCCTAAGGCTCACAGTTCCATGCTCTTTCCATCCCTCCGCATTCCCAGATTCATTTCTTCTCTGTCATGACCTGGCTGGGTCACAATGGATGGGTCCATACTCTCTCTGGGTGAACAGAATGAGCTGTCAGGCCCCTTCCAGCCCTGACATGGGCAGCGCCCTTGCCATGCAAAACGTTTAGCAGGGTTTTTTTTTTTTTTTCTTTTCACTCCATCTGTAGGCACCCAGAAAGCCTGGCAAACCTCATCTTCCGTTCCCTTCTCTCACCATGATTTGCTGTTTGGGGTCCTTGGAGAAACCCCCGAGTAAATATTAATAATGTGCCTTTGTATACATTGGCTGAGTGAGAGAATGAATCATTTCCTGCTTCCCTCCTGGGCTCAGAATCTTAACTAAAAATATGCTGTTCTTTGGGCAACTTTGATGGGCTTGGTGGATGGGGCTGAGGCAGTGCCAGGACATAGCTGTCCCACTGGCTGCCTTGATGCCTGAAATTCCATCACCCCAAAGCTGTGCATGGAGGTACTAATAATACTAACACTAGTACCAAGAGGCTTGTCTTTGGCAGATCCCAGATTTGCCCCTCTGATATTTTGTGCGGACCGGAGTCTGCATTCTATCCAGCAGGCTGGCCTGTATGGTTCCACATGGCAAGCTCATTCCATTGCTCCTGCTGTTTGATCTGTTCTTAGTGCCACCGTTTCTGCATGGAAGGAGATCATGAAATGTAGAACGAAAACATAAATCACACTCCAGGTTGCTGAGGGGACAACGAGCGAGGGAAGACAGGTGGAGATGATGAGCCAGTCTTCAAGCACTGGCTTGAACACTCGCCATTTGTGAAGCAGTTTGCACACTTGCTGCTTCGTTTGGTCTTTATAACAAGCCTGGAAAAGACAGAGAACTGCTCCTGATGTGCAGATGTGGAAACTGAGGCTTGTCAAGAGACCTGCATCACTCCACTACTAGTGAAAGAAGAGGGGGGTTTGAGCCCAGGACCAATTCCAAATCTTATTCTCCATCTTCGTGGGGCTGCCAGGCAAGAGTCAAGCGAGACGGGCCAGGGAAGTCCTCCTCAGGGAGGGAACTTTTGAGTGGCTTTGGAAGAAGAGGGGGAACCGAAATGGAACAGAGACAGGACGGGACACATGTAGAACCGAGACAGGGAAGGTTCTACAGGTGCCGTGAGCTCATCCGTGAGAACGGCAGTGGCCGTGTTTACGTGAGCACCTGCTATGTGCCTGGACTTGGCGAGCACCTGAGATGTGTCATCTTGTTCACCTCATAGAAGCCTGTGACATGGGCGCCGTGACAACTGGCCAGTGGTGGAGCTGGGGCCAGACCAGGGCTGTCTGAACAGAACCCAAGTGCCCAAGTGCCACATCCTAGATGGTGCTACGACTGCCAAAATTCTTCCCTCACCGTGTGCCTCTGGCCAAGGCACTTAACGTCTCTGAGCCTCCACTACTTCACCTGTAAAACAGTGACGATAATACTTCTGGAATGTGAGGAATACGTTTTTGATCATCACAGCTCTTCATAGGGAGACTCAGGTGTTTATCTGGAAGATGCCCACGTGCACCAAGAGCTAACATCCCGAGGGCTCAGAACCAGCCGGTGGGAAGGTTACTGGGGGGCTGCTGGTAAAACTGCTCTGCACAAAACAAGCCCAGCTTCCTCCTGAGAAATGAGGGAGCAAGAAAGAGAATAGAGCCAGTAAGTCTGAGTCCCTCCCTCCAGCCCCACAAATCTCTTACACCAATGAATTCAAAATGCTTGGTGTGTGGGGTGCTTGGGAGGAGAGAAGGAGCTGAGCTTTTCCCTAGGCGTGGTCCCGGAAGAACGATCCAGACAGGTGGACAGACCTGGATCCATGCCTGGGACTGCGCAGTGTCAAAGGCCTTCACTGGACTTGGATAACGGCTTAAGCTGCATCCATAGGGAGAGGGGAAGAAGGAGGATGAGAGATCGCATGTATGTTGAGCATCTACTACATCCCAGGCTCTGTACAAGGGATTTAAGTTCCCATTATCCGTAGGGTAAGATTTTTCATGCCTATTTTACAGACTGTTAAAAAGAGGCTCAGAATGTATAAGGGATGACCCATAATCACCACATAATGGGTGGGGAGATGCTGGATATAATAATAACTTGTACCATTATCCAGTAGCTAGGAGTGCTGGGCCCGGAGCATTTTCTGTGAGCTGAGCCATCTCCTTTTCACTACAGCCTGGGGAGGAGGGTGTTGCCCTTCATATCACCATTTGGAAGGGAAGGCAGCTTGACCCAGGAGTGGGGGAGGGGACTGCCCCAAGGAGCTGGACCTGGAGTGCAGGTCTGGCTGAGTCCTCTTGTCTGGAGGGAAACCAGAACCAGGAGACGACCCCTTGACAGGGTCCCTGCTGCGGGGCCCCCATCGGGACATCGGGGCCCGGGGACAAGGAGGCTTCCACAGGGTCCCTGCTGCGGGGGCCCCATCGGGACATCGGGGCCCGGGGACAGGGAGGCTTCCACAGGGTCCCTGCTGCGGGGGCCCCATCGGGACATCGGGGCCCGGGGACAGGGAGGCTTCCCCAGGGTCCCTGCTGCGGGGCCCCCATCGGGACATCGGGGCCCGGGGACAGGGAGGCTTCCACAGGGTCCCCGCTGCGGGGGCCCCATTGGGACATCGGTGCCCGGGACAGGGAGGCTTCCCCAGAGACACTGTTCCCGCTCATGCTTGCCTTGGCAGCTACACCCTGTGCTCTCTTAATCCTGGTTTCCAGGCTGCATCAGAGCCCATTTCTGTAAAACAGTCATTTCTGCTGTGAAATCCACTCAGAGTAGCCAGGAGGGCAGGCCCAGAAGAACAGGCCAAGTGGGAGCAATGTGGCGGTGTACTTGGTGTGGACCCAACTAGCCTGTGCCAAGGAAAGAGAGTTGGGAGCGCTGGGAAAGGACCAGCTGGCGAGTGTCGAGCTCCTATTCTTCACTGAATTATTGACTTCAACAGAAACCAATCAGTGAGGGGGCACTCACTGCTGGTTCGTTATAACAGAAGAGGGAACAAGTTCAGAGAAATCAAGTCACTTGTCCGAGATCACACAGCTGGTAAGGGGTGGACCACAGAGGCAAGGCCAGGCTTTGTGATGTCAACTCACACTCTTTCCAGTTCACAGACAGGAAAGAAGGGAGAATTGACTGGGAACATTTACCGAGCCCTTCCGCGGAGTCAATGCCTTTGCTTCTGCAATTCTCTTCTCATCGGCTACACACACTGTGAAATGGTTACTTCTGTCTCCATTTTGCAGATGAGAAAACTGAGGCTCAGAGAGGGTGCTTGATTGCCTGGGGTCTCGCCTGCTGGAAATGGTAGAGGTGAGACCTTAACCCCAGGGTCAGCCTCTCTCTACCACATTTTGGGGAGAGAGGAAGACACGGAGGAGGCCCTCTTTGTCAGATCAAGGTCATCCACGTGGAGGTTGTTGTCTGGAAAGACAGTTGCCGAGAAAGAGTATTCCCTGCAAGGTGGCGGCCTCCTCCCAGGAACCTGGCAGCTGAGGCCGCTCCTGAGTGCTTGTCCTCAGTGTGCCAGTGGCGGCTGAGAGCACCGTGGGGTCTTGACTGGAAGCCCACAGCCCCCGTCTCCCCACAGAAGGGTGACAGGCAGCTATGGGGTCACAGAAGGTGTGTTGAAGGAAGTTCAGCATGTGACAGTTGGAGAAGAAGCCCCGGAGGTAAAACAAGGTCTGGGCAGGAAATGGAGGGGAGATGAGGGGTCCATGCCACTGGGGACCAGCTGGAGTGAAGAATGCTGGGAGTGTGCCGAGAACTGTGGGCAAGTGGCCTCAAATGCCAGGCCAGGACAGCTGGCATGGAGGCCTCTGGGTCTTGGTCCAGGGGTCATGAGTGTCGATGTAAATACGACTCTTGGTATATGTTTTCTAGAANAATAGGTAGAAAAAAATCATGTGATATACATACAGATCTCCAAGCGTTCAGTCAGAATTACTTTTAGAATTAACTTAAAGAACAACCAAGAATCCTACTTGAGCAGCCCTGTTCTAGACCCTAAAGTGACCTGGGCACGAATTTTGAAATGTCAGCCACTTGTAAAGGGTTTTTTATACAGAGCTGCCCATTGTTTCTTTCTGTCACCTACTGACATGGATATTTCTTTCTTCTGATCTCTCATTTATTACATTCCTAGGACCATCTTCATTTTTCTCTTCTAACACTTGAAAGGAACTTTTGCCTACCTCTTATTTTACCATTTTATTAGTAAAAAGAAAATAACACCTACCGGGATATACTTAAAAAAAAAAAAAAATCTTACTATTACAAAGCACTATGTTTGTCTACTTTTTTAAATCTATCGTTATTTTCTGACTTTTGTCAGGAAAATTTACAAAGCTATAATCAGTGTCCACATTTACTTTTTACCTTTCTTATAACAGCAAAGATTTTCCCATGTTTAGTAGTCTTTATAGTTTTTAATTGGTTGCATTGTATTTCATCCTACTGATGTATCAATTTACCAAATCATTTCCTGCTGGTAGATATATAAGCTATTTCTAGTTTTTGTATTTATTTGTGTCTTATTCTATTTCTAAATCTAATCAACTATTAATAGATGACACATATCATTTAGTAATATGAATTACTGAAGTATTTAGTTAGAATAAGCTTTGTGATTTGATAATATAACCTACTGTGTCAAATTATTACAGTAGGACTGCTTCTACATCTTCATAAAAAAAGTAATCAATTTCCTACAAATTTAAAAGTATTTTGTGATTTGCTAGCTTTAAATTAGATTTATAAAAATTTTAACATAAAATTTTACCAATTTTATCATATTGTAAATTATTGGTGCTTTAGGACCAGTGTTTTAATATTACTTACCTCTTTCGCACCAGATTCTTTGAGTAACTTGATTATGGGTGAGATGGTATTGCCTCTCACAATTGAATCATCTACAAGAACAATTCTTTTTCCTTTAAAGTTGTCTGACAGTACTCCAAATTTTTTCGCAACACCAAGTTGTCTTAACCTCATGTTTGGCTGAATGAATGTTCTTCCTACATACCGGTTTTTACATAGCACCTCCACGTATGGAAGCCCACACTAACAGAGAAGGAATAAAAGGACAATGAGCAGCACATATAAGGAGAACTCAATGGCCCTGTTTTCTCTAGGTCAGGCTTCCATTAGAACATGTATGTAAAAATTTTTAATGCAATTATAATTTTGAGCTCTCCATCATCAGATCACAATTTTTCGTCACTATCTAAACTGTAGGGAAGACAAGGCAAAAAGAAAAATTATCAAAAGTCTTCTACTTAGTGGGGAAACAATTCATTTTACTAGAATTTGTAATGCTTCTTATGTATTGTTGTTTCTCTATCTTAGAAGGAAATGCTAAGAATGTGAACACATGGCAAAGAATAAATCACTATGAGAAAAATCCACATATTGTATGCATATTATTTCTTTAAAAAGTTCATAAACTGAACTTCCCAACACAATGAATGTGGGTATTATACCCCAGAATCACTAGAATTATATAATCTACTTGGTTATGAAAAATGCAGTTAAGCATAGTACTAAGAACATTATACAAAATTTTAAAAAATAGCTTCATTACTACCCACACTCAGCAAGAAACAATACACCAGTGGCTTATGCGGATACTTTATAATAAGTAAATATTACCACTAAACTCAATATATAGTATGATGTTATCTTCCTAAAATGAGGGGATCATTTTCCTACTCCTTGGGTGAATTTTTTGTGGATCCACTAAAAAACAGTGCCACTAAATGAAAAGGCTGAAAAATAAGTAACTCTTGTAAAGAAACACTGTCTTTTTCCTTACTCATAAATTGATGAGTTTCTCTTTATATACATGAATTTCTAATCCCAGTGCTAAGTAAGCAATTCACTGTGTGTTAATGAAGAGAAAATACCTTTGTTGCGTAACCAAGAGCAGCAGGTGTAGCGGATTCTGGGACAGTGCTAACCAAATCTGCATCCACGGGGGCTTCAATGGCCAGCTGCTGACCACAACGATATCTTACCTTGTAAACCATCTGGTCTAGAATATTTGGAAAAGGAAATATATCTTTACTTAGTATAATATAGCCCAGCATATCATTATTGGAAGAAACTAGCTTGTTAGAACTCTATAGAATTGAGTACCAAAAGAAAAGCAAGACAAAAAAACACTAAAGTGGAAACTCAAAAATCAGGGGGAATTCACTGTTAAAAAAAAAAAAAATTAACCTTGGGATTTCCCTAGTGGTCCAGCGGTTAAGAATTCAACTTGCAATTCAGGGGACGAGGGTTCAATCGCTGGTCAGGGAACTAAGATCCCACATGCTGCAGAGCATCTAAGCCTGTACACACTGGAGCCTTCTTGCCACAACTAGAGTGCCAGGTTGCTGCGACTACTGAAGCTGGTGCGCTACCCCTAGAGAGTCCCTGCACCACAATAAAAGATCCCACGTGATATAATGAAGATCTGAGGTGCCACAACTAGGACCCGAAGCAGCCACATCAATATAAGTAAGTTAATCAAGTAATTTAAAAAATCAACCTTAACACATAGCTAAAGATCATAATCTTTACTCCAAAAAGGAAAAAAAATTCTGACAGAGGAACTATGATCTTTTCACAACATACAACTGTGCCTTCAAAGCCTTTGGGCCCAAGCACTTTCTTGTTTCAATGAGATAACAGATTTTTATCAATTGTTAGAGATATTTTACTTACCTTCAAATATACTATCTGGTCTTGCAAAATAAACATATTCAAAGATACAGAAAGCCATTGCGTTTCCTTCAGACCTTGGTATAATATCAAGGGTTTGGACTTTATGTCTGGATATTTCCACAATTTCTCCAGGCAAGACTTCACGGTAGTATCTTGGGAAACAATGTTAAAGGAGACTTGAAGTAAACCAGTCCTTAAGGCTAATTATCTATTATAAAGTGCAGAGTCCCTTTCCTTATAAAGGAAAAAGGGTTCAGTTTAATATAAAGTCTATTGGCTTAAAAAAAAAAAAGTATTTCTCCAACAGTAATTTCTATAAATCTGCTACCCTACACTTGAATTTAGAATTTTAAAAAATAAAAGTCCTGCGTTTTACTGATTTGCAACAGAATGAAGGTTAAAGAGAACATTTTTATCCTGGCTTAAATTTTTTTGCTTATAACTATTCCTTGTTGAGGAGATTCTTCCTTTCCAAAATAAGTCTCACAGTATTTTGAAAACAAGATCCCAGTTCCAGGATGAGAAGGTACTACTGGCATGTTAGGGTTTCCCTAGTGGTTCTGTGGTAAAGAATCTGCCTGCCAATGCAGGAAACATGGATTTGATCTCTGGGTTAGGAAGATGCCCTGGAAAAGGAAATGGCAATCCCCTCCGGTATTCTTGCCTGGGAAATCCCAAGGAAATAGAAGCCTGGTGGGCTACAGTCCATGGGTTCACAGAAGTCAGACATGACTTAGCAACTAAACCAGGACATTAATGTTAGTGCAACTGCTGAGCACAATGTACAAAAGAAACCGCTTTTAAAAGCATGTGTTCTTGCAGACATCAGAAGTAAAACTTTTATGTAAAAATTGTTTTAATTGACATAGAAAAGTTATGTTGAATGATACAAAATTTACCTTGCACCGATAGATAAAAAGCTACAAGATTCTGAAGACACTACCCATCCTTCCGTTTCTGATGTTTTTTTTTCTGTAAATCACAAGACAATCAATTCAGTTATTGAATTCAAGAAATTTAAAAGGGGCTACCTATTTCAGGAGAACAGTTAAAAACCAATTTTATAAACAAAAGAACTCATACACTATCCATGACTATGACTTTAAGAACTCTTCATTTGACTAGTACCAAAGATAAGATCGCAAGCTTCCTTCAAACAAAATGATTTCATGGCTTGAATGAGACACCTGACAAGTCAAAAAGAAAATCACTGAAATCATACTACACAAATGAAATAGGTGGGCAAAGGATATGAATAGGCCGTTCAGGCAGAACCAAACAGGAATGCCCATGAAATATATTAAAAGTGGCTCATCTCCAGAAATACTCAAGGAAATGTCCTTTAAAAACTAAGTGCCAAGACTTCCCTGGCAGTCCAGTGGTTTAAAAGTAGGTGCTTCCAATACAAGGAGTACGAGTTCGATTACCGATCAGGGAACTAAGATCCCACGTCCTACCTGGAATGGCTAAAAAAGAGGAAAAAAACTAAGGGCCACTTTTTTCTTTTTTACCTAGCTTTTTTATTCAATAAGTTCCTAATACCTAAAGATTTCAGGGTGTGCCAATAGTAGGACAATGACTTTGAAAAGCATTATGAGATTATTGTATTTCTTTTGAAGTTCATTACCTTTATCATTTATATCAGAAATAGGAATAAGACGACCAATGCATAGAGGACGATTTCCATAGGGATCTCGGACTGCATAAATCACATCTTTGTGCATTATAAGCAGAGAGTATGCTGTGGGTGCTTCCTTCATTAAATTTTTAATCCTGGAATCAATTAAATAATTCAATGAATAATTTTCATTATAAACACATGCAAGATAAAGGTCTCATTATCACAGCTGCAAACTCAGTTTACTTTTACAATTACCTTGCTACCCAGTCTGGGGTGTCATCTTGTTCCTGAGGAGGGGTATAAGCCAGTAGCTGGGTGATCATTTCACTATCAGAACTTGTTGACAGACCAATACCATGACGCAGAAGCTATTTAGAAAGGAGAAAAGTCATTACCATTAGAGGGGAAGCTTCAACTCACGCTTCACCCAATAGCCTGCCATCACAGAAAGAGATCAGATACTGTGTGGATGCTGTTATGAAATCCTGCATTCTACCAATGGTGAAAGAAAGTGAAAGTGAAGTCGCTCAGTCATGTCTGACTCTTTGCAATCCATGCACTGTAGCCTACTAGGCTCCTCCCTCCATGGGATTCTCCAGGCTCAAGAGTACTCGCGTGGGTTGCCATTTCCTTCTCCAGGGGATCTTCCCAACCCAGGGATCGAACCCGGGTCTCCTGCATTCCAGGCAGATGCTTTAACCTCAGAGCCACCAGGGAAGCCCACCAATAGTAGGTATATATATCTAATAATATACTAATAATAGACTATATATCTACTGCTGGAGGCAACGGGAAGTCTCTGAAGCTTTTCAAACAGGAAAAAAAAAAGTGCTTTAGGAGGTATACAGGAAAGCCTTTGAAAACTACGTCTGAAGGAATGTAGATGTGCAGCAGGTAGGCGGGGAGGCACATGGAGACAGCATGAGGGTTTGGGATTGTGGTTCTAACATTTTCAGTCCACTCCTGACAAACAGGACACATTCCCATGAGAGTGGCACACGGCAGCAGGGACTTTTAACCCAGGTTTGCTGGTGGTGGTGACGGTGGCTACCTACCCTCACTTATCAGCCCTGATGCAGTGAAATGTGCTGAGATGAAGCTGAGTGCCTACGTAAGGGGTTAGGTCTAGAAATAATGAACAAGGTATTGTTTGTCATTGAACTTTTGCTGGTAATCTCTAAATAGTGAGTTTTAAAATAATTTTTACTTCATATTTATATTTTTGATTGAATAAAAAGTTTGTTTTCATTTGGTAGCAAAAAACTATTATTACAATGACAATGCCAGAGCCTAAGGAGAGGGCAGGACACAGTTCTGGGAATAATTAAATCAATTTTCCAAATCACTATTCCAAAACAATGCATCAGAATCACCTCAGGAGCATATTACACTGCAGATTAAGCCACCTCATTCCCATCCCAGACTCTGGGGGGAATATTTTAGAATTTGTAATGAGAACAAGTACTCCGGGTAATTCTGTTACAGTTGTTCTTTCTTTGCAATTAGGTAACAGGTGGCAACAACAAGATAATACACTTTACCAAGATCCTCCATACTTCTTTTAAATAATTTATCACAATCATGAAAAAGCGTTAAAAAAAAAACCCTTACCTTTTTCCTTAAGCGCGCAGCATTAACTAATTCGCCATTATGTGCCACAGCTATTTTTCCATGAAGTGTTTCAACAACAAAGGGCTGGCAATTTTCTAGTTCGCAGTTTCCTGTAGTGGCATACCTTGTGTGTCCAATTCCAAGATTTGAAGTATATAATCTCTTCAAATTTTCTTCAGTAAATACATGATTTACAAGACCCATTCCCTTGTAAAGTCAAAATAAAAGCTCATCTTAGGGAAAAAAACACTAGTAGCACTTTTATAAGCTTCTGCTCAGACAATTCCAAATTAGAAAATGAAGTTCACTTAATTTCCCTGTGCTTCAGAATTCTTATCTTAAAAAAAAAAAAAGACTAACCTAATTGTAAGAACTGTGAAGCATTAAAATATATATCTGAGGTGGAATTCATATAACAAAATTAATCATGTTTGTTTTATAAGATTGTTGTTTAGTCACTAAGTTGTGTCTGACTCTTTTGCCATCTCATGGACTATAGCCCTCCAGGCTCCTCTGTTCATGGAATTCTGCTGGCAAGAATACTGGAATGGGTAGCCAATCCCTTCTCCAGTGGATCTTCCTAACCCAGGAATTGAACCCAAGTCTCCTGCACTGCAAGCAGATTTTACCTACTGAGTCACCTGTTTCATAGGATACTTCTTGATAAAACATTGAAGAACAGATGTACCGCTGCTGCTGCTGCTAAGTCACTTCAGTCGTGTCCGACTCTGTGCGACCTCACAGACGGCAGCCCACTGGGCTCTTCCATCCCTGGAATTCTCCAGGCAAGAACACTGGAGTGGGTTGCCATTTCCTTCTCCAATGCATGAAAGTGAAAAGTGAAAGGGAAGTCGCTCAGTCATGTCCGACTCTTAGCGACCCCATGGACTGTAGCCTACTAGGCTCCTCCATCCATGGGAGTTTCCAGGCAAGAGTACTGGAGTGGGATGCCATTGCCTTCTCCGAACAGATGTACTAAGAGGTAACATTTGTCAACTATAATCAACTAAATTATAATTTAAAATTCAAAGTATGTTAAAGTATTCAAATAAATGATAATTTATGAGTCAATCTAGCAAATTATCACTGGGAGAGAAATGCACTGTAGAAGAACAAATAAAAACGTTGACCCTTGAACAAAACAGGCTGAGACTGCACAGGTCCACTTATTCATGGATTTTTTTTCCAATAAATATATCAGAAAAAAATTTTTGGAGATTAGCAATGATATAAAAATAGTGAGCCATGTAGCCTAGAGTAAAAAATTTAAGAAACTGAGTATGTCATGGATGCATAAAATATTTGTAGATACTAATCTATTTTATCATTTACTACCATAAAAATATACAGAAACCTATTATAAAATGTTAACATTTATCAAAACTTATGCACACAAAAAACACAAACCATAACTGGTGCTATTTGCTTTTTCAAGATATGTAAACAAGCATAAGGGTGCAATATTAAGTAACTCCATAAAATCAACTGTAGTCCATACTGCACTATTGAAATTATTTTGGAGCCACCTCCTGTTAATATTGTGGGGCGTTCAAGTGTTGCAAGTATCCACTTGAATGAATCCAAGTATGCCATCTGATGTTAATCACCTCTGGGTGAGCCACTCATCTCTATACCAAGTTGCTTATTGCAGTGAAAAGTCTCCTCTTCCAGTTATTGGGTATTTTTCTTCATGTTTAGTGCAATACTGTAAACCCTGAGTAACATACAAAGTGATACCAGTGACACTGAAAGTGCTCTCGAGAAGTAAAGCCGTGACTTTACAAGAAAAAGTTGAATTGCTTGAGGTCTACTGTAGATTGTGGCCTACAGCTGTGGTGGTCCTGCCATTTCAAGATAAATGAATCTAGCATAAAGTCCATTGTTAAAAAAAAAAAGAAACGGAAACACATGAAGCCATTGTTGCAGCTATACTAGCTGGCACAAACACTTGTACTTTTTGTGAAACACTCTTTTATCTCATACTGAAAATGCAGCTCTTAGGTGGGTTCAGGATTGCTATAAGAAAGGCATACCTATTTAATAAGATTTGAGAAAAAATGTAATTATTTAAATGATGACAATGCAAAAGGAAGGTGAAGGATCTAAATAAAGCTGGAGAATTAAATGTCAGTGAAGGACGTCTGGAGATTTTTAGGGAGAGGTTTGGCTTAAAAAAATATCAAGATTTAAGGCCAGAAAGGATGGACTAACTCTCGATTTTATGCAAATGCAGTAGTGTTTATAATTAGAACTACCCTTATCTGCAGGTTTCAAACCCCTGAACCTTGAAGGGAAAGAATAAACAGCAGCTGCTAATCTTCTAACTCATGACTGAACCATAAAGCCTGCACAACATGAACTCTTTTTCTGGATTGGTACCATTCATGGATGCTTTATTCCTGAAACCAGTAAAGCACTGCTTTTTAAAGTTCTTTTGATACTGGGCAATGCCCTTGGCTACTCAGAACCCCATAAGTTTGACAGTGTTGAAGCCAAGTGATTGAAGCCATCTGTTTGCTCCCAAACACGACATCTCTAATTCAGCCTCGATGTCAGGGGATCATAAGGACTTCCCAAGGCTCATTACACATGAACTCTATGGAAAGGACTGTCAGTGCCACGGAAGACAACCCCAACAGAAAGAACAGCCTGAAAGTCTGAAAGAATTACACCACTGAAGATGCCATTGTCGTTACTGAAAAAGCTGTAAAAGCCATCAAGCCTGAGACAATAAATCCATGCCAGAGAAAACTGTGTCCAGAGGTTGTGCATGACTTCACAGGATTTACGATAGAACTAATCAAGGAAATCATGAAAGATTCCGGATATGGCAAAAATTAAAAATATCTGATGGAGATGAGTGCTTTCGAACCAATGCCAGGTGATGAGGAAGAAAGCACTGCCAGAAAACAAACTGACATCAGACAGTCCAGCAGAAGGGTTCTGATTGTTTAAGGCTGCTTTTGACTTATTTTACGATATAGGCCTTTCTATGGGCACTAAGCTAAAGCAAAGGGTAGAAGGATGGTGTTGTACAGAAACATGTTTAGAGGAGTAAAAAAGCAAGTGAGTGAGACAGAAATTATGACGTATCCAGCAAGTTACACCCAGTGTGCCTGCCTCTCCTGCCTCCCCTCCCTCCTCCACCATCTCCTTCAACACCCAAGACAGCAAAACCAACCTATCCTTAGCCTACTCATTATGAAGGATGACTACTAGGATGAAGAACTTTATGACGATCAATTTAAGGAACTTCAATTTAAGGGACAGTGATTAATCTTCATATTATACAGTTAATAAAGTTATCTTATTGTGGATGTGTGAGAGGCTTTGTGTGAAAATCTAATAACTATATGGTGAAAACCATATGGACATTTTTGTGTCAGTATCATTACTGTCACCTAGGCAGCCAATGTGTAGAACATTATGTGCAAGACTGGTGTTAAAGTGGATAGCCCATCCTTACACTGGCATAAAGTAATGATATTTTATAACAATTCACTTATTAGTGTATAGGCTAGGCAACCAAAAAGCAATCATATCGCTATATCTTTGTTATCAATGCATGAACTATTATACCCTAAACAGGAATTTTTTCACATTATCTTTTCATTTTCGAGGTCTATGTTAGCAATACGTATACCATCTACAGTGTTCTGGACCAACTTAAGACTATACTAACATAGATACTGACAACTTACATTATAAAAAGTCAATATAAGCTTATTGTATCAACAAAGACAGTACTGTACTATAATTTCTATTCCTTATGATTTTAATATTTTCTTTTCTCTAGCTTACTTTATTGTAGAACACTATATATAACACATATGACATTCAGAGTATGTTCCTATACTGTTAAAGGATCAACTATGCTTCTACATACAAATTATTTTTATTCAAAGTCCCCCCCCGCCGCCCGCCACCATATACTAGCTGTCTTCTGACTATGATTACTTTTATCATCAACACCTGTCAATGTTTAAATATACCTTGTGTGTTTTGAATGTGGGTATCGCATTTCCATCACTGGTCACAATACCAGCACTCTCCTGACCCCTGTGAATATAAAAAGGTGTCAAACTGTTAAATTTACCCCACTGATACATTTCTTAATGAATCTTATGGAACATACTTTTCTCAGTAACATCCACAAACTCAGTCTGACAACACATTAAACGCTGCTTCTGCTCATGATGATGACAATGATTAGAAGAGCAGATCACACTGAGCCATGACTAAGAAGCCAGGCACTGTCTTAAACATGCATATGAATGACCCAATTTATTAGGCTTTCAAAACAATCCAACCCAAGTAGTAACTATGATTACTATTCACATTTTACAGATAAGGACAACACTAAAGAAACAAAGTTAACTCATCTCGTATCACACAGAGAATGGTGGCATGGCCAAGATTAGGACACAGACAACCTGACTTCAGACCTTGTGCTTGTAACCTCTGTAATAGGTGACCTCTAAATAAGGTTGAGTATGTAGATATAAATTAAAAGCCCCAAATAAAGTAGCAGGTAAAATGTTTGTGGGTACTGGAATTATAAAATTTGTTTTGTTTTGTTTTGCTTTTTTGCGCTTCCCAAATTTCTTCTGACATATAACTATCTCTTTTTTCATCAGAAAACAAATGCTGCTTCAAAAAGCCCTAAACTGATCAGGCACTCTGTATCTCATTTCCTGACTTAGTGCTATTAGGTGAGGATACAGAGAAAGCCGGAAGCTAGGTTTCTAGCTCAGTGGGCTAACACACTGGTAAGACTTTAAAGGATCTGCACCACAGTGGAGTATAAACTCAAAAGATAAATTAAAAGCTCCACCGCTTAACAATTTTTAGTAGTTCTGAACAAGTGCCATAAATACTAGATGTTTGTTAACAAATTTTTGTTCCAAAAAATATGTAATAGGGTAGAAATACATCTCTACTTTATATGTGCATATACATTAACAATTACTAACATGATTTATTTGGTAGAAAGGATCTTTTCTAAAATTATAATAGGCATTTTAATGACAAGAGAAACTACAACATTAAATGCATTTGCAAAGTAAAAATCTAGAAGATTAAAAGTGAAGTAATTTTGCTAAATTACCAATGCATTAAATACTATGAACTATTATGCTGAAAACAGACATACATAATACTATAATACTATACATCCTATACAACTGGATAATTTGTGACTTGAGATTAATTTATTTGGTGAAATCATGTGGTCTTCGGTTAACCAATGTCAGAACTAAGTGATTCATATCAGAGGGAAAAAAAATAACCTTAGTCACAAACCTTTGTGGCAGAAAGAACCTCTGCCAACCATTTCCAAAACAAACAAGCAAAAAATCAACAATCGCATAGTAAATTAGAAATAAACACAAAAACGGTTTTCTTTCCCTTTTGCCTCAAGGGTAATTTGTTCTTTAAAGCTGAGATGAGTAACCTTAGGGATCTTTTAGGTCCAGGCTTCTTTAATCAGGAAGCCTGCTTATTTGGCAGTTTCTCAAGTTACTCCCCTAGGGCAGCTTGAACCAGTTAAACTAGATCCTTTCAGCTCTTCACAGCTTATTGACAACCAGCCGTCTGGTTTCCTAGGAAACAAAACCTTGGCTAGAAATAGTGAATCATTTCCAGGTCACTTTCAACATGGAGAGTGGAGCAGGAAAGCACTGGACTGAGGAAGAGGTTAAAGCTTTGCTAAGTGTCTGGGCAGAAAAAAATATACGAAAACAACTTTATGGAACACTGAGAAATAAAGGAATATTTATTTACATTGCTAAAAGGCTGAGAGCACTTGGAGTATACAGAGATTGGAAACAGTGCCGGGCAAAGTACAAAAATCTCAAATATGAATACAGAACAGTTAAATATGCCCACAACTCTGGAGACAGCTCTAAAACTATGAAGTTCTTCCATGATTTGGATGCCATCCTGCAGTATGAACCTGCCACACCATTAACAGAGGAAGATGCAAATGACAGGTGCCTGGCAACGCTGAGCCCAACTACAGCCCCAGAGACCACTGAAGGTAAAAAGAAAAAGTACCACTCTTTTGTTTTTACCTAATAAACCGTAAGAGAACCAGACTTCTGAGTCCATATGATAAATATAGCCTGAAATAGCAAGGTTGAGAAAAACAACTGACCTGTATGTATATGCTATTTTGCACAAGGTAAAAATTAATTTTAAAAAATAATTGAAATAATGCCATCATTCAAAAAATCTGTAAAATAAAAAAACAAACACATTAAAATGGTACCAACTGTTAATGCCAATTGCTGCTTACTCATGTCTGATATGGTTTTTGGAAAATGGATTGGGTTCTGAAAGTATTTTTAATCTTAATTTTATGAGTACTGAAAAAAATATATATGTATTGCTCAACTGTTGTTTTCCCAGCTCCAAAATAAGACAGAACTTTCTGCTCTATATTAATGTTCCCACTTTCCTAAATTTATAAACAAAAGCACTAAAATACTAGTAACTGATAAAAATGTCATTACTAGTTTGGAAGAACATCTCCATTTTAAAAGAAAGTAAAACAAATAGATTTGATAGGTTAAATTATTTATGATTAAATGATTTAAATACTGACATACCTTGAGGATATTGTGCATTGGGTTCTAGATCTCTGCAATAAAGCAAATATCCCAACAAAGCCAAGTCATACAAACTTTTTGGACAGGGAAGCCTGGAGTGCTGCAGTCCATGGGGTTGCAAAGAGTCGGACATGACTGAGACTCAACTGAACTGAGTGCATATAAAATTTATATTACACTATCCTGTAACCTAAAAAATTGTACATACCTTAATTAAAAAATACTTCATTGCTACAAAACACTAACCATCATTTGAGCTCTAACAGTGAGTTGCAGTAGTTTTCTTTTCTTTTTTTAAAATTTATTCATTTATTTTGGCTGCACCAGGTCTTATTTGCTGCACTTTGATAGTTGCAGCATGTGAACTCTTAGTTTCGGCAGATGGGATCTAGTTCTCTGACCTGGGGTAGAACCCAGTCCGCTAGCCACTGGACCACCAGGAAGTCCCAGAGTTGCTACTTTTAAGGACAGAGTTGTTCAGTTCAAAATCTGTGCTGATTTAATAAATAATGGAGTATGCTAATCTGGGGCTTCCCTGGTGGTTCAGTGGTAAAGAATCTGCCTACAATGCAGGAGAGATCAGGGTTTGATCCCTAATCTGGAAGATCCCTTGGAAATGAAAATGGCAACTCACTCCAGTATTCTTGCCTGGAGAATTCCATGGACAGAGGAGCCTGGTGGGCTACAGTCCATGGGGTCACAAAGAGTTGGACACGACTGAGCGACTAACACTTATTTACTTACTACGCTAATCTAATAAATACAACTGTTTACTTTGCGTTTGTTTAATTAAAAGTGCTGTGGAACATTTTATATATATTTATTCAACTTTATGAACTGATGGTTCATGTCAGTTAAGGTCTTAGAAAAATTTGCATGACGACCTTTCACCTTAAAATTTTGGCTGATTTTTCTTTAACCCACAAAAGTCAAAAGTTTTAACATAGTCAAACAGCTTCTTTTCTAAGGCTTTAAGTGAAGTGAGTGAAAGTCACTCAGTCATGTCGGACTCTTTGTGACCCCATGGACTACACAGTCCATGGAATTCTCTAGGCCAGAATACTAGAGTGGGTAACCTTTCCCTTCTCCAGGGAATCCTCCCAACCCAGGGATCAAACCCAGGTCTCCTAAGTTGCAAGCGGATTCTTTACCAGCTGAGCCACAAGGGAAGCCCTTCTAAGGCTTAGAGAGCCCTTCTTTCTCCAATTCTGATTCATTTATGACATTTGGTTTTTCTAAGGTGGAAGCAGCAGAATTTTTATTGGTGTATGATAAAAAGAAGGCAAGGAAGTGAATGTGTGTTTTCTACTGTTGGAATCGACCTGTTTCATGCAAGGGGTCCTCTTTCAAGGACAGAGGATCTGGTCCCTTTCATTACGCAGCAGGTAGCCTGACTAATCCTTGGGAAAGGACTCTAAGGGCTTCATCTTCTAAAAACTATAATCATCCTCAGTCTCAGAATACCTTTGGCCTACTCTGCTGTATCACATTCCTTCAGTGACCAATTTCTACTCTTTCCCTTTTCTTACTGTATACAAATGCATTAAGAATAATGATTTAAGAGTTTCAACTTAAAATCTCCACCATGTGGGTCCCCTGCATACAATTTTGGGATTCTTGCTAGGAATGATCAACCTGAGGGAAAAAAATTTCCTGAAGACGGTGGGGAGAGAAATTTCTTTTTTGCCCCTACCTGTATGTGCAGCTCTAAGACCTTCTCAATGAACAGAAGCAGACCCTAAAGCAGATAAAAGAATAGTAAGCCCTACCTTTCCTTGCTGTTCTCATCAAGCTCAGTCGATAAATTACCTGAGGATGTCAGTATCTTTTCTTTTCTCTAAAGAGAGTTCTTATGGAATTTAAGATTTCTATTTTCCATATTCCCAACTAAATCAAAAACATTCCCTAACTGCAACTGAGCCTCAAATAATTGTGAAACTCAATTTTAAAATGACAATTTTTAGAATTATGTGTATGTGCTTTGTGCTAAGTCGCTTCAGTCATGTTTGACTCTGTGTGACTCCATGTACTGTAGTCCACCAGGCTCCCCTGTCAAATGGGATTCTCAAGGCAAGAATACTGGAGTGGGTTGCCATGCCCTCCTCCAGGGGATCTTCCCAACCCAGGGATTGAACCCATGTTTCTTATTGTCTCCTGTACTGGCAGGTGGGTTCTTTACCACTAATGCCACCTGGGAAGTGCTTTCCCTATTTATGTAACTTATATGCAGAGTACTTCATGAGAAACGCTGGACTGGAAGAAACACAAGCTGGAATCAAGATTGCGGGGAGAAATATCAATAACCTCAGATATGCAGATGACACTACCCTTATGGCAGAAAGTGAAGAGGAACTAAAAAGCCTCTTGATGAAAGTGAAAGAGGAGAGTGAAAAAGTTGGCTTAAAGCTCAACATTCAGAAAACGAAGATCATGGCATCCGGTCCCATTACTTCATGGCAAATAGATGGGGAAACAGTGGAAACAGTATCAGACTTTTATTTTGGTGGGCTCCAAAATCACTGCAGATGGTGACTGCANAAGAGGAGAGTGAAAAAGTTGGCTTAAAGCTCAACATTCAGAAAACGAAGATCATGGCATCCGGTCCCATCACTTCATGGGAAATAGATGGGGAAACAGTGGAAACAGTGTCAGACTTTATTTTTTTGTGCTCCAAAGTCACTGCAGATGGTGACTGCAGCCATGAAATTAAAAGACGCTTACTCCTTGGGAGAAAAGTTATGACCAACCTAGATAGCATGTTGAAAAGCAGAGACATTACTTTGCCAACAAAGTTCCATCTAGTCACGGCTATGGTTTTTCCAGTGGTCATGTATGGATGTGAGAGTTGGACTGTGAAGAAAGTTGAGTGCCAAAGAATTGATGCTTTTGAACTGTGGTGTTGGAGAAGACTCTTGAAAGTCCCTTGGACTGCAAGGAGATCCAACCAGTCCATTCTGATGGAGTGCAGCCTTGGGATTTCTTTGGAAGGACTGATGCTAAAGCTGAAACTCCGGTACTTCAGCCATCTCCTTCAAAGAGTTGACTCATTGGAAAAGACTCTGATGCTGGGAGGGATTGGGGGCAGAAGGAGAAGGGGATGACAGAGGATGAAATGGTTGGATAGCATCACTGACTCGATGGACATGAATTTGAGTGAACTCCGGGAGTTGGTGATGGACAGGGAGGCCTGGTGTGCTGCACTTCATGGGGTCACAAAGAGTCGGACACGGCTGAGTGACTGAACTGAACTGAACTGAGCATATATGCACACATGCCATGTTTTGTGGCTGCTCAGAGGTGAAAGTGAGAATAATCATGTTCCAATGAGTTCTGCTCAACACAGATCCCCACACCCAACTTCTCACTAGTTCCTCCATTGATGGTTCTGCAGTTGATAAATGACTAGATTCTATGAGATAAAAAACAAAATCTGCCCTGTTTGTGTAACACCAGTGTGCTTCAGAGAACAGTGCTGGCTGTGGCTTCAGGCTGATCAGGGGCAAATTTGGGCAGGCCACGTTTCACCTCTGAGCCCCAGGTTGCTCATCGGAAACAGAGAAATAACTCTCCACCTTGCAGAGGCTGATGTACGTATGAAGATTCAAGACCTGGCCGCCACATTGTTGTTGTTGTCACTCAGTCCTATCCGACTCTTTGTGACCCCATGGACTGCAGCAAACCAGGCTTCTCTGCCCATCACCATCTCCTGGAGCTTACTCAAACTCATGTCCCTCTAGTTGGTGATGCCATCCAATCATCTTGTCCTCTGTCATCCCCTTCTCCTCCCACCTTCAATCTTTCCCAGCATCAGGATCTTTTCAAATGAGTCAATTCTTCACATCAGGTGGCCAAAGTATTGGAGCTTCAGCTTCAGTATCAGTCCTTCCAATGAATATTCAGGGTTGATTTCCTTTAGGATTGACTGGTTTGATCTCCCTGCAGTCCAAGGGACCCTCAAGAGTCTTCTCCAACACTAGAGTTCAAAAGCATCAATTCTTCAGTGCTCGGCCTTCTTCATGGTCCAACCCTCACATCCATACATGATCACTGGGAAATCCTGTAGTCTGGCTCCCGTGGGCCTTGCAATTTGTGTTTTCCATCTTGCTTGGGATCAAAGCTTTGACAGTAGCTGCAAGAACATGGCCACTTCCTTGAAGTCATTTTCAAGGAGTCAAAGGCTTTCTTTCCTTACTCCCACCTACCTCAATGGCCTGAGAAGGCCTGGGGCTTGTCCAGATCATCCATGTGGTTTCTCTCCTCAGGGTAAAGCAGACTGACATCTATATTGTCCTCAGCCTCCCTAGAGCTTCTATTTCCATATCCCCACCCCACCCCCATGTTTAGTCTCTGAGATTTGAGAAACAAATCTGTGTTTCCCTCCACATTTCACAATTTGGATCCTCCACAGCTCTCAGCTAAGAATGTTCACTCAATGAATATCATTGGCCCAGTGATGGAGAAAATGGTTTGTGCATCAAATTCTGGGTATGGGAGTGGATAAGAGGGTGGGCCATGAGAAGATCTCTGGCAAAAACAGAAGGAGCCAGGGAGGTCCTGCCTGGCTGGATCTGCCTTCATCACCATCATCATAAACATTGTTATCATGACCTCCATTGTAATGAAGAGCTTGACTCCATTTCTGATGTTGGAGCACTGACAGGTGTTTCAGGTCACATGTTATCATTTCATCTTTTCATCCCTTATCTGGACAAATTGATAAGAAAGCCAATGCTCCCTTTCCTCGCCCTGAAAGAATTTCAGCAAAAAAGCAAGCAAACCATATTCTGTATATAGGAACTCTCACCCTGGCCTTATCTCTAATGACAATAAAATCTGGAACCCCTCCCTTGGCTCAAACCAAATGAACAAGTTGGGTGCATGCCCCTCCCTCTTCAGAAGGCCTCGTTATGTGAATAGTAAATCTTTTCACACATCCTGATGTGTGTGCATGTATTATACCATTGGTTCAGATTCAACATCCAAACCACTTTTGTGTATGGGTTTGATCACACCCTCCATGGGGCCATAATGAAGCAGACAATGAGAATTACCACCATCATCACCATCTTCACCATCACCACCACCTCCATCATCACCACCACCTCCATCATCATAACCATTTCCATCATCACAATCACCTCTATCATCATCACCTCCATCACCACCACCATCTGCATCATCATCACCACCTCCATCACCACCACCACCTCCATCTTCATCACCACTTCCATCAACACCACCATTTCCATCACCACCACCACCTCTATCATCATAGCCATTTCCATCATCACAATCACCTCCATCACCACCACCAGCTGCATCATCATCACCACCTCCATCACCACCACCACCTCCATCTTCATCACCACTTCCATCGCCACCACCATTTCCATCACCACCACCACCTCTATCATCATAGCCATTTCCATCATCACAATCACCTCCATCACCACCACCAGCTGCATCATCATCACCACCTCCATCACCACCACCACCTCCATCTTCATCACCACTTCCATCAACACCACCATTTCCATCACCACCACCACCTCTATCATCATAGCCATTTCCATCATCACAATCACCTCCATCACCACCACCAGCTGCATCATCATCACCACCTCCATCACCACCACCACCTCCATCTTCATCACCACTTCCATCAACACCACCATTTCCATCACCACCACCACCTCTATCATCATAGCCATTTCCATCATCACAATCACCTCCATCACCACCACCAGCTGCATCATCATCACCACCTCCATCACCACCACCACCTCCATCTTCATCACCACTTCCCTTCCATCGCCACCACCACTTCCATCACCACCACCACCTCAATCATCATCACCGCCTCCATCATCGTCGCCACCTCCATCATCATAACCATTTCCATCATCACAATCACCTCTATCATCATCACCTCCATCACCACCACCATCTGCATCATCATCACCACCTCCATCACCACCACCACCTCCATCTTCATCACCACTTCACTTCCATCGCCACCACCACTTCCATCACCACCACCACCTCAATCATCATCACCGCCTCCATCATCGTCGCCACCTCCATCATCATAACCATTTCCATCATCACAATCACCTCTATCATCATCACCTCCATCACCACCACCATCTCCATCATCACCACCATCTCCATCACCACCACCACCTCCATCATCATCACCACCTCCATCATCATCATTGCCTCCATCACCACCACCACCGCCTCCATCATCATCGCGACCTTCATCATCATAACCATTTCCATCATCACAATCACCTCTATCATCATCACCTCCATCACCACCACCACCCCCATCACCACCATCACCTCCATCATCACCGCCTCCATCATCATCACCGCCTCCATCATCATCACTGCCTCCATCATCATCACCTCCATCACCACCACCACCTCCATCATCATCACCACCTCTATCATCATAGCCATTTCCATCATCACAATCACCTCCATCACCATCACCTCCATCACCACTACCATCTCCATCACCACCACCACCTCCATCATCATCACCACCTCCATAATCACCTCCATCACCATCACCACCTCCATCATCACCAGTTCCATCAACATCATCACCTCCATCACCATCACCATCACCACCTCCATCACCTCCATCACCATCACCATCGCAACCACCACCTCCATCATCATCACCATTTCCATCATAATCATCATAACCTCCATTACCATCACCACCACCACCTCCATCATCACCATTTCCATCATCATCATCACCTCCGTCACCATCACCTCCATCACCATCACCTCCATCACCATCGCCTCCATCACCATCTCCATCGCAACCACCACCTCCATCATCACCATCTCCATCACTACCACCTCCATCATCACCATTTTTATCATCATCATCACCTCCGTCACCATCACCTCCATCACCATCTCCATCACCTCCATCATCATCACCATTTCCACCATCACCATTTCCATCATCAGCACCTCCATCATCATCACCATCTCCATCACCACCACAACCTCCACCATCATCACCATTTCCACCATCATTATCATCACCTCCTTTACCATCATCACCTCCATCACCTCCATCACCATCATCACCTCCATCACCATCACCTCCATCACCACCACTGCCTCCATCATCATCACCATCTCCATCACCACCACCACCTCCGTCATCATCATCACCATTTCCACCATCATCACCTCCATCATCATCACCACCTCCATCACTACCACCTCCACCATCACCATCACCACCTCCATCACTGCTACCTCCTGCAACACCACCATCACCTCCATCATCATCCCACCATCGCATTCACTATTTCCATCAGCATCATCTCCACTACCATCATCACTAGCATGAAGACTACAGCTTCCACTGGTTTGTGCTGAGCACCAAACTTTACATGCGTTATCTCATTTAATCATCACAGCAGCCCCCTAGGATGCATTGTCAACAGCAGTTGTCTCCCTTTGAAAGATGAGGAAATTGAGTGTTAAAGAGAACAAGTCACTTGCTCAGCGTCATACAGAGAATGAGTGAGGGAGTGGGTCTGTGCTCACCTTCCTAGCTCCACACTTATGTCTCCTTCTTGGTGAGAAGATTCTTCTCTGTGTCAACTGCTGCAGCCATAGTCCAGTTTTTCTTTGTGACTTCAGAGGAGGCCACAGGCAGCATCCAGCCAGGGGTTCCAGGGCTCCCGTTGGAGCTGCCACCCTTTCATCTCTTCTTTTCCCACTCTGTCCCTCAGGGGGGCTCTTTCACACCTGAGGTTTCAATTATCACCTCTCTGGTTGATAATTCTCAAACCCCTCACTCCCCAAGAGGCTCTGCCTATTGCCAGGCCCTCAAAAAAACAGTCACAGTGGATGCCTGCTCTGAGTTCTGGGTGCTTTGCTGGTTTGTCAGCAATGCCCCAGGAATCCTAAAAGGTGGACCTGAACCCCCACTTACAGATGGGAAACTGGGGTGCAGAGATGGGACTAGAGCCAGGGTTGAGGCCACTTCTGTCTGGGCTCAGAGAGTGCCCTGGCCCCACATCCACTGTCATCCTAACTGCCGCCTTTGGGTGTTGTCCCCACGTGGATCGCTGGTGTCACCAAACCCCAGCTCCTGGCACCCCTGGAGGTGTGCCCTGTGGCCTAAACCCTTCGGTTGTCCCTGTACCCTCTGGAGTGGGGCCTTCAGGATCTAGGGATGAGGTGTCACCTCACTGACCATCAGGAGCTGCGTTGGTCAGCTCACTCTATTGCCTGCATTCCTGACCCTGAGCTTCAGCAATGCACCTACTGTGTCTTCTACCCAGGCAGCCTCCACTGCCTTGCATTGCTTCCACTGGGGAAAATGTACTCTCAGTTCAGGGCCAAATCAAGTGCTACCTGTCCTGGGAAGTTTTCCCTTGTCTCCCCTCCAGGAGCCCCCATCCGGGGTGAAGTCCCTCTGTGAAAACACCAATATCCTGCATTCTTTGGGTGCATCCATGTGTCTTTCTCCCCTTCCAGACAGTGGTCCCCAGTGTGACCTATGGTGGCATCAATCAGCTCTCATGAAGGACTTGGGTATTTAGTAGAAACTGAAGCACCCTGGGAGTCTAGGGTCTGTTAGGGGTCTATGCAAAGTGGGGAGAGTGAACTCCAAGCTGCCTCCAGGCTGGATCGATGGTAGGGGGAAAATGGAGATAGTGATCTAATATCTCTTCCAACTAGGGTTTACAGTTCTATTAACTTGGCAATAATGCTGCGGTACCCATGTGAGAAGAGATTCAGGAGAGAATATAGCATGAGGGGGGGGGGGGAAGGTGCGGCTGTAGAGGTGGTGGGGCTGGACCATGGAGGAGCTGAGTGGCAGGCAGCAGCAGCCTCGGCAGGTGGCCTGGGAGCCTCTAGCCGCCTTCAGTCTGTGAGAGCAGTGCCTGGCATATAGTAGGTACTCAACAAGTACTTTTTGGATGAGCACATCCACATCCTTTCCAAAGTCACCTCAAATATAAATCACTGTCTTCATCATTGTCGTCGGTGCCATTGACATCCGTGTCAGCGGATACTCACTGTCTTCTAAATCTTTACATGAAGAGTAAATAAAAGCTTTTCAGCAAACTTGACTATTTTTACTGATTTGTGAAATGCAAGAAGTGTTCTTACCTCCCTGTCATCAGGTGCTGCCCCAGGCCCCTCTCTCCTGGCCATTCTGGAGCTGCTCCAGCTGCAGGCTAAGGGTTTGAACTCTATTTGGTAGTTGATGGTGATAGGAGCCATCAGGAAAACCACTGAACCAGGAGTGAGATGATGAGGTCTGCAAATAAGAAAACATCTCTGGAGACAGCCTGGAGTTCAGAGGCTGAGGCAGGAGACCTGAGGCTGCTAGAACAGCTCAGAGAGATGGAGGGGCCATGCTCTGGCAGGGGCAGTGGGCAGAGAGTAGGGGGCTGGAGAGGGGGAGGAGCTAGCTCAGATGGGCTGAGGAGCAGCTGGACTTCTCCTGACGCACAGAGGAGAGACTCGGAGGCTCCCCACATGCCAGGCACCTGCTTTGTATCACTGCCTTCACTCTTCCCAAGAGCCCCGGGGGGGCAGGCACCTGCATAAGCCCACTCCACAGATGGGAAAACTGAGGTTCAAGGCGGTGACAAACGTTGTCCAATTCACAAGATGGGCAGGCAGCCAAGCCGGGCTGGGCCAGTTCTGAACCGGGGCATGCAAACTGCTGACTGACTCATCTGTGCCCTGAGAAGCTAGGAATGAGTGGGTACCTCCACGCCCTGCCCACTGGCTGGGGAGAGCTCTGCCAGACAGCCATGGTGGGGGGGTGGCTGCTACATGGGAACAGCCAGTGGGACAGGGAGGGGGCCACTGTGGAGTCCCGAGGACCCAGATTCTAGGCTGCATCTTGAGGTCTGTGAAGCCTCTTGCATTTGTTTCCCCTTCAGGCTCCCCAGCACAGCCCAGGTCACAGGGCTGGGGACCAGACTCAAGCAGGCCAGACTTGTGCTGCCTGGGGACGCAGTAGGTCAGGCCCGAGGAGCCAGATGCCAGATGGGGGAGCGGCCTCGGGGTCTGTCTTCTGCACTGGGATCAGCTCCACGAGGACCTAGATCTGCAGGGTGGGAACAGGGCAGGCTCCGCAGGGGACAGGCAGCCAGAGGAAGCCCTGGGTTCCTGTGGACCCACAACCGTGGACAAGAGCAGCACTCAGGGTGGCTGAGGTCACCATGAGTGACTGGAGTGCCCAGTGGGTACCAGGCCTGTGGCATGAGGGCTGATCCCGCCTTCTGCAGCCTCATGGGGCTCATCTTTCTGGACTGCTCTGGCCCCCTCGGAGGTGGATTCAGTTCAGCTCAGTCGCTCAGTTGTGTCTGACTCTTGTGACCCCCATGGACCACAGCACGCCAGGCCTCCCTGTCCATCACCAACTCCCGGAGCATATTCAAACTCATGTCCATTGAGGCAGTGATGCCATCCGACCATCTCATCCTCTGTCATTCCCTTCTCCTCCTGCCCTCAATCTTTCCTAGCATCAGGGTCTTTTCAAATGAGTCAGCTCTTTGCATCAGGTGGCCAAAGGATTGGAGTTTCAGCTTCAACATCAGTCCTTCCAATGAAGACCCAGGACTGATCTCCTTTAAGATGGACTGGATGGATCTCCTGGCAGTCCAAGGGACTCTCAAGAGTCTTCTCCAACACCACAGTTCAAAAGCATCAATTCTGCGGCGCTCAGCTTTCTTTATATTCCAACTCTCACATCCATACATGACTACTGGAAAAACCACAGCTTTGACTAGATGGGCCTTTGTTGGCAAAGTAATGTCTCTGCTTTTTAATATGCTGTCAGAGGTGGGTGGGGTTTTCCAATGACGGGCTCTTGCGTCATTGTCCCTCCACCTTGCAAAGGAGCTGGGGCTTTCCACCCTTAGGGAGGTGGAGGGAGGTCACAGGTGGCTGGAGACGCAGGGGCAGGAGAAGCAGGAACAACGCTTGGATCTGTAACAGAAGCAGAAGGGAGACAGCAGCGATTTTTGTACGTATTTATTTATTGGAGCTCAGATGGTTTCTGAGTCCTTGCCGAGACAGCTGATGTCAGGAGGAAATTGATAGAGTGAGGATGGGCCTTCTTGGATGTGATGCCTGGTTGTGGGAAGAATTGGGTGCCTCCCAGTAGGGCTGGCCCGGGCCTTGTGTTGGGAATATTTACTGAGCACCTGTTGAGTGCCAGGCCCTGTGGACACAGCAGAAAACCAGGAAGGCCAGGCCCTGTCCTCATGGGGTGCACATGTGGGGACATTCTCTGCCCCCCTCACTGCCCACCCCAAGTGAACCCCATTCTGGCCTCCCTGCCCCTGTCTTCACTGGGAATATTGACACTTGGGGTAGTGCTGTGCTCTGGAAAGAGCACAGTGTTGGCAGAGCTGAGGTTCTATTCTGGCTCTGCAGTCACTATGCTGTGTGACCCCAGGCAAATCACTTTGCCTCTCTGGACTTGTGTTCCCTCATCAATATACTGAGAGATGCCTGCCTGTCCCTGACCCTGTGTTCCTTAAACCTCCACTGCTAGCTTAGCCCACTCCCCCCTCAGCTGAGAAATGGGCGATACATGACCTGTGGTCTTCCTCTCACCCTAACTTATTGCCAACAGTACTACAGAGGAAATTGACTCTTAGGTCACTCGGGGATTTGGCAGAGTAAGAATCCCTCCTGCTTCCTGCCTGCACAGGGAGTGTTGGCTTTGTGGCTTCCGGATGACTGCAGGCTGGGAAGAAAAGCAGCCCCAGAGAGATTCAGGCCTCCACTGACTCGAGTGTCACCCTCCCCAAGCGCGTTGTTTGACCCTGGATGGAATGCAGAGAGCCTGGATGGGGGCACCTGGGATGCAAACCATGCTGGAGAGGTCAGGAGAGGAGTGCAACAAGCCCTGGAGGGAAGCCAGAGTGGGATAGACTCCCAGCCCTGGCACTCTGTAGCCACCTTCTAACAAGCCCGGGTCACCAGGAAGATCGGAGGTGGCAGACTCTGCATCTCTGTGGGCTCTAGGAAAGCTCACACTGGACATCCCTGGGGGGGCCTCTTGGGCCTTGAGGTTAACCAAAGCTCCTTTATCTTCTCCCCATTAGCATGCACTACGGGAATCAGAGACAACAGTGCCTCTTCACTAGTAAGTGCCGATATCACCATGAGGTGACTGCTGGTCTAGGAACAGAAGCTGCCATGAATGAAGACAGGCAAGGAGCTGGAAGGACAATCCGTGGGAAGGAGACTCCTGAGTCCCGGTTTCCAAGCCTTCCTGGTGCCCTCTGAGACCTGAATGTGGATGCTGAGTGGCAGTGAAGGAGCAGCCTGCGGGTTTGCAGGCATGGGGACCAGGAGGGACTGGTTCCTGCTTCCTCCTCTGGCCACTGGAGAGATGCTTAGTGCATACCTGTCATGAGCCAGGCATCGAGCTGGCTGCTGGGAACAGATCTGTGAGTGAAACAGACCCTGTCCCTGCAGTTGTGGGAATTACAGTCCTTGAAGATCACGACCCCAACATAATCTGAAAGCCTGGGGAATGGCAGTTGGGATCAGGGATACCATATTAGGGGGCATAGATGATTAGGGATGAAAGGTCGGGCACCACTCGCAGTTTTCTGTCCACATCCTTCCCCTCCATTACTACCACCGCCGCCATCATCACGATCACCGTCATCACTGGCATTGCTCCTGTCATCATCAGCACCATCACCCTCTTCGCCATCATCATCCCCGACAGGATTACCACCATCACCATCAGTACCACCATCACCATCATCATCACCAATGCCATCACCACTGTCATCATTATAGTCTTCATTATCATGTTTATCGTTCCCACCACCACCACCACCACCACCATCCTCGTTATCATTACCATCATCGTCACAAGCATCGACATCATCACCAATAGCATAACCATCTCGTCCTTGTCATCAACATTGTCGTCATTCACTACTCTCCCACGGAGCTTTCGTTGCATTAGGTGATGTTCAATGAGGTGCTTTTGATAAGACCTCATGACCCGCCCTCCCCAACATCCCCAGAAACAGGTACTATTATTCTCTCCTCAGAGAGGAAGAAACCCAGCTTAGGACTTTCTCTCCTTCAGGACAGGGCCCCAGAAAGATCCCCACGGGATGCATAGAGGTCGACCACCCAACCCCTCACCTCAGGAGGAATGTTGGGACGGGGACTCAGATGGTGGGTGTGCAACCCACTGTGCCCTGCCTGTCCCAGCCCAGACACAAACACATTCTTCAGGGAGGGCAGGGAATAGGGTGAACAAGGCCCCGGGCCCTGTGAGCACAGCTCAGAGCCTCTGTCTCTTGGGGTCTGGCCTCTAACTTCACCTCCTGTTTCCTTCCCTGTAGCCACCCACCGGGTCTGAACTCTGCTGAGGCACACACCCCAACCTTCCCCTGACCTCCACTTGGACACACCCCTGTAGCCACGCTCAGGGCCTTCTCCTCTGTCGCCCTAGATGACACCCCCATCCCAGACCCGGACTTCACTGGGTGAATTGGATGGCAGCCCCCTCGTGGGGCTCTCCAGCCCAGTACGTGCAGCCAGTGTGAAGGGGGGGCGCTTCTGCTGCCATCAAGGGCAATGGCCCCCTTAATAGAGGCCCTTGTTTGGATGCTCTCTTGCTCCTCCCACTGAATCGCTTCTACTGCTTTAAACAGATAAAAATGGACGTGGCTGAGACAGAGCAGAGAAATCAATAAGCAATAAAAGTTAATATGAGAACCAGGGTGTTGTCTCAGTCACAGAGGAGGTATCTGAGGATTGAGGTGTGCCAGAGACACACCTACGGGCCAGTGAGCCTGGGGGAGACACAGCTTTAGGGGTGTGGGTTTGGGTCGGGGGTAAGGATATGTGTGCGTAGAAGTGGGAGTGGGGATGCACATGGGTAGGCGTCGGAGTGGGTTTGTGTATAGAGGGGTGGAGAGGGAGCTCAGGGGGTCTGCCCACTGCCCTCTGGGTTCAGGGTCTCCGCAGGAGCCCCTCACAAACCGAGGCAGTGATGAAGGGAACTTGATGAGAAGCCCGTGTGCCCCCGGCACCTGTCTCAGTGCGTCTGTTCCCCTGGTCGCCGGGCACCCGCTGAGCGCCTGCCCCGCGCCGGGCCAGCACAGCACGGTGGGAGGAGCGTGAGCGCAGGGATCTGGCCGCCTGGGCTCACGTCTCTCTCCACTTGCTGGCTGTGTGGCCCAGGGCACGTGACTCAGACCCCCTGTGCCTCAGTTTTCTCATTTGTAAACAAAAAGAGGGATGTCAATATTAGTGCTTATCTTACAGGAATGTGATAAGAACTGAGGGAGATGATACATGCAAACAGCTTAGATCTATGTCTGCACGTGGTGAGGTCTTGATACATTTAGCAATTTTTCCTATTGTACCAGGCTCTGCATTGACCTGGGCAGCATCAGTCCTCCCCCTCAGGGAGAACACCTGTGAGGTAGGGACCATCAACTCCACTCTAACAGGTGAATAAATTGCAATTTCAGAAACTTGGAAAGGTTGGATAGGTTAACTGTCTTACTTAAGGTCACGATTAGTCAGTGTCAGAGGAAGGATTTGTCTGTCTGCATTAGCCATAACTTTGTTTAGCTACAAGTAACAAAGCTGTTATCTAACAGTGGCTTGAAATAAATAGTAGCTTGTTTCTCTCACCTGAAAAGAGGTCCAGATTGTGAGTGACACCTGGCCCCAGTTCAACCGTTCATAATGCCACACAGGACTCAGGTTCTTTCTTCTCTGCCTTCTTTAGTATATGGGGCTTCTTGCCCCTGGGTTAGTAGCCTCATGGTCATTAAATAGCTGCTGCAGCTCCAACCAGACATCGTGTCTGGGTAGTAGGCAGAGGAAGGATTTGAGTAAAGAGAAAGAGAGTTGTGCATGCTAAGTCACTTCAGTTGTGTCTGACTCTTTGCAATCTATGGACCATAGCCCACCAGGCTCCTCTGTCCATGGGATTCTCCAGGCAAGAATACTGGAGTGGGGTGCCATGCTCTCCTCCAGAGGATCTTCCCAGCCCAGGGATAGAATCCATGTCTCTCATATCTCCTGCATTGGCAGGTGGGTTCTTTACCACTAGTGCCACCTGGGAAGCCCTGTATCAACTGAGGTTCTTTTATTTAGAAAAAGAAATCTTTCCTAGAAGCCTCATCTAAGAGAGAGTTGCTTCTATTTCATTGAGTGGAAGATAGTAATTCCTAGATCAATCACTGGTCAGGGAGATGAAATCACCATAGCTGGTTTAGGTGAATCGAAACTACTCCTTGGAGGTGACTTGGGAACACCCTCTCTGGTAACAGGGAATCCTTGCCACAGCCTGAGCAGGTGAGGGTATTGGTAGGTGATGAATGGGGCCAGACACGCAGTCTAACCACCAGGACATGTGGCACCTCTGTGGCCTTCCAGCCTGATGTTTTTGCCCCTCTGTCAATGTGCACTGAAGCCCTGGATGGGCCAGGCCTAAGGCCAGGTGCTGGGGCTGCAGAGGCGAGTGAGATGTGCCTCTGCCCTTAGGTTGCTCCCAGGCAGATGGGGGAGGACAATTGGGCTGTTCCATTCTGGGGGGTCAGTTGCATGAAGGCAGCACATGGGGCTGGGGTGGGGGAGCTCAAGGAAGGCCTCCCTGGGAGGGGCCATCGCTGCAGAGACCCGGAGGCCCTGGGGGAGATGCCAGTGAAGGAGGGACTCTCGGGGCAGAGCGACCAGCTTGTGCAGAGGCCTGGGAGAAATAAATGAGAGGCACGTGTTAACAGGACGGAAAGGGGTCCTTGTGGCCCAGGTTGGTAGTAGGGGATATGGGTGGGGGTGACCAAGGATTGGGGCAGTGGGGGCTGGGTCCCAGGGGACCTCAGGATCCATGTGAAAGGATTTGGCCTTCCTGAGTGCAGGGGGAGCCCTGGCGGCAGGAAGCCCTGGAGAAGTATGGTCTGATGTGTATTTCAGAAAGATTGCGAGGCTGCTGTCTGGAGGGTGGGATGTAGCGGGGAAGGGCAGTAGCAAGGGGGGACTGCAGGGGAGACAAGGAGGTAAGCAGAGCAGTAGGGGTTTTGTGTTAATACTTCATTACTTAAGGCTCCTAAATACTTTGAGACCAGGGCATTGAATGCAGATTTACAGGGACAGTTTAAATTCGTGTGATCAGTCATCATGGATTAAGTATAGAAAATGCTACTCAGTTCTCATAGACAATGCTCTTAGCGCGNGGAGAACACCTGTGAGGTAGGGACCATCAACTCCACTCTAACAGGTGAATAAATTGCAATTTCAGAAACTTGGAAAGGTTGGATAGGTTAACTGTCTTACTTAAGGTCACGATTAGTCAGTGTCAGAGGAAGGATTTGTCTGTCTGCATTAGCCATAACTTTGTTTAGCTACAAGTAACAGAGCTGTTATCTAACAGTGGCTTGAAATAAATAGTAGCTTGTTTCTCTCACCTGAAAAGAGGTCCAGATTGTGAGTGACACCTGGCCCTAGTTCAACCGTTCATAATGCCACACAGGACTCAGGTTCTTTCTTCTCTGCCTTCTTTAGTATATGGGGCTTCTTGCCCCTGGGTTAGTAGCCTCATGGTCATTAAATAGCTGCTGCAGCTCCAACCAGACATCGTGTCTGGGTAGTAGGCAGAGGAAGGATTTGAGTAAAGAGAAAGAGAGTTGTGCATGCTAAGTCACTTCAGTTGTGTCTGACTCTTTGCAATCTATGGACCATAGCCCACCAGGCTCCTCTGTCCATGGGATTCTCCAGGCAAGAATACTGGAGTGGGGTGCCATGCTCTCCTCCAGAGGATCTTCCCAGCCCAGGGATAGAATCCATGTCTCTCATATCTCCTGCATTGGCAGGTGGGTTCTTTACCACTAGTGCCACCTGGGAAGCCCTGTATCAACTGAGGTTCTTTTATTTAGAAAAAGAAATCTTTCCTAGAAGCCTCATCTAAGAGAGAGTTGCTTCTATTTCATTGAGTGGAAGATAGTAATTCCTAGATCAATCACTGGTCAGGGAGATGAAATCACCATAGCTGGTTTAGGTGAATCGAAACTACTCCTTGGAGGTGACTTGGGAACACCCTCTCTGGTAACAGGGAATCCTTGCCACAGCCTGAGCAGGTGAGGGTATTGGTAGGTGATGAATGGGGCCAGACACGCAGTCTAACCACCAGGACATGTGGCACCTCTGTGGCCTTCCAGCCTGATGTTTTTGCCCCTCTGTCAATGTGCACTGAAGCCCTGGATGGGCCAGGCCTAAGGCCAGGTGCTGGGGCTGCAGAGGCGAGTGAGATGTGCCTCTGCCCTTAGGTTGCTCCCAGGCAGATGGGGGAGGACAATTGGGCTGTTCCATTCTGGGGGGTCAGTTGCATGAAGGCAGCACATGGGGCTGGGGTGGGGGAGCTCAAGGAAGGCCTCCCTGGGAGGGGCCATCGCTGCAGAGACCCGGAGGCCCTGGGGGAGATGCCAGTGAAGGAGGGACTCTCGGGCCAGAGCGACCAGCTTGTGCAAAGGCCTGGGAGAAATAAATGAGAGGCACGTGTTAACAGGATGGCAAGGGGTCCTTGTGGCCCAGGTTGGTAGTAGGGGATATGGGTGGGGGTGACCAAGGATTGGGGCAGTGGGGGCTGGGTCCCAGGGGACCTCAGGATCCACGTGAAAGGATTTGGCCTTCCTGAGTGCAGGGGGAGCCCTGGCGGCAGGAAGCCCTGGAGAAGTATGGTCTGATGTGTATTTCAGAAAGATTGCGAGGCTGCTGTCTGGAGGGTGGGATGTAGCGGGGAAGGGCAGTAGCAAGGGGGGACTGCAGGGGAGACAAGGAGGTAAGCAGAGCAGTAGGGGTTTTGTGTTAATACTTCATTACTTAAGGCTCCTAAATACTTTGAGACCAGGGCATTGAATGCAGATTTACAGGGACAGTTTAAATTCGTGTGATCAGTCATCATGGATTAAGTATAGAAAATGCTACTCAGTTCTCATAGACAATGCTCTTAGCGCATCAAAAAAGAGACCTCTGTGAACTTGAATGTTCCTCAGATGGAGGTTGAGCATGGAGCGGGAGGGTGGGAAGAGTCACTCCTCATCTCACCCTCAGGATCTCCTCTTGGGGACAGGGGGGTCTCGTCCTTCCCCAGGGTGGTTACCTAATCAGATGCAGATGGGGCTCCAGGAGAAGGTGCCCCTAGTGCTGAAGATGCTGTGGGGTGGGACCTGGTCAGGGCAGCTGGAGGAGCAGAACCCGCAGAGCTGTGGGCGCTGTGAAAGCACCCGGGATGGGAGTCTGAAGCCCAGGTTCTGGTCTGCGTCTTGGTGCTGCCTGACCATGACCTTGGGACGTTCACCCTACCTCTGTGCACTTTGGACTCCACATCTCAGAACCAGGAGCGGCAGGGCTGGTGGCCGGGACTTCTTGCTGGTTGTAACATTTGATGAATCTTGTTCCTCTGAGTGCATGGGAATGACTGCTCAGTTCCCACTGGCTGATGGGCACTACAGCTGTGAATTTTTGATCTGTCTTGCTCCGTCACACACACACACCTCCTTAGGGCCCATCTCCCCACAGCGAGCTGGATGGCTGTGAATTACCCCTTAAGGGACATGGACACTTTAGATTGGAAGGCGAGAAAGAAGCAGGCGGGGTATGGCTACTTGGTGACGACTGGGGAAAGAGTATGGGAGCTGTGAAGGGTGAGTGGGCAGGTCAGCCACATCTGGGAGGTCTGGCAGTAGCAAGCAGGACCCCAGCCCCTGAGGGAACGGACCCAGGGACAGAGATGCTGGAGAGACAGAAGCAGCCCCAGTCCTGGAGCTCAGGCCCACATGGGCAGAGCCAGGGTGCAAGACCACAGAAGTGGGGCCACCAGTCTGCCTTGCAGGCAGGTCCCAGGCATTGGTCAGCCTGGCAGTCAGGGTCTGCTCAGGCCTCTGGGAGGGTAGCCTCCTCAGGACATCAGTTCGTGTCGGTACCTGCACCTAGCCTCAGGGGCTCTGCTGTGAAGCCCAGATGCCCACAAGTCCAGGTGCAGGCCCAAAGCCCAGCTGTCAGGTGTGGAAAGGACCTTCTTTCAATGACTCATTCATTTGTTCATTCATTCATTCACAGCTGGTTCTGAGCCAGATGTTGTAGGCTCTAGGACGCAGAACTGAGGAAGCAACTGTGACATCCTTCCTTGGGTCCAGGGATCCAGGCAGAGGGTGGTGAGCAAGGAAGGGGCTGAAGGAGAGAAGGGCTGAACTGGGGTAGGGGGGTGGATGGGACTCTCCCTAGCCCTGCCAGCAGGAAAAGCCCCAGGTCCCAGTTCTGTTGGCACTTCTGAGTCCCTCCTACCCACAGCCCTGCTACAGAATTTGAGGGACCTGGGCTCAGTCTCCAGGCCCACGGAGCAGCCTGCAGGCACAGGTCACAGCCAATATTCTGCTGTAGGATATTAGTTAATGAGTCACGTGATGGGCTGTGTTGGCCCTGCCACCCCGCTGAACGGGGTCACCAGAGAACATGCATGGTCAGCGTGCAGACAGGCCTGAGTCCATCACATGGAACCAGCCAGACAGAGTCACAAGTCCTCCTGGTGACAACGACAGAGGCAAGTGGGGCAAGAGAAAGAGCAGATACAGGTTTGGGGGGCACACGCTGGCTTAGCCACTTACTCTGTGAGCCTGAGACAGGAAGTCTGACCTCCTGGGGTCTCTGGCTCCCCCTCTGTAACTTGTGGGTGATAATTCAGCTTCCCTCATGGGCTTGTTCTGAGGATAACGCTGAACCATTTACTTGAAGTTCACTCACGCTGTCTTATTTTGGTTCATTTCCCTCCCTTTGCTCAGAGAGGTGACCTGGGGCCAGCCCCTCTGCCTCTCTGAACCTGTATCCTCAGCTACAAATGAAGGATTGAAAAGAAAACCCCTGTGGTCCTGTCCTACTCTGTGTCGACAGAATGAGGCATCTGGCAACCAGCCAAACTGGGGAGCAGAGGTTTTCAGGGTCTTTAGGGCAAGGGAGCAAGTAGGGGGTCATGACTGTGGGCTTCCGAATCTGTGGAGGTGGGAGGTAGGTCTCACCCCATGCTGGCTGTTGCACAGGCGATTTATGTCCCTTCCCTGAGCCTTGATTTCTCACCTGAGAGTGAATCTGTCTCAGGAAGTTGGTGTGGAGATCGGGGAGGTGATGTCTGTAGCAGCCTGAGAATGGAGCTTGGCACGTCGTAAGACTGGCTGTCGTCATTGCTTTCATCGTCTCGGTTATCTCTCTCTGGCTCTACACTGATGCCCACAGGGTGAGGACTAAGTGTCTCTTGAGATCACTCAGGCCAAGTACGGTACCTGGCTCTTTGTCAGTGTCTGAATCTGCTGCAATGAAACCATTAACTGTTATTAATCCTAACTTCCTCTTTCTCTTTTAAGAGCTCGTCAGCTCCATGTGGGCAGGGACCACATCTGTCCTGTTCTGAGTGCCCAGCACAGTGTCTGGCACATGGATGATGCTCAGTAAAAAAAAAAACAAAAATTGCTGGGTGATTAAATGATGCGTTCTGTCCCTGCTGCAGAGGTAGAGGTGAGTCTCAGCATGTAGCACAGGGTGGACCAGCATTAGAGGGGACGGTGAAAGCTTGGACCAGAAAAGTTTTAAAAGATTTATTTATTTTATTTATCTTTATTTTTGGCTGTGTGGGTCTTTATTGCTGCACACGGGTTTTCTCTAGTTGTGGCGAGCCGAGACTGTTCCTCGCTGTGGTGTGAAGGCTTATCACTGCAGGGGCTTCTCGTGTTGTGAAGCACAGGCTCTAGGCACAGGAGCTTCATAGCTGAAGCGCCTGGGCTCAATAGTTGCGGCTGGTGGGCTCTAAAGTGTGGGCTCAGAAGCTGGGTCACGTGGGCTTAATTGCCTAGGTGCACAAGGCATCTGGGATCTTCCCAGGCCAGGGATCAAACCGGTGTCTTTCCTTTGTGTTGCAAGGTGGATTCTTAATCACTGGACCACCAGGGAATTCCACAAGAAAAACAATTATTTTTAATCTAAGTGGTTTCTGTTTCAGGGCCTTTTGCATAGAACACTTTTCCTTTGAGTCAGCTCAAATGCCACCTCCTCTGGGAGGCCTTCCCTAACTACTCCTAAGGCAGAGTAGGCCCCAACCCTGCCCCCACTACACAGACCTCTTTTATCTTCTTCACAACACTTCTCATCACCAAAGGATGTAAGTTTCTGGTTTCCCTGGTCACTTGCTGTTGCTCCCGGTGGGATGTAAGCTCCATGAGGGACTTTCTCATCCACCGGTGTATCCCCAGCACCTGGAGTAGTGTTGGGCACGTGAATGTCTGTTGACTAATTCTTAGGTTGGGCCTGAAGTTCTATGATGCTTATGTCCCTTCCTTCCTGGGGCTCTAGTAGGTCCCCTCCCACCTGTCACCTGGGGTTGCTTAGGGATTAGAATTGAGGCAGAACTAAACCAGGAATCAGGGGCCCATTGCCTCCCTGTGACACTCCCATCACCATCACCACCACCACCACCGTCATCAACAATATCATCACCACTATCATTATCAGTATCACCATCACCACCATCATCAAAACATCACCACCACCACCATCATCACTATCTCCATGGGGAAGAAGAGCCCAGATCCAGCCTGAAAGAAGCATAGTGGGGAGAGATTTGCGCACACCCACTTACGGGGCCTCACCAACACCCTGTGATGATGTCTCCTGATATTGACCCCAATTTATAGACAAAGAAACTGGGGCTCAGAGCAACTTGTTCAAAGTCATGAACCCAGGTGAACAGGAATCCAAGGCTATTGGATCCCAGAGCTCAGAGTTTAAACCATAGATGGTGTCAGCTCCTGACTGTGTGACTGGAGTCAGATCTCAGCAGACTCTTGGACATATCAACATTAGCGATCATCTGCACCAACCCCATAGTCCATACGAGGAAACTGAGGCCAGAGGGGGGAAGGCTGTTGCCCAAGGCTGTATTTTGAGCCAGGAGCAGGGTTGGACTTGGAAACCAGTTTTTCCCTCCCCTCTCTTTCTTCCCTCCCAAATTGCCAAGGATATGACCTCTGACCCCTCAAATATTCTATTCATTCCACAGAGTCTTATGAACACACATGACCTGTACTAGGCTCTGAGGGTTCATGGAGGGGCCAGACCAGACTTTCCCCAAGAATGTTAACTATCCAGAGGTGACCACTCACATGGCTAATTAATCCCAGCTCCAGACCCACTGTGGGACGAGCTTTCATAGAGAAATGTCCAGCAAGTGGCAGGGAGGTCAGGAAGCCAGAGGGGTGGAGGTCAGACTCCAGGGCTCAGACCCAAGGGCCAGGATCTGGTCAGAAGTAGATGGCAGAGCAGAGGCATGCCCACCCCTGAAACTCAGAACACTCTGCCCTTTGGATGAGAGATGGGGAGCTGCCCTCTGCTGGGGTCTGCAGTCTCCACCTGGGCTCGGGCAGAGAGCAGCAGCTGCGCTCACTTCATGGAGACCCAAGAGTCCTCAGCAGCTCACGAGCTCTATTTCTTATGTTGACAATTTATATCTTTTTCTGAATCCTCCAAGCAAAAAAGGCGCTGTCACTGTCTCCTCTGCTGATGAGGACACAGAGGCTCTGCCAGGTGAGGTGCACACCTCAAGTCCACAACCATGAGTTGTCCAGCCAGGACATAGTCCAGCCTCTGGCCGCCCTGGCTGTGTGTCTCCTTGTTAAGGGACCTTGTTCTCAGCAGAACAAATGTGGAACCTTGAACCAGGCAGTGCTCGGCCACACTCAGGTTTTTTTAGGACATTTGCTTATATACCCAGGCCAGGCAATCTGGTTGCATGTGTTGAGATATATCTTGATGTGGCTTGATGGTCCCTCTGAGAGGGGACAGATTGTCCTGACATATTGTTGGTGGAGGAAGGGAAAGAGAGAAAGAGAGACAGAAAGACAGAGAGACAGAAGGAGAGAGACAGAGACAGAAACAGAGATGCAGAGATAGAGAATATGCACAGACTTACTGTCAAGACATCATGAATATTGAAGTAAGCTGCTTTTTGCAGTTAAAGGATGTCCAACAAATTTTGAAAATCAAGGTCCGCTGAGTAGAGACAGTGGCACATGCAGGTGTGGGCCTGCAGAGCACAGGGGGTCCTGCTGAGCGTGCGGGCAGGGGGACCCTGTGCAGGCAACAGGAAGTAGAGTCCAGGTGCTGTGAGCAGGCGGGAGACACCTGCTCTGGGGAGCCTGCTGCCCACCCAGCGGGGTAGTCCTGCAGCCCCCAGGGACCAGGTCTGCATCGCCAGGTAACCAGCGTAAATCAACCCAGTGCAGAGGCAGGAGTCCTTGCTCTTAGGGGGCTCACAGATGAATGCAGGGGACAGAGAGACAGAAAACACAGAGTAGGGTGGTTAAGAGCCCTCGTGACACCACCAGCACTTACTGAGCACTCACAAGGCGCCAGGCCCTGGCAGCGCAGGGCCTGACCTGCAGGGGAGTCCTGCCACAGGACTGCTGTGTCTCCACGGGGCTTGTGCACATGTCCCACTCTTGCCCTGCCAAAATGGACTGGGACTCAGGTAACTGACTCACTTTCCACATATCTGCACGGAGCTGGGATCAGCTGCTGGAAAACCTGCATGTCCCAGGAGACTGGCACCTCCTGCAGGGCACAGGTGCCAACCTCAGCTGTCACCAGCATCACCAATCCCTCCTCTGGCCTCCTGTGACCTGCTCTCTCCCTCTAGGATGACTTCAGGCTCCTGCCTTTCTCAAGACCTGCTTCCACCCACAGCCTGTCACTGGCTCAGCTCGCTGTGGCTCCTTCAGTATCAGAGAAAAAGAGGCCATGGACACCCCTCCCTCATTCCTCACTGACTTCTCTTCACTCATCTCAGGGGCTCTCTGCTCATGTAAGAACAGATCCTGAAGCTTCCACGGATTCTGTCTCCTTCCACCATTGCGGAAGCTCTGGGCCATCTTCTCTCTTCCCATTTCTTCAGCTTCCTCAACCCACCACTAAAATTTTCTGTGAACAAGCTACTCAAACCTCTCCCATCCTTACCCTAAAAGTTAAGCCTTCTCTTCATATCTCCAGGCTCCTTGAACAGCTGCCTTATTGCCTTATCAGCAACTATTATCTAAAGGAATTGTCCTGGTTTTCTTTTTCCATTTTTTTCTTCCCTGTTCCAACAGCCTGGATAAACCAACGCCCCTGCCCACTACAGCTGGCCCATGCCCACTGAGTCCCCCAGACCCAGCTCAGATATCACCTTTTTGAAAACACTGCCGCAGATGCTGCTGCTAACTCACCCAGACCCCCTTGGCCCGTCCTTGGTTGTCCTGCGGCATCATCAATTCTGGGCACACTGTTGGCCTCATCCTCAAATGTCCACTGCTTTCTTCTTCTCAGCCATGTGTTTTCTCCAACACTATGGAAGCTTGCTCATCTATCATGCAGTATCAAAGTGCAGGCGACTTAACACATCCCAGGAGCGGTCCTTGAGCTGTGGGGGATGAGGGTTAGTGGATTAAAGCCCCACCTCCCCAGTCACATAGAGGATAGTTCTGAGGTGTCTCCATGTGTTTCCCTAGAGGTCCCCAGTGGGATCATCCTCATGGTTCACAGAGGTACCAACTCATGAAGGCTCTCTTCCCTGCATCCTTATTTATACTTCTTCACACTGTTCCATGGAATCACCTCCCAAATAAATGACCAGAACTCATGTCCTTTTCTTGGGGTTGATCTTGGGGACACCCACTCTAAGATAGACACCTGTCCCACTTGACCTCTAAGGAGACCTTTTCTTGCTCTTTGACGCCCACTAGGCATATCTGTGTCCTGGGCCAGACTGTGAGCATCTTGGTAAAGACAGACTCTTATCATCTCTGTATCCCCATCACTAAGCACAGGGCATTGGTAAATAGATGGTTATTAAATGTTTGTCAAGAGAGGGAGACAGGGGATGGTTGAGAGGATATATGAAAAGCAAGTCTCAAAGCAGTCTAAGCATCCTAGCCAGACCCTGGATCTAGTCCCACCAATGCATCTGGTCCTCTCAAAGCTGACCTTCACCAACTGCAGAACATCTGCTGCTCCCCTGCCCAGCTTGGAGACTTTTACTCTGCTCATCAATGCTTCATCCTTCCCTCCACAACCTAATCTCCTCTGGATAGCCCCAGGCATTCTTCTGCCAGGAAAAGTCTTCTGAGCATCAAGCCTCTAGGTGGGAGGTTCCAACTCCAGTTAAGTAAAAGCTAGAGGAACCTGGTGAAATGCTATTACAATCTGACTTAATTCAATGCCACCTCCCAGTAGATGTCATTTTAGAGGGATGGATTTGTCTCAGCTGGACTTTGGGGCTTATCCAGAAGCACCCAGAAGGGCCATCTATTTGCAGCCAATGAGAATAGCACTGAGGAATGATCAATTTAACAAATTAGTTTATGTGGCTTGAATGGATCCATGGAGGTTTGCAGGAGGAGCAATTAAAATTGTCATGGAATTGAAGTAGCTGCCTCTAAGCCAAGGTTGGCCGGAAAGCTTGTATTAGCCTTTTATTAGCCTTTTATTCCCCGGGGAGGAAAAGACACTCTGAGAGTATCCAAAATCTTGGGGCAGTCAAATGTGGCACTCTATCCTACAGTCATTTTATGATGAGAGAAAAGGCTTAGAAGGGGTAAGAGTGACTTAAGTTTATACTGCTCATTGGTGTTGGAGCTTGGAATCTGTTTCTGAACCTGGACCGTTTTATCCCTTGATTTCTCTGCAGCTCAAGTGCAGTGGGAATCATGGTGAAATCCACCCAATACCCTGGGCTGGTTTATGGAGTTAGAGCCATTGACCTAAGATCAGGGAGCCTGAGGCCGAGTGCTGGGTCTGCTCTTCCCTTGCTTTGTGGCACTGGGCAATCTGTTCCTCTCGCTGGGTCTCAGTTCCCTCATTTATAAAATGATGTGATGAATGATCTCTAAAGAGCCTTTCAAAAATCAGTGAAGCCCCAAACACCTGTAACATTCTCAGTCTCACCTGTCACATCTTTCAAGCGGATATAGTGCTCTGTCTCCTAGGATGCTGTGAGGACCAAGTGAGGTCTGGGAGAAGGTCCTTGCCACAACTGTATTGAAATCAACCCTGGAACAGCACTTACTATCACTCACACACCTGCAGTAATGTGGACTGAGGGTAGAGCTAAGTGCATGTATGAGCTGCTAGAGAAAGGAGAAGAAAATGTGTCCCTCCCCTCCAGTCTGGCAGTTCTAAACTAAGAAGGGGCGTCAAGGTGCGCTGCACCCTCAGGTGGGTCCCTACGTCAGGTCCCCTCACTATTTCTACCTGTGAGATGGAATTTTACATTCAGCCTTCTAAGGACCGTGGTAGTTTGGGACTGTGAGCAAAGATCCAGGTGGGGAGAAAAAGAGAGAAAGAGGAGGAGAAGGAGGTGGGAAAAGGAGATGAGAGTTTAGGTTTCTTTCTTTGGTGCAAAATGTTAGAAGTGTGGACTCTAGATATAGAAATGCCTGAGATCCAAGGCTGGTTTCCTCACTCACTGGCTGAGTGAGGAAGGGAAAGTTCCTCAGTTTTAATCATCAGTTTTCACATCCATAAACTGGGAATGAAAATGGCACCTCTTCCATGGGAATAATGATGGCAATGCACTTAGGATCACACAGCCCAGGGTAAGTTCTCAAAACTTGGTGGCCAAAATTGACAGTGGCAAAGCAAGAGAAGTTGCTGCAAATCCACACAGTGATGTGTGTTCAGGGGGAGGCTACAGTGTCCATCCTGCTGAAGAGAGGATGACAAATGACTTCCCCTGGGAGATAAGCAGATGCACTTGCCCTGGTGGAGAAAGATCAAGACAGGCCCAGAAACTCAGGCTACACACTTCAGGGAGCATGCAGTCAACAACTTTTTATTACATTAATAAAAGCAGCAGTTCTTTGCATCTACCCAACAGCAATTATATTAGTCTAGAGGATAGTTAGAGTTTGTGTGCTACCAGAGATTCTAACAATTACTATAATAAGAAATTGAAGGCAAATTCCTTTCTAATAGATCAGTGCCAACCATGATCAAAGGAGTGTCATGTGGATAAACAGTGGGCATGATGTTAGTGAGACAGGAGAGGGGTGAAGGGGCACTGATGATCTGCAGCTTGAGCACTCACTGGGATCAGAATTGATATCAAATGAGGCACAGCAGATGAAACAACATCTCCTCACTCCCTCGATAGGTCAGTGGAGCCCAGACTCAAACTCAGCTGTCTGAAGCTGAGGCTCTGACTCATTAAAAGTGGCCAGCTCCATGTCTTCATGTTGGATCTTCCTAGGCCTCCCAGGTCCAGGAGACTGGGAGACAATGGCCAGGGACAAAGTTGTATGGATGGCTGGGGTAATGGGACCTTCCCTGCAGTCCTGATAGGCTGTATAGGAAATACAACATGTCTGCAAGTCCAGAAAGCTAAAAATGAAAAGATATGTTTCCATTTGGGTTAAAATATCCTTAGGTTATTGAGTGTCCTGGCTGAAAAAGCCTTTAGGGATCATCTGGTGTAGTAGCCTTATTCTAAAGGTGAAGAAATTGATACTGGAGAGAGTGACTTACTCAAGGTGATGAAGTGATCCTATGGGCTCAGAGAGAGACCAGACCTCTGGGTTCCTGACCCCTTCTTAGTTCTTTCCCCACAACAGCCTAATGACTTTTCTGCATGTTTGTAATTGCATAGTGGTCTTGATAAAGTGCTGCCGTGATGCAATGGGTTAGGTCAGGTGAATTCTTTGTGACTTGGGTTTAGTTTGGTGCCATTACCTGAAAGTTACCAGGTTCCTCCCTACCTGCCCCCCCCCCCCCCCCNGGATCTATTTCAATGTATGAAAGTGAAAGTCGCTCAGTCCTGTCTGACTATTTGCCATCCCAAGGACTATACAGTCCATGGAATTCTTGAGGCCAGAATACTGGAGTGGGTAGCTGTTCCCTTCTCCAGGGGATCTTCCCAACCCAGAGATCGAACCCAGGTCTCCCACCTTGCAGGCAGATTATTTACCAGCTGAGCCACAAAGAAGCCCAGTGTATGAGCACTAACCTTAAAGTCTTTCCATCTCTGTTCTTTCCTTGAATTTTCCCCCTTTCACCATTGTTCCAACCCAAAATAACGTTGCTGTTTGGGGCCTCTGGCTCATGTGACAGGGGTGTGCCTCATTGTTGCTTGGCTCTCGCCACTTCCTCCCTCCCCAAGAGCATGAGTGAGGGTTTCCAGGGCAACCTGTGCTACATACTTGTTGCCACGGGGGCCTTTGCTACTTTCCAGTTAGTTCTTTAGCATGAATCCAGTTCATTCCTTTGTGAACCAAGTGTGGGAATTCTTAGGGAAAGGCAGAGACAAAAATCGATGCTCCAAGTGATCCATTCATGAGGGAAGAAATTCACATATCCAACTATGTGCCAGGTGACATAGTAGGTGGTGTTTATATGTTATTATGCTGGCTGGCCACAGTCCATAGTGTTGTAAAGAGTTGGACACAACTGAAGTGACTTAACACTTAACACACACACATGCTCATTTCATGAATGAAGGAACAGATTCAGAAGAACTGGGTCACTTGCCTGAGATCACATAGCTCGCATGTAGAGATAGTATAAAAATCTCTCCACTGCTTCCCTTCCCTGAAAAGCTGGCCTTGGAGTTGGCTGTGGAAGGCACACACCCCGCTCCTTAGAGCTCAGCAATCCTGTCCTTGCTAGCTCCATGTGACCAGCTCACTGAGTGAGCGGCAGGATCCCCAACAACAAGAAAGGGACTGAACCCTGTCCTCTGCATTTCAAGGTGTATTCCTAACCACTGGACCCCCAAGGAAGTCCCCCACCTGTTTCTTCATAGGAACTCATGACAGTACTCAACCCTTGTTGGTCAAGCAAGTGAATTCATCTGATTGGTTGAGCTAACAGCAAGCAACGGCTGTTTGGTTCCTCCTGTGTCCCACCTGTGTGATAGTAACCCGGTATATTGTAAGGCTTCCTCCTGTCCACTGTGCATTCATTCAGCCTGTAGCCCACAAGGCAGTGTACAGAGACCACAGCCCTAGAAGCATCTGGGGTATTTGGCTCTTCCAGGGTCCAGTGACACTGTGATGGGAGATTCAGTCCTGGACTGAAGTGCCTCCAGAATTGTTTTCTCTTCCCACTAACAAGTAAAGAGCCAGGGAAGCTGACTTGACAAAGTTTTTCACAAGGCTTCTCTCCTGAGACTTTTGAAATGAGCCACCAGCACAAGGGACCCCACTCTCAACTTGGGTAGGCCTAAAGGAGCTAGAGTCATATCAGGAAGACCCTGTTCTCCCAGGGTTCTATGAACCAGAGTGTACACTCGGTCAGATGGAGGACCTCTAGGGTGTTTCCCTTGGGTCTGAGGTGTGAAATCCAGCCCTCTTCCACCTGCCACACACCATGTGCCTGGTTCTACAGTGGGAAGGACCCAAGAGGCTGGACCAGACCATTAGGGAGGGGAGAGCACAGAGCCCCTGCTGAGGCCATGAACAGAGGCAGTGCCACTGCTGGCTCAGGGGGCCTCACTGGTGGTGCTGGGCAGCAAAAGAGCAGGGCTCAGGGAGGAGCACCCACCAGAGGCCCAGCACACCCACCCCCAACCTCCTCCCGAGTCCACCTAGATGTGAGAGGACACAGGTGGGCCTTTCCTGCCTTCCTGGCAGACCCAGCCAGACCTGCATCTCTACTCTGAGCATCACAGCTAGAAAGGGAAGTCATGAGCACCAGTTAAGAGCAGGTATTTATAGACAGATCTGCAGCCAAACAATTCAACCTGTACTGTGAAACTGCCGAAGTTTACACACTTGCGCTTGGCAGTATTTCACATTCCAAGTGAGTATAATTTTAAGAGCCACAAATTCCAGGAGTTCATGAATTTCATAGATTCATCGTCCTTTGTAGACCTTTCCCCAGACAGGAGAGTGAACAACAGATATTGTCACTTAAAAAAAGAAGGAAGAAAAGGTAACAGCTTGCTCAGTGCAAACTGCTTTCTACATAATGGGTCCTAAAAGGATTGGCTACATTTTCCAAATTGTCGGTGATGAGCCTCTGGCTGGTGAGGAGGGAGTGGGGAGGGTGTGTGTGCACCTTGAATTGTTTGTAGAGGCGCAAAGTGGGACCCTGAAATGACTGGGCTCCTGTCATAATGTAGAAAAGAAAACTGTTATCTGTGATTCTTGGAGTAAATTGCCAGTTTTCCTGATCACAGAGAACCAATCTCTATAGAGTGAGTTCAGGCCAGATGCCCTTTACCACCATCAGAACTGTACTGGGACACATAAGATGGCAGAGTGGCAAGAGAGGGACAGGCAGGGACCCCATGTGGGAGTCTGGGGAGGACACTCAGGGTAAATAATAGTATGGGAATAGCACTTGTCAGGTTCAGGGCTTTATTGTCTGAAACTCCTCTGTAGAACCCCCATCTCAGGTGACACCTGCTGCCTCTGATCCAGTGTGCCTTCTCAGGTGCCTTACAACAATTATCTCACTGTTCCTCACCATAGCTTGCAGATGATGAAACTGAGGCTCAGAAAGGGCAGAAGCTTGCCCAGGATCAAACAGCCAGCAGGCAGTGGAGCAGGACAAAGTCCCAGAAGTGTGACTGTGGAAGTAAGGGTTAGAGGAAGAAATCTGTATGGGTGTTCAGTTCAGTTGAGTTCAGTTCAGTTGCTCAGTCATGTCCGACTCTTTGCGACCCCATGAATCACAGCACGCCAGGCCTCCCTGTCCATCACCAGCTCCCGGAGTTCACTCAAACTCATGTCCATCGAGTCGGTGATGCCATCCAGCCATCTCATCCTCTGTCGTCCCCTTCTCCTCCTGCTCCCAATCCCTCCCAGCATCAGAGTCTTTTCCAATAAGTCGACTCTTCGCATGAGGTGGCCAAAGTATTGGAGTTTCAGCTTTAGCATCATTCCTTCCAATGATACCCAGGACTGATCCCCTTTAGAATGGACTGGTTGGATCTCCTTGCAGACCAAGGGACTCTCAAGAGTCTTCTCCAACACCACAGTTCAAAAGCATCAATTCTTCGGCACTCAGCCTTCTTCACAATCCAACTCTCACATCCATACATGACTACTGGAAAAACCATAGCCTTGACTAGACGGACCTTTGTTGGCAAAGTAATGTCTCTGCTTTTGAATATGCTATCTAGGTTGGTCATAACTTTCCTTCCAAGGAGTAAGCGTCTTTTAATTTCATGGCTGCGATCACCATCTGCAGTGATTTGGGAGCCCAAAAAAATAAGGTCTGACGCTGCCTCCACTGTTTCCCCATCTACTTCCCATGAAGTGATGGGATCAGATGCCATGATCTTTGTTTTCTGAATGTTGAGCTATAAGCCAACCTTTTGTCTACAAGGTATTATAAACCTCCAGGAATCTGAATTAGTATGCTTTTAAATTGCTCTAGTTTACATAAGTTCCAGGAGCATCCAGGTCCCACCAGATACCCTCGCTCCAGAGATTATGTCAGAATCCAATCAGAATGGGATGGCATATCTCCTTTTTCTCAGCTGCAGGAAAACAGGATGAAGAGTTAAAGTAATATCCAGGTGCAGCCAAGGTAAGCTTCATAGCTGAACAGAATTAAGTGCGTGATGAACTACACTTAGCCTCATTTTTGACCTGTGTCCCACAATAAAACAAAGGTGCAAACTATGTTCTTTCTTCTTTGCACCCCGCCCCGACTTTGCCTTAACTTGGGCCTTGATCCCAGACCTCAAGGACTGCGAGCCTGATGACTTGTGCCCTGTGTTCTTTGCTCACTGGGCTGTGGAGATGGGATGGGAGTGGAATTCATTGGAAGTACCAGGACCCCAAATCCACTCTCAGGGTTAAGAGATGACTGGAGTGGGATGCCTTGGTTTCCCCTAGGTAGGTAGATAGCATGTCTAAGGAAGAAGTCAGGGAAGTGATGGAGATTATAGGGTGTGTTAAGCCCCCCAAAGTCACTGTTGCATGAATCGGTGGTGCAGCTCTGACTCTACCTTGTCCTGGCTGTGAACCTCAGTGTGTTCCTTCACTTCTTTGGTGCTTAGGTATAGAATAGGAGTAGTGTTGCAGGGCTGTTGTGTGAATAAAATGTGATTAACATTTGCAGAGGCTCAGCAGTGGGCAGGGCTCCTGGTGTCCAATGGCACCCACACCTGGAGCCCATCCAGAGTCTTTGGGACAGGTAAGGGGAGAGCTCATTTGGAAAGGGTCTAACAGCAAATATGTGCATTTCCCAGGAAATTCTTGTCTTATTGGAAAATTACTTAAGGTATACTAATCTCCATAAGAACCCAATTCTAACATGCCCGGTGAAAATAAAAGTGTTAATCTCTCGGTCCTATCCCACTCTTTGTGAGTCCATGGACTATAGCCTGCCAGGCTCCTCTGTCCATGGAATTTTCCTGTCAAGAATGCCAGAATGGGTAGCCATTTCCTTCTCCAGGGGATCTTCCTGACCCAGGAATTGAAGCTGGGTTTTCCACGTTGCAGAACGATTCTTTACAGCCTAACTCACCAGGGCTTTTCAGGTCACACTAGTGGTAAATGTAGGAGACATAATAGACCCAGGTTCAACCCCTGGGTCGGGAAGATCTGGAAGAAGGCATAGCAAGCCAATCCAATATTCTTGCCTGGAGAATCCCACGGGCAGAGGAGCCTGGCAGGTTACAGCCCATGGGGTCGTAAAGAGTCGGACACGACTGAAGTGACTTAACATCTCCAAGGTGATGTCAATACACCACACCTGAAAGGAGGAAAGGATAGTACTTAGAGAAGGCACAAACTGCTGAATGCTGCTGCTAAGTCGCTTTAGTCGTGTCCGACTCTTAGCGACCCCATAGACAACAGCCCACCAGGCTCCCCCGCCCCTGGGATTCTCCAGGCAAGAACACTGGAGTGGGTTGCCATTTCCTTCTCCAATGCATGAAACTGAAAAGTGAAAGTGAGGTCGCTCAGTCGTGTCTGACTCTTCGCGTCCCCATGGACTGCAGCCCACCAGGCTCCTCTGTCCATGGGATTTTCCAGGCAAGAGTACTGGAGTGGGTTGCCGTTGTCTTCTCCTCAAACTGCTGAATAGGTTCTTATTTACTGATTTTAAGCAGCTTTATTGAGGAACAATCAACTTACAATAAGTAACTTATTCTTTGAATTTTTGTATAACTTTTATTTTTATTATTTCTTTAAGTTTTATTTTACATTGGAGCAAAACTGATCAACACAATCAGTTCAGTTCAGTCACTCAGTTACGTCCAACTCTCTGCGACCCCATGGACTGCAGCACGCCATGCTTTCCAGTTCATCACCAACTCCCAGAGTTGCTCAAACTCATGTCCATTGAGTTGGTGATGCCATACAGCCATCTCATTCTGTCATCTCCTTCTCCTACTGCCCTCAATCTTTCCCAGCATCAGAGTCTTTTCCAGTGAGTCAGTTCTTCGCATCAGGTGGCCAAAGTATTGGAGCTTCAGCTTCAGCATCAGTCCTGGCAATGAATATTTAGGACTGATTTCCTCTAGGATGGACTGGTTTGATCTCCTCCTTGTAGTCCAAGGGAGAGTCTCCTCCAATGCTACAGTTCAAAAACATAAATTCTTCAGAACTCAGCTTTCTTTATGGTCCAACTCTCACATCCATATATGACTACTGGAAAAACCATAGCTTTGATTAGACGGACCTTTGTTGGTAAAGAATCTTTCTGCTTTTAAAATATGCTGTCTAGGTTTGTCATAGCTTTTCTTCCAAGGAGCAAGTGTCTTTTAACTTCAAGACTGCCGTTACCCTCTGTAATGATTTTGTAACCCAACAAAATAAAGCGTCTCACTGTTCCCAATGTGTCCCCATCTATTTGCCATAAAGTGATGGGACTGGATGCCATGATCTTTGTTTTTTGAATGTTGAGTTTTAAGCCAGCTTTTTCACTCTCCTCTTTCACTTTCATTAGAAGGCTTTTTAGTTCCTCTTCTCTTTCTGCCGTAAGGGTGGTGTCATCTATGTATCTCAGGTTATTGATATTTCTCCCAGCAATCTTGGTTCCAGCTTGTGCTTCATCCAGTCCAGCATTTCACATGATGTAGACTACATATAAGTTAAAAAAGCAAGGTGACCATATATAGCCTTGACGTAATCCTTTCCCAGTTTGGAACCAGTCTGTTGTTCAAAGTCTGGTTCTAACTGTTGCTTCTTGACCTGCATACAGACTTCTCAGGAAGCAGGTCAGGTGGTCTGGTATTCCCATCTCTTGAAGAATTCTCCACAGTTTGTTGTGATCCACACAGTCAAAAGATTTAGTGTAGTCAATGAAGCAGAACTAGATGTTTTTCTCGAATTGTCTTGCTTTTTCTATGATCCAAAGGACACTGACAGTTTGATCTCTGCTTTTTCTCAATCCAGCTTGAACATCTAGAAGTTATTGGTTCATGAACTGTTGAAGTCTAGCTTGGAGAATATTGTGATAGTTTCAGGTGGACCACAAAGGTACTCAATTACATATATACATGTATCTATTCCTCCCCAAATTCCCCTCTCATCCAGGCTGCCATGTAACTCTGAGCAGAGTTCTCTGTCCTATACAGTAGGATCTTGTTATCCATTTTATACATAGCAGAGTGTACATGTCGATCCGATCCCAAACTCCCTATCTCCTCCCCTCATTCTTCCCCCATGGCAACCACAAGTTATAAATTACTTATATTTAAAGTGTACAACTTGATAAGATTTTTAACGTACACTTTAATGGGGTATAATTGATATATAACAAACTGCAATTTAAAAAGCACACAACTTGACAAGTTTTGAGAGATTTATACACCTGTGAAATCATCACCACAGTTAAGATAATGAATACAACCATCACCCTCTCAAATTTCCATCTACCTCTTTGTAATCCCTCCTTTACACCACTTCCTCCCCCACCATCCCAGGCAATTGCTGATATTCTTGCTGTTATTATAGATAATATAGAATTATATATAAATGAAGCCAGAGAGAATGTTTTCTTTTTGGCCTGGTTTCTTTCTGCANTCGAGAGTCTTCAAAACCACAGTTCAAAAGCATCAATTCTTCAGCGCTCAGCCTTCTTCACAGTCCAACTCTCACATCTGTACATGACCACAGGAAAAACCATAGCCTTGACTAGATGGACCTTTGTTGGCAAAGTAGTATCTCTCCTTTTGAATATGCTATCTAGGTTGGTCATAACTTTCCTTCCAAGGAGTAAGCATCTTTTAATTTCATGGCTGTAGTCACCAGCTGCAGTGATTTGGGAGCCCCCCAAAATAAAGTCTGGCACTGTTTCCCCATCTATTTCCCATGAAGTGATGGGATCAGATGCCATGATCTTCGTTCTCTGAATGTTGAGCTTTAAGCCAACTTTTTTCACTCTCCTCTTTCACTTTCAAGAGGCTTTTTAGTTCCTCTTCACTTTCTGCCATAGGGTGGTGTCATCTGCATATCTGAAGTTATTGATATTTCTCCCGGCAATCTTGATTTCAGCTTGTGCTTCTTCCAGCCCAGCGTTTCTCATGATGTACTCCGCATATAAGTTGAATAAGCAGGGTGACAGTATACAGCCTTGATAGCTGTCCTTTATAGCTGATGATATTTCTTGTTCTGAAGTAGATTTTATCTGACATGTATATAATCACTTCAGCTCTCTTTCAGTTAGTGTATGTTTCTCCATTTTAATTTTGACCACTTGACATTTTTATGTTTAGAGTGAGGTTGTTGTAGACAACATATAGTTGCATATTGCTTTTTTGTTTAATTAGAAAAACCTCTGCCTGGTAGTTGGTGAGCTTAATCCGTTTACATTTATGGTGATTTGATATAGTTGATTTGAAATCTATCATTTTGTTAGCTACTTTCTAACTGCTACATTTATTTGTTTCCTTTTTCCTGCCTTCTCTTGAGGTAAGTGAGAATTTATTTTGTGATTCTATTTTATCTCTCTTATTTTTCTTTTTTCAAAAGTTTTGGTGATTCCAAAAGTGTAATTCACATTTTAATTAATATTAGTATACTTTAAAATAATAATGTGCCACCTCATGCCTCTTCATAGCCTGTCAACAATATATTCCTTATTCCCATCTTTGTACCACTTTTTGCCATATATTTCCATTTTACATATGATTTAATCACATGACACATTACTATTTTTCTTTAGGCATTTATGTTTTAGAGAAATTAAAAATAAATGAAAAAATTGATTTTATCTTTCTTTATTTCACTTGTCCTCTTTCTTTTTGTAGGTCTAAATTTACACTGATATAGTCCTTTGGCCTGAAGAACTTCCTTTAATAATTCTTAATCAGAATAGGTCTGCCAATAATGAATTTTAGGTTTTGTTTGTCTTGAAAAATATTTATTGCTCATCATTTCCGAGGATGTTCTCATTGGGTGTAGAATTTTGTTGACACATTTTCAATATTTTATTTTCGCATTCCCATTGTCTTCTTGTTTGAATGCTTTCTGATAAGGAGTCTGCTGACATTCTTATCTTTGTTCCTCTGGATGTATGTCTTATTTCTTTGACTCTCTTTATAATTTCATTTATGGTTTCCAGCAATTTAAGTTTGAATTTATTTGCTTAGATTTTTTGTTTTACTTTTATATTCATTTAGATTTTTGATATTGACCCTGTTTGTTGTTTTCAAAGCTTTTTGAACCTGTAGGTTGATGTTTAATTTTAGAAAATTCTTATACATGATTTCTTAAAATATTTTTTTTTCTATTTTGTCCTTTTGAGAGTGCAATTACTTGTATATTATACTATTTTGCTTTGCTCAACAGTTCTCGGAAACGCTACAGTTTTTCATATGTTTTTGTTTCATTTTGATTCAGATAGGGAAATTCACTGATCTATTCACAAGTTTACTGATTCTTGCCTCTGTTATCTCAAGTCTATGGTGAGAGCATGGAAGGTATTTCCCATCTCTGTAACTGTGGCTTTTTCTTTTTAATATTGTCACTTGACTCTTAGCATTTCTGTCTCTGATGAGACTAATCGTTTGATATCAAATGTTGTCAAACATTTCATTAGAATCTTTCATATATTATCATAGTAATTTGAAATTCTCTGTCGGATAGTTCCAATATCTGTGCCATGTCTAATTTGATGTTGATAATTGCTTAGTATCTTTTTTTTTTGCCCTTTCATATATCTTATGACTTTTTGTTTAAAGCTGGATATCTTTTGTAGGATGACAGATAGTGAGGTAAATACTTGTTATGCTTGGAGATGTGCACACCTTTGCTTGTTAGACCTTTAATGTGGGCGTATGTGTTAATCTAGTCAGCACTTGACTAGTCAGACTAGATTTGAGCTCTGTGGTTGCTATGCTTATCCTTGGTATACCACAGGCTTTAAATTCTTCTGGTGATAAATAAGGTTAAGATTTTGGATGGTTTTTCAGAGGTTAATTTCCAGAGTCTCTTCCCCATCCCTCCCTCTGCTTTTGGATCTTCTCTTTGTGCTGTGCGCTGATGATAACCTGTCTCCGAAAGCTCTCCCAGACATAATCCATTGTTATTTTTGCTCAGTACTTGCTAGCCAGTGTAGGAGGAGTGTGGGAGAGTATATTTCTTGTGATGTGATTAATTTTCAGTGTTAGGTATACTATGTCCCTAAGACAACAGTTTCTGCTTCTCTTTGCTCTGCAGATTAAGTCTTACCGGCTCTTAGAGGAGATTGCTCTAGGTGGTTTTTGCAGTGGGCAGTACCCCTCCTTTGCCAGTACCACATGAATGCTTCCTCAGGAGTCTCCCTGATCTTTCTGTGAGTGCCTGGGATTTGAGAAGAAAAAAACCCTAAACTGGTTTTCTGTTTTACGTTTATTTGTTTATTTTGGTAGCTTTACATTCTTCCATCTATCCCAGGTAGGTGAATGCTCAGGTTCTATTTCTCCTTGCAGACTTCTGTCTTTTCTCAAATTCAGGCTATCTGTTTGTACTGTGATATCATTTCTCTGATAGGCCACAGAGAGTGAGACTCTCCACTTTCTGGGCCTTGTTTATTCATCTGCAAAATAGCAAGTTCCTTCCAACTTCAAAGCCCTATCAAGGAGAAATATGTTTGCTGCCCTCAGGCTCTCTCTGATGGGAGAAGGCTGCAAGAGGGCATGGAGCCAGGAGTTAGGTGACACCCAGTGAGGTTCCAAGCAGTGTTTTCCGGGGATAAGCTCTGAGCCTCTTGCCCCTTACTGTGGGGCCTTGGTGAAGACAGAAGTGTTAATGCCTGAGATGCTTTGATCATGCTGCTGGAACCTGTCTCCTCACCCATAATTAATTCAGTTTGGTAAAGCAGTATTTACACTGAAAATTTAATTGTCATTTCTGATGGTAAAGGAATTGAAAAATAAATGGAAAGTGTCAGACAATGCATTAGGGAGGGTGATGGAGTGGAATCAGGGGCTGCCCTTGTATCTTCCCCACTGGGTGATTTTCAGACTCACATAATTAGCCAGGTTACTGGTTCCATTATTTAAGACTAAGATTCAGGGATGATGGGGTGACAGGATTGGGCACAGGGGGGTCTGGGCAAGATTAGGAGGAGAAAGAGTTCAGTATGAAGGCAGAGGCAGCATTAAGTATCATCCAGCCCCACCCCTGAGACACAGATGGGGTGATGTGCCGGAGAGGGACAGGGGCCTCTTCATGTCCTCTTCCTGTGACAGGAGTGGACACAGAGGGGTAGGAGGAGGAAGCCTTTGGCCTTGGCAATTCCGTCCCAGCTACCGCCCCGATTCTGTCCCTCTGTCTCGAGTTCAGAGGTGTTGATGGTGGTATCCATCTGTGAAAGAAGCCACACCGCACTGATGCTAACAGAGTCCTTTGATACACTGTGTTTGTGTCTATGAGTTTTCAGTTATGACTTATCTTCAGTAGTATCAGGTATCATCCCAGGGGACCCCTAATACAAGTGAGAACTGAGACTCTTTCACCAGATATTTCTAAAGGCATGCTGTTTCCGCATCTATGTGAGGACTCCTGAAAATGCACTTATCTCTTTCCTGAGAGAGATCTCAGAGAGAGAGAGATCTGTCTTCTGAGACCTGAAAGAAAGAACTGTCATCTCTTTTCAGAGTTAGTGAGTACTTAAGTGCCTGTGCACAATTCTACCCATTCATTTTCCCTTTCTGCCATGATGACCAGCAAGACTGGAGTAAGAATAATATGCACCAGGGCCCCAGGTAACTGGAAGGGGCAAGTGGTGTGAGTGAATAATAAGCCTTAAAAATTTTAAGCCACTGAGATTTGGGGCTGTTAGATATCCTAGTCTGACTGCTACAAAGAATAGTGTCTGGGGTTGGAGATATAAGCTTGGAAGTCATCAGGAATTGACAGAAAGCCATATTTCTTTTTCAGACTAGATGACTCTGGGAGAGAGAGTAGGGAGAGAAATGCCCCTTGCTTTTCTATTTATTTTAATATAAATTTATTTATTTTAATTGGAGGTTAATTACTTTACAATATTGTATTGGTTTTGCCATACATCAACATGAATCTGCCACAGGTATACACGTGTTCCCATGAATGAGCTCACTATCTTTCCTCCCCAAACTGACCTTCAGTTTCTTTTCATACTCAGCTCTACATCCTGCAAACTCTGCTGTCGCCCTCCTCTTTTAGCCTGGATTCTCAGGTCTCTATCCCAGCCCTTTCTTACCACCCCAGTGGCCATGGCCCCAACTATAACTATATCAGCCCTGAAAGGTGGTTTGACTCATGGGCTGTGGAGGGGGCAGCACTGGATTCATGCTTGCTGGAGTCTCCCACTTAAAAGTTGTGACTTTGGGTGAGTAGCTTCATCTCTCCAAGGCTTGGTTTCCTGGAAACAAAAGAATGGCCACTCATAGAACTTACAGGGAGGTCATGATGGTGAAATGAAGTGAAGTATTTGAAGTGCTGAGTACAGAGCTGGACACACAGTATGTGCTCAATATGTGCTCACAAATATTAGCTTATACTTTTATGATAAGGCTTTGTGATGGTTAACTTTTATGTCAACTTGAAGAGTGTTTTAGAATAAGATTAACATTTAAATATGTGAAATTTGAGTAAGCAGATTGCCCTCCATTATGTGGGTGAGTCCCATCCAATCAATTGAAGGCCTGAATAGAACAAAAAGACTGGCTTCCCTGAGCAAGGGGAGATTCCCCATCAGGCTGCTTTCAGCTCCATCTGCACCAGCAGCTATCCTGGGACTCTGCCTGCTGGCCCACACTACAGATTTGGACTTGTCATTCTCTGTAAACCATTCTTTCTAATAATTCTACCTATATCTATATTTATATCTATATCCAGATGGTTCTGTTTCTCTAGAGAGGCCTGACTAGTATGAATATTGGTGCTGAGAGTGGCTCTAGATGTACAGAATCTTAAGGATGAATTATTCTCTGAATTAATTCTAAGGTTTTGAATTGACTCTAATTCTGATTAGATTTAAAAACATGGATGACTACTTCCAGTAATAAAAAAGAGTTAAAGTCCATGGTATAACCTGGCAATAGATATATGCAAAATATCACTATTGGATACTCCTAACCAAACACTTATAAGAAACAGAGATCTGAGTGACCATATGTACAATACATTTAAACATTTTTGTCAAACTAGTGAGTTTAATGAGATTGGCTGGTGGCTTCTAATGTTACTGGTCAAAGAGGGGAAAGAAAAAGATGAGCTCAGGAATATGAATTTCTAACTTAAAAAGGGAAAAGTGATCTGAAGGCCTGTATGCATGCTATGAAAGAGACCCTTAATCTCCAGTAGTCACAGGACTAAGATTGCTAAAAACCAAACCCAGAACCACGTCCTAAAAGTGGCTGATTTACAAGAAGATGGAATCCCCCACCTCTCAGGGTGCCTAGTGTTATGGTGAAAGTATTAATTAGGGAAGAATAGGATCTTGAAAACTGGAAAAGGAGCATGGGGAAAGACATGATGAAGATGAGGATATTGAGTTTCTAAATTCTGATGAGTCTATGCAGATAGAAGGAGCCTCTCCACCCCCTGGATAAGAAGCCTCAGCATTCCCATCTGAGAGGATTAACTCTGTATTGCCACTGAAGAACCTGCAATATCCTCCAATTGCCTTGTAGGACAATATTGATTATTCTCAGTACCCTTCGTTCTTCTTTCACTTCTAGACCTATAACTGGACTCAAGTCCCTGAAGCCGCCAGAGTGAAGTACAAAGTGACCCACAAAGAGGTATGCTATACTCTGAAAGAACTACTTGGATTTTCTAATTTATAGAGACAGAAGTCCAAGGAACATGTGTGGGGATGGATATTAAGGGTGTGAGATAATGATGGAAGGAACACAAAGTTGGATCAGGCCACATTCATTCATATGTGCCCACTAAGCAAAGACTACGCCAAAGCCTTTGTCTGTGTGGATCACAATAAACTGTGGAAAATTCTGAAAGAGATGGGAATACCAGACCACCTGACCTGCCTCTTGAGAAACCTCTATACAGGTCAGGAAGCAACAGTTAGAACTGGACATAGAACAACAGACTGGTTCCAAATAGGAAAAGGAGTACATCAGGGCTGTATATTGTCACCCTGCTTATTTAACTTCTATGCAGAGTACATCATGAGAAACGCTGGGCTGGAAGAAGCACCAGCTGGAATCAAGATTGTCAGGAGAAATATCAATAACCTCAGATATGCAGATGATACCACCCTTATGGCAGAAAGTGAAGAGGAACTAAAAAGCCTCTTGATGAGTGAAAAAGGAGAGTGAAAAAGTTGGCTTAAAGCTCAACATTCAGAAAACTAAGACCATGGCATCCGGTCCCATCACTTCATGGGAAATAGATGGGGAAACAGTGGAAACAGTGTCAGACTGTATTTTTGGGGTCTTCAAAATCACTGCAGATGGTGATTACAGCCACGAAATTAAAAGACACTCGCTCCTTGGAAGAAGAGTTATGACCAACCTAGACAGCATATTAAAAAGGAGAGACATTACTTTGCCAACAAAGGTTCATCTAGTCAAGGCTATGGTTTTTCTGGTGGTCATGTATGGATGTGAGAGTTGCACTATAAAGAAAGCTGGGTGCAGAAGAATTGATGCTTTTGAACTGTGGTGTTGAAGACTCTTGAGAGTCCCTTGGACTGCAAGGATCCAACCAGTCCATCCTAAAAGAGATCAGTCCTGGGTGTTCAATGGAAGGACTGATATTGAAGCTGAAACTCCAATACTTTGGTCACCTGATGTGGATAGCTGACTCATTTGAAAAGACCCTGATGCTGGCAAAGATTGAGGGCAGGAGGAGAAGGGAATGACGGAAGATGAGATGGTTGGATGGCATCACCAACTCAATGCACATGGGTTTGGGTGGACTCCAGGAGTTGGTGATGGACAGGGAGGCCTGGCATGCTGTGTGGTTCATGGGATCGCAAAGAGTTGGACACAACTGAGCAACTGAACTGAACTGATATAGTCCAGGGAGTCACAAAGAGTCAGACACAACTGAGTGACTTTTACTTTCACACTTTTTCACAATATGAAAACAGAGTCACGGTTTCTCAATCAATGCCCAGACCTGACTTAGTACAGAGAGGCTTGAACAAAGATGAGCCTGGGTCTTCTTGAGGAAAGATCCTGGTACATTGCAAAAATTCATAGTTAGACTTCCTCCTAGCCTTCCCTAGAGGGACTTTGGCCTTTTACCAGGGTAACTGTATGCTGGGGGAAATGAAACAATCAGACTTTTAGGAAATTACTCCCCATTGGCTCTGAACTGACACTAATTCCAGAAAACCCAAAAGGACACTGTGACCCTCCAGTCAGGGAAGGGGCTTATGACCCATGGAATTTTAGCTCAGGTCTGTCTCACAGTGGGCCCAGTGTTGGGCCTGAGTCTCCCCAGTTCCAGAATGCATAAACTGGAAGAGATATACTGAGCAGATGGCAGACTTCCCACATTGAATCTTTAACTTGTGGAATGAGGGCTACTATGATGTGAAAGGCCATACAGAAACTACTAGAACTTTCTCTACCTAGAAAAGTAGTAAACCAAAAACAGTACCACATTCCTACAGGGGTTGCAGAGATCAGCGCCATCATTAAAGACTTGAAAGAGGCAGCGGCAGTGATTCCCACCGTATCCTCCTTCAACTCACCTACTTGGCCTGTGCAGCAGACAGATGGATTTTGGAGAATGACAGTGGATTATCATCGGCTTAATTAGTTGGTGACTCCAATTGCAGCTGTTGTACCAGATGTCCTTTTATGACTTGAGCAAATTAACATATTCCCCAGTACCTGGGACACAGCTATTGATCTGTCAAATGCTTTGTAAAAATCATGCCTGTCAATAAGGATCACCAGAAACAGTTTGCGTTCAGCTGACAAGGCCAGGCATACACCTTCACTGTCCTACCTCAGTAGGGTATTGACTCTCCAGCTCTATGTCATCACTTAGTTCTCAGGGATCTGGATCTTCTTCCCACAAGATGTTACACTGATCTGTTACGTCAGTGACATTATGTTGAGTGGACCTAGTGAGAAAGAAGTAGCAACTATTATAGACTTATCATCAAGACATTTATATGCCAGGGAGTGGGAAATAAATCCAATGACACTTCAGGAGCATTCCATTTCAATGACATTTCTAGAGTAGCAGGGATGTGAGGCATGTTGAGATATCCCTCCTCACGTGAAGGGTAAGATACTGCATCTGGCCCTTCTTACAACCAGAATAAGGCACAATGTATAACAGACCTTCTGGATTTTGGAGGCAACATATTCCTCATTTCAGGTATGTTACTCTGACTTATTTATCAAGTGTTCTGAAAAGCTGAAAGTTTTGGACTTGTAATGAGAGAAGGTTCTACAACAGTTCCAGGCTGCTGTGCAATTGGTGCTGACATTTGGGTCCAGCAGATCCAATGGTTCGTCAAGTGTCAGTGGCAAATAGGGTTGCTGTGAGGAGCCTAGGACAGTCCCTTATAGATGATGCACAGTGCAGACCCTTAGAGTTTGGGAGCAAGACCTTGTCATCCTATTTGGATAACTACTTTTGTATGGTACTATTTTCCCCAAAGCCGAGAATCAAGAGGCAGAAGTGGGAGTAGATCCACTCACTATCATCTCTAGTGACTCACTGGCAAAATTTTTGGTTGTAAACAGAACAATTGCATTCTGTTGTTGTTGTTGTTGGGTCGCTAAGTTGTGTCCAATTCCCCCGTCCTTCACTGTCTCCTGGAGTTTGCTCAAACTCATGTCCATTGAGTTGGTGATATATTATGTCAGGAGAAATTATTACCTTGTTAATGTCTTTGTTTCAAGATTAAGTATGTTTTACAGAGATGTGTGTGGGTGCCAAGTTCGGAGAGTATTCGTAAACCTTATGCCCTGCTGGCCAGGGGCAGTGCCAGAGAGGAATGCTCCCACTGGGAAACATGGCAACCAGTCTATTGAACTGGAAGTTATGATGTTTCCTACTTTAAGTCCCTTGGGACCTGAATCACCAGGTAATGAAGGGAGTTATGGTGCTCACTGGGGTGACCGATCCTGACTAGCAAGGAGAAACTGGACTGACACCCCACAAAGGAGGTAAGGGAGCGTGTCTGGAATACAGGACAGCCCCTCGGGTGTCTCTTAGTATTATCATGCCCTATGATTAAAGCCAGTGGAAAACCACAACAACCCAATCCAGGTAGGATTACAAATGGCTCACCCTCTCAGGAATGAAGGCTCGGGTCCCATAAATGTAAATAATTATGACCATCTGAAGTCATTACTTAGGGCAAAGGGAATATGGGATGAGCAGTGAAGGAAGGTAGTTATGAATAACAGCTCTGACCACACAATCATTTATGGAAATAAAGGCCAATTACCATGAGTTTCCTCATTTTGTTTTGAATATGTTTATGTGTGTGTGTGTATAATTTTTGTTTCCCCCCCTCTCTAATCTCCTTGTGTGCTCTGCTGTGCTAAGTCACTTCAGTTGTGTCCAGCTGTTTGCGACCCTACAGACCGTTGTCCACCAGGCCCCTCTGTCCACAGGATTCTCTGTCCATAGCTGCTGCTCACATCTTGTCACTGCCCCCTCTCCCTCACTATTCAGGCACAGGGCACATGCTCACGCACATATCCTCAGGTGCATTCACGCAGTCACATATACACACAGTGTCCACACCTGAAAGTGAAAGGCGCTCAGTCGTGTCCAACTCTTTGTGACCCCGTGGACTACACAGTCCATGGAATTCTCCAGGCCAGAGTACTGGAGTGGGTAGCTGTTCCCTTCTCCAGGGGATCTTCCCAACTGAGGGATCGAACCCAGGTCCCCTGCATTGCAGGCTGATTCTTTACCAGCTGAGCTACCAGGGAAGCCCGTGTCCACACCTACACCTGTCAAACACACATGTACACACACACGAGCCCATATGACACCTGCAGATCCTATGTGTGTGTGCTAAGTTGTTTCAGTCATGTCCAACTCTTTGTGATCCTATGGACCATAGCCCGTCAGGCTCCTCTGTCCATGAGAATTTTCAGACAAGAATGCTGGAGTGGTTTGCCATGCCCTTCACTGGGCAATCTTTTCAACCCAGGGGTGGAACTCTTTCTTGTCTCTGGCATCTCCTACGCTGGCAGGCAGATTCTTTACCACTAACGCCACCTGGGAAGCGCACCTGATCCTACACATACAGGCACAAACATATATACATACCCGCTCTTCTGCACACACGCGCACCATCCCAGACACGCTGTCAGACCCACATTCACCTCACGCTCCTTTTCACCCCCTCAGGATCTCCTCTAACTCCTGTTTCCAGATGTGGTATAAAATTCACTGTCAGGTTTAAAGCTGAGAGAGAGAAAGCAGAGCTGAATTTCGTTTTAATTGTCTAGAGCAGAAACCCAATTTCTCAAGTGATAATTATAATGATTAAAACGGCTGTGATCAGAATGGGGAGAGGGAGACACTCAGTGCTGGCTTGAGGACAAGGCACAGGGGGAGTGTCTGATAAGGCTCAGAGCCTCTCATCACCCCTTTCCCCACCTGCAGTCCCACGCAATCCTGCAGGAAGCACCAGGGGTGGGAGAAAGCGGGGACAAATGGGGACCAAGAGGCTACCAGTTCAGGGGTAGACACCTGACAGGTTACCCTTATCTGCCTGGGCCAAGAGCCCCTGATCAGGACTCTGATGACAAAAGGAGCCAGCATGGCCGGACCTCCTGTGACCTGATGCTTGGATGTCCCCGGATAAGTAGTTCACCTTGTGGCGTTGCAGGTATGGAAATCAGCAGGGTTGCATGGTAGGCACCACTGTGCGGTTGGACTCGCCTACAGGCTCTGGGGCCAGCCGGGCCTGACTGTTGCTGTTGACTTTCCATGTGCCCCCGGCCGAGTCACTTGTCTGCTCTGCATTGTCATGGTGGTCAGCCACTTCATCGACACCTTTCCAGCCAGGTCCTCAATGCAGCCACTGATAACCCTCTCAAGAGAACCAGGAAGGAGCTGGGTCCTTGTCTTCACTGCCCCTTTCATGTCCTCAGCACCCGGAACAGGACTTAATACACAGGAGGATCCTGAGAAATATCAGTATGTTTCAAGTTTTGAGAATGCGTAAATAATCAGGAGAAATCCATGAAGTAAGCATTCCCACCACCATTTAATGGTAGAGGAGCCTGACACTCAGAGAAGTGAAGTGCTTGCCCAAAGTCACACAAATGTGGATAGGAAGGGGGAGCAGTATAGATCCTAGGAAGGAGAGGAAGTAGGACAGGGCTGTGGCAGCAGTATGGATCCTAGGGAAAGACAGCTTGAGCTGTCCTGCATTTAGACAGTAAATCACATGCTTTACAAGTGTCTCCAGCCACTCCTGGTGGGGGAAATCAAGCCAGTGTGTGCGAGATCCCAAAGATGGTGAGTAAGTGATGTCTCCCTCAGGGGAGAAGGGGGCGGAGGGAGGCAGCAGCCTTATTTGCATAAAGACCTGCCTCCTCCAATCAGCTGGGCTCTTGGGGGCAAGGACACCAGAGTTCGGCCAATCAGTCACTAGGAGGCTGGGGGTAGAGGAAGGTGGAGCAGAACCAGGCCTGATGCAGGTCAGTGGTCAGGCCCCACCCTCTTTGTTTAGGATGGATCTTCCTCCCTGGCTTTTGATTTCTTGACCTCTCTCACACCTTCTCAGCAGCCCTGCATTCAGGGATGGAATAACAAGACTTACCCAGGTCACACGGTCAGTCAGCAGCACCAGAGCTGAGCCAGGCCCTGACTCCCGGTCTAGATGCTGAGTCTTGCCCCTCTGGCTTCCTCCCGGCTGCCCTGGCTCAGGGCTCTCCTGGGAAACCCTACCCTGGGCCTGTCCTTCACGACCATCAGCCGCCTTCCCCTACAAATGGACCTACCCAGGGCTTAGCTCAGAGCTGCTGCCCACTCCCAAGCCCCGTCTCTAGCCTCCATCCCTGAGCCCCAGACCCTTCGTTCCATTTGCTTCCAAACACTGGGTTAGGGACCCACAGAGTATTGGAGCTGGTAGGGGCCCCAGGAGTGTCTGGCCCACCCCTGGGGGCTCAGTTGGGGTTAGTGCTCCCTCAGCACCACACTGTGCCCCTCCCCTCCATGAAGCCACCTAGGGCCTGACCTGGGGTGCTGCTCAGGGAATGGCTACCCACCCCAGCATTCTAGCCTACAGAATTCCATGGACAGAGGAGCCTGGAGGGCTACAGTCCATGGGGTCACAAAGAATCAGACATGACTGAGTGACTAACACCTTCAATTTTCACTTCTTTCCCAGCATCCCTCCCACTGCTTCCTGCCTCACTCACCTTCCCCAGCAGATTCTGCAAATCTAGTTCTAATGTTTGGTTTACAAACTTCTGGGGATGAAGGATAGCATCTCTGCCAGGAAATGCTGGCTCCTCCAGAGGGACCATCTCAGCCCTTCCTGGTTGAAGACTGAGATTTAACTAGTCCTCCCCTCATCAGGGAGTCTTCTGGTGGCTTTAGGGGGCAACAGAAGTGGAGGAGCCATGAGGATTCCCCCACAGTGATGAGCAAACCTAGACAGTATGGTTGGGAGGAAGAAGATGCAATTAGGGCTCACCAGGGTCCTAAGTTTGAGTCTTTGCCCCACCACAGCCAAGATATGTGACCCTGGGCAGGTCACAATCTCTCTGAGCCTTGAATTTCTCAACTGCAAAGTGGGAACATTTGTCTCATTAAGTGATCAGGCTTAGAAGGGCTTCCCTTGTGGCTCAGATGCTAAAGAATCCTCCTGCAGTGAGGGAGACCTGGGTTCGATCCCTGGGTTGGGAAGAGACCCTGGAAGAGGGCATGGCAACCCACTCCAGTATTCTTGCCTGGAGAATCCTCATGGACAGAGGAACCTGGTGGACTACAGTCCATGGAGTCACAAAGAGTCGGACATGACCGAGCAACTAAACATAGCACATATAACAAGTGCTCAGTGAATCTGTTCTTCCCGCCAGCCCATTTGAGTCTTTCCTGACCGACCGGATCGCCTCCAGGCCTCCCCACTGCATTTCCTCTGAATTTGCTTCCCTGCACAGGTCCTTCTGCTTCCAGGGTTCTGTATCTTGCTCTTCTCAAAGTTTCAGCCCCCAGTGTGGCTGGCAGGAGAGGCCCTGCCTCCAAGGCTCTGCTGGCCAGAGCAGACTGACCTGGCTACAGTGTGCCCAGGACGCCGGGCACAGATGGTGGTTCATATGCCCAGGAATTATTTAGAGTGCAGCCGCTTCTCTGCTAATGAGTTAACAAATCTCACTGCTAGAACAGGCCCTTGGCAGAGTAAGGGGTCTCTGGGGCCTAAGGTTCCGCTTGATCTAAGGGGTCAGCAGAATTATTTAACATGTTTGCTTTCTATTAGGAAAAGAGGGACTGGCAGGGGCTCTGGCCTTGTTAAATAACTCAGAGCCTCACTGGTCTGGTCCAGACCTGGGGCAGGGCTGGGCTCAGCACGTTGGTGGGAATGGAGAGGAAGAGTCAAGCCTGGGCCGAAGGACGCCAGAGAGCTCCACAGCCTCCGGAAGGGGCGCCTTGCTTTTGCTCAGAACCCCAGCAACAGCCCCTGCACTGTTATGTGTCAGCGTCTGGAGAAGCAGGGCTCCATAGTCAGAGCCTCCAGAATCTGCCAGAACCTGAGACCCAGGGCCGACCCCGGGCACAGGCCAGCAGCCTCTCTCTCTCCTGAGCCTCAGTCTTCTCATCTGTAAAATGGGAGTGGCGATCCCTCCCTCCCCTGGTTATGCAGGTTAAATAATGTGAGCAAAGCCCCTGCGTGGTGCCTGACACATAGTGGATCCTCCCTGGGGGACAGCTGTGGTTACCTGGAACCATACAGTGGCCCCATGGGAGATGGAGTTGGGACAGGCGTGAACTTGGGAGCCTCACTGCTGGACTCAATACATGTCTGATTGACACTTGACTGTGACTTAAAGAAGCAGCCTAAGCTTTCTGTACCTCTGTGTTCTCATCTGTAAAATGGGACAATGGTAGTATATTCCTCACAGAGTCGTAGTGAGAAATAAAGGAGATAATACACATAAAGTGGTTAGAAGAGAGCTGGGCTCAGACTTCTTCTTGGTTGGATGCTGTTGCAGTGGTCACTGTTCAGCCTTCACCTGAATGGGCCCCTCTAGACCTGCATCAGAGTTTTGTCCCCTGAAGTTAAAGATCTCATGGTTTCCTCTGAGGTCTGCCCTGCCCTTCTCCTGCTCCAGATCCTAACCTGCTACCCTCTCTTTTTCTTTCTCTCATACACACACCCCTCCCTCAATCTTATGAGTCAGGAGGCCCAGGACCACTTCAGATTCATTGGGTTTAAAAAATTACAGGAAGGCCTCTCCCTGCCCAGGGTGGGACACCATCCTCAGTGGTGTGGACATCACGCCTGGGCTTGTGGGGCTGTGCTCCCCCTCGCCCATCCCGGAAATGCCCCATCTGTTCATGGAGATTGCCCAATAACAGCCCAGTTTGCAGCTGAATTAAGGAAGGGGGCTTTGTGACTGTTACTGTCTGCTGTGCGTCAGAGTCTCTGTAAGACCTTCCACACCTGTCATTGAAGGACGACCACAGCATAACAGCGGCCTATCTGCCAGACCCACCCACAGACGGTATGATTTTTGCCTACACAGTGGGTTTTATTTTCTTGTTTGTTTTGAACTAGAATGTAAGCCTTTAAAAATCGGAAGATTTCACGCAAAACAACATCAGAGAAGCTGACAAACCGGGCCTGCCCTGGCCCCAGCAATAGTCGCTGGAGCTGAGACGCAGCAGCCCCTTAGGGACAGCCTAGCTGTTCTTGGTCCCTATCAGTTTATCTCTGTCATCTGTGTCCCCGGCTTGGACCCTGGCATTATTTGAGCTTGTGACCTCGCTGCAGAGACCCAGCTTACAGATGGGTAAGCTAAACTTAAGAAGCCATGGTGTGTTGTCTCACTGTTCGCTGAGCCCAGGGATAGGCGAGGCGAGAACGGGGAAGCTGGAAGAAGATGCGAGGAGCCGTGGAACTGCAGACATGCTTGTGTTTTCTTGGCTGGGAAGGCAGCAGCAGCGGACATGCTGTATTTTCCCGTGGTTGACCGAGGGGACACAGCCGCATCACATGCAACACGCTACTCAATGCAACCTGCCTACAAGAGCTTTTCAGGTGGTGCTCATATAGATGACACATATGCGCAGTACTATAGACAAATGATCTCAGTTGTTACATCGTTATTTACAAAAGTGGGTTGAGAGGGAGAGGCCATGGGTCAGGAGAGCCTGACCACTGCCATCTTGGCCAATTGCCCTTTCCCTCCAGGTGTCATGTGTCCACTCTACCCTGATTACCACCTGCTGGAGGGAAGGCTCACTTGTTTTGTTCACTGCTGTATCTCCAAAGCCTAGGGCAACTCCTGGTATGTAGTACATGCTCAGTGAGTCTTTGATGTGTTAGAATTTCTGAATGTCACCCAGCAAATTTTAGGCAGAGNAGGGAAGGCTCACTTGTTTTGTTCACTGCTGTATCTCCAAAGCCTAGGGCAACTCCTGGTATGTAGTACGTGCTCAGTGAGTCTTTGATGTGTTAGAATTTCTGAATGTCACCCAGCAAATTTTAGGCAGAGCCAGGGTGAAACCAATTCCAGCCCTACACTCTTTCCCTCAGACTCTCAGATCCCAAGGCATACCCTCCCATTGATGCGTGTGACCCCCCTTACCACCAGGTTGCCCTCGTACGCATACTCAATGCCTCAACGCAGATGCTTTTAAAGTGTTAGTCATTTGGTCATGTCTGACTATTGTGACCCCATGGATGGTAGCCCACCAGGCTCCACTGTCCATGGAATTCTCCAGGCAAGAGTACTGGAGTGGGTTGCCATTTCCTTCTGCAGAGGCTCTTAAAGCTCAATCCAGTTTGATCCTGGAAAAGAAGGTGAACCTTCTGCAGAAACCATGAATTGCCACTATGGTATTTGACTTTTAGGATCATTTTTTAGCATTAATAAAACAAAATGTGGAACTCCTATCTGATACGGACAGTCCTTTTAAATTGCAGGCAGGAGAGAGCAGTGCTGAGGACTTTGGTGTTACCTAGGCTCAAACTCAGAATCCACAGTATCCTGGCTATGTGGTCTTTGACATATTGTTTTTCTGCACCTCAGTTACCTCGTGCATAAAATGGGGTTGATAACCATACCTAACTTATCTGTTGTGAAAGTTAAATGAGGTGGTCCAGTAAATCAGTTCAATATGGTTGATGCCATCATTATCACTAACACTGCTCATCTGTGATTCAATGAGGAAAGATGTAACAGAAAAAATGCTCATTGCAATGCTTTCCCGTGATGCTTTTCAAAGGATTTTTCTCTTGATAACAGTAGCGTGCACACATAATAAAGAAGTGGTCCTAGTGTGCCAAGCCAATTATCTTGTCTACAGATGGTGCCTGGTTGCAATGAATTTGGGGGCCACCTAGGGGAAACCACGCCCAGAAATTTTGGACCCTAGTCAAAGTCAATGGGATTTTTTTTTTGCATTCACAGTTACGGGGATGCTGAAGTAATAAGGGTTATGACTACACTCAACCTAGCCTTCTCTCCCCCTACTACAGAGCTCAAACCCTTTCCTGAGTCAGAATCAGACTCTCTTCTCCTTACTTATCCCCAGACTTCATGCTCTAGTAGCTGGGGTTTGCGGTTCTCTTTCTTCCTGATGAATACATAATCACCTCCTAGGATGGGTAGAGATGATGATTGTAATAAAAAAGGTTCATTACAGCCCTCTACACAGAGCCATTTAATGAACATGCAGCCAACGGCACTAAAGCCTCTGAGCCAAATACAAATGAAACCTGTTCTATGGTATCATTTAATTAGCTGGGGGAGCAGGCAGGGGAGGAGGAGATAGTATGAGATACAAACAGAAAAATGGGAGCTGGTGAGAGAGAGAGGGTGTCAGGGAGGGGCAGAGAGAGAGAGGGCAAGAAGGAGGAGAGATGGTGAGGGAAGGACAGAGGGAGTGAGCAAGGGAGGGGGCAGAAGAGAGATGGGGCTCCCTTCTATGGAAACAGTGTTGGGCACACTCATCCTTCCCATTGGAGAAGTGAAGACACCCAGTCCGGCTCTGTGCGTTGTGACGGGTGCTGGGTGGGGGGGTACCTCAATGGACTAGACACACAGTGCCCTGACTCTGTGGGGTGAGAAGTCAGGCGCTGAGAAAGTCATTACATCAATAATACATGTAACTGCAAGTAAGCTGTGTGACTATAGTATGATTGATGCACAGCTGCTGTGAGGAGGTGGACACTCTTCTTGGAGCATGGGCTCTGAAGAGTGCCTGCCTGGGTCTGAACCCGTGTCCTGGCTATGAGACCTTGAGTAAGTTACTTAACCTTTCTAGCCCTCAGGTCCTCATCTAGAAAATTGGAATCATAAAATAACTACCTGTTGGGGTTGTCATGAGAATCAAATTTGTTAATACATGTAAAATACTCAGAATAGTGTCTGCTATGTAGTAAGTATTCAATACGGTTTTCCCAGTTGTCATGTAAAGATGTGAGAGTTGAACCATAAAGAAAGTTGAGTGCTGAAAAATAGACGCTTTTGAACTGTGGTGTTGGAGAAGACTCTTGAGAGTCCTTTGGACAGCAAGGAGATCAAGCCAGTCAATCCTAAAGGAAATCAAACCTGAATATTCATTGGAAGGACTGATGCCACTTTGGCCACTTGATNGAGGCCGCCCCCTCTCATACTGGGACACGTTGTTACCAGTTCAAGGGTGGGATTGCCACCGAGCACCAGTTTCAGGCTGGGCCTCACCATCCCAGGGCCCTGGACCAGCAGCACCATCTGCTCCTGGAATATTTCTCCAAGAATCGAGCTGGAGAGGGACCAGCCTGGGGAAGCGAGAGGAAAGAGCATCTGGAGCCCAAAGCCTAGAGATGGATTAATTTATGTCCTGAGGCTTCTCAGCTGGAGTGGGGCCCTGGAGACAACTGGGGGAAGGGGAGAGCAGAGTCCCCAGTGGGAGACCCTGCCTGGAGTCAACAGAGGAGGGTAGCTTGTCGCTGAGGGTGACAGGGCCCTGGGTGTCCCTGAGCGTGACCTAGGGTCCTGCCTTGCTGCCCCCCCACCCCCTCTCTGCACAGCTATGGCTGCCTGAGCCCTGCTGTGTGACCAGAGGCTATGGGACCAATTCTGTCCCAGCCAAGGGCTTTAAGGAGTCCTGGGAGCAGGTAAGGGGTAGGTGTGGATCTGGAGCCTGGCAGTTTTGAATCCTAGCCACTGACTCACTGTGGGACCCGGACAGCACTGCATCCCAATCTCTGGGGCTCAGGTTCCATATCAACAGGGTGAGGGGCCTACGGGGAACCCACGTGGGCATGAGGGTAGGGGGGTCCCCAGGAGCTCAGTGGATTTTGTTCCCATCCCCTCCGTGACGCTACAGCACCTGGCTGCAAGTCAACTCCCAGTAAATATCGATGAACCTGGTGAGGTGATGAAATGAGCTAATGTCTGTGTCTGGGCCTCATGGCACCAACGTCTAAAATGACGATGGGAAACTGAACAACCAGAGAGCTAGGTGGGTGAAGGCACTGGGGGTTTGGCTGTGGGTCTTCAGGGAGGACTTCCTGGANGAGGTGATGAAATGAGCTAATGTCTGTGTCTGGGCCTCATGGCACCAACGTCTAAAATGACGATGGGAAACTGAACAACCAGAGAGCTAGGTGGGTGAAGGCACTGGGGGTTTGGCTGTGGGTCTTCAGGGAGGACTTCCTGGAAGAGGCAGGCCTTGAGTTGGGTGGTGCTTGGATAGAGGAGGGAAGATGTGTGAGATGCAGGGGACTGTATGTGCAAAAGCAGGGAGATGGGAAGGGGAGCGTCAAGGTGAGACCTCTCTCTTGTGCGCTCCTGCCAACAGTGTGATGGGTAAGAGTTTGAGTTTTGGAATCAGATAGACTTTGCACAACTTGGTTTTGGCATGCCCTTGGACAAGGTCACTCCAGCGCTTGCCGCCTCAATGTTGCCAGCTGTGAGGTGGGGGTGACCACAGCCCGTCCTCACAAGGCTGTTACGAGACTGGCACCGGATACTGAGTGCGCGTGTGTTTGTGTAAAGGAGGGTCCGGGCACAGTGCTGGTCGGCTGAGGGATTCTTGGTCAAAGGGTTTTCTCTCCTCAGTTGGTTCATTCAGATAACCTGCTGTTCCCAAGGGGGGCCTCCCCATCTCATCACATGTGACATGTGGTCCCAGAAAGGGGTAGGGACCCGGGTGGGGGTGTGGACCGCCCCTCTGCCCTGTAGGAATCCAGCACAGAGAGGCTGAGGGAGTGTGCCAAAGTCACCCAACCCCCAGCGAGGACCACCCTCCCCCCGCCTGTACTCCGTTCTCTATTCGGTCTGGGGCAGGGTCCTCTGTGAACTGAGTGACTCAGCTGTCGTGGGTTCCTCTTCTCCCTTCGTTCTCCCTCTGCCCTCACACCCGCTCTCTCACTGGACTGAGAAGAGCTGGAAACAGGACCCAGAGTCTCCCTGGGAGTCAAGGCCGGTGATCCTACTCCTCTGGCAGAGATCTGGGTCTGTTCTGGGAAGGGAAGGGTTAAGACCCGGTTGATGTTTAAGTTGCAGTTTCTAAAGGCTGTCAGGAGCCCCACAACCAAATGTTTTCTGACTTAATGACACTGTGGCAGATTAAGGAGGAGTGCGTCTCCCAGAGAGCATGAAAGAAAGGCTGTCCATTATCCTGCATGGCCTGGGTGGGCAGCTGGAATACTTTCCCAGAGACCAGCGTGGAGAAGGAGTCTTCTCTTCCCTCCATAAGCAGTTTCTGACTGGTCTCCCTGGCCCAAAATCTAGGGGAATGCAGGACACCAAGTACCAGGCTGGGGGGATGTTGAGACAGGCTGAGGCTCAGTTCAACATGGAAAACCATCTTCCAGTCCTAACGGGCCACAAGGCGACAACCATTGACCTTATTGGGCTGTATTATATTAAAAGTTGGCTTAGACAGGAAAGCTGTCTCCTTTCATGGGCAGCAAGGGGAGCCTCTGGGGGCCCAGCACAGATAACCTCATATATAGAGTTATCTAAGCTTTCTTCTCCTCAGGTGTGTGGTCCAAAGGTCCAAGTGATTAGAATATGTACTGTACTTAGGGGTGGGAGACAGGGGTCCACATCTTGCCTCTGGGACTTGGGAAAAGAGGTTTTCCTAACGAGGACCACAGCCCCCATTACCTGATGCCCTGCTATAGGCCTAACTTGTGCCAGAGCTTCCATCCAACCTCTCACTTTATCTTCACAACAGACAGCTGTTTCTGTGTCCATTCTATACACAAGAGGGCAAGCTCAGAGATAACAGGGGGAGATACAGGCCCAGCTCACCCAGAGGCGGGATGGGATTCGAGTCGAGGTGTCGGTCCCCCAAAGCTCAGGCTCTTCTCTCTTATATGATATACTACCTCTGTGCTTCACTTTTGTCATCTGTAAAATGGGGACGTTATACTCTGTATGGACTTCTCTGATAGCTCAGCTGGTAAAGAACCTGCCTGCAATGCAGGAGACCCCATTTCAATTCCTGTGTGGGGAAGGTCCCCCAGAGAAGGGATGGGCTGTCTACTCCAGTATTCTTGGGCTTCTCTGGTGTCTAAGATGGTAAAGAATCTGCCTGCAATAGAGAAGACCTGGGTTCAATTCCTGGGTTGGGAAGATTCCCTGGAGAAGGGAATGGCAACCCACTCCAGTATTCTTGCCTGGAGAATCCCCTGGATAGAGGAGCCTGGCGGGCTACAGTCCATGGGTTCACAAAGACTTGGACACAGCTGAGCAACTAAGCACAGCACAGCGTACTCTGCATCCTCACAGAGGGGTGGATAGTTCTAGGGAAATTATGGGTGAGAAATGCACCATGCACCTGGGAGGGGGGTTGGACACACACACACATGCGCACACACACACTCACGCACATGCACACGACCACACGCAGAAGTTTGACCACCCAGGATCCTGGTTACTAGTTGGTAACAATCCAGGAGAAAGGTCTCACACTCACTGGATCTTCCAAATCACAGAGTCTTAACTATTTACCTTCCATTCTTAGGTTACTCTAACATTTAAAATGTGAAAATGCCCTGATACTTCGCTTATGAGTATATCAGTTCCACCCCCAGTATGGACCATCAGCCTTAAACAATGCTTACATTTCTCACCGCCCCGCCCCCCAATCATTCTACCATCTGAAAGCACAGTGAAGACTGAGTATCCAGGTTTTACTAATAAGGATGAACATTTTAAGGTCGAAGATGGCAGTTGACCATTGGAAACAACCCAGGAGGGGAGTAGATAGGTAAATCTGATGGGCACCCGCAGGATGGACTATTATGCAGCCAATAACAGCCATGACTCTGAAGCATGTCTGATGACATGGGGATAGAGCAGAGAGTCAACAGCTGCCTCCACAAGCACAAAGTGGAGCATCTCTGCAGGTAAAATGACAAGTGATTTCTGGTTTCTTCTGTTATTTTTCTGCACTAAAGCAAAGTGGTTTATTAAAAAACGAGCTATAAAATGCGCCTCCAAATCTGCCCCCTGCAATTATAGAACATGGATCGCAGAGCATGCTTTAAGTTTGTCCCGTGGCCTAGCGTCCTCCTCCGGTCCTTTGTGTGTCCTAACCCAGGGTGCCCCTGGAGGCCTCTGCCCTGCACTTTGGCCCAGCTTGCCCTCCCCAGCATTCTCCAGTCGCTTTCCAGTGTTTTCCAGGCTCCACGAGTCTCTCCCGGCAGGTGCCAGTGTTTCTGTTCTGGCAGTGGCCCACCTCTCCAGTGTCCTGCCACAGAGGAACTAGATTGCGGGGTGTGTCTGCAATAGGAGTTTCTGCTCTCTGGGTGAGGACGTGAAGGGAGCACGTTTGATGAAAATAGCAATAATTAGTAATGCTTACTATTGCCATTTGTGCCTTGGATCATTACCCTGGGTAGCTTCAGGGTGTTTAGAATTCGATGTCTGGTTCCAGATCACCGAAGACGCTGGATGCATGAGCCGTGGCTGAATGTAAATGCGTAGCTGCAGTGAAGACCTGCATACTCACTCCTTCAGCCAACTAGTAACAATTGTGAGTCCCTCAGTCAGGCAGTCAGGCAGTCAGTTTAGTCGCTCAATCGTGTCCGATTCTTTGCGATCCCATGGACGGCAGCATTCCAGGCCTCCCTGTCCATCACCAACTCCTGAAGTTTACTCAAACTCANCAAGGCTGGTTAGGGGAGCTGGCGCTGGGGGTGGCCTGTGGGCAGGAGAGCGAGCAGAGCACTGTGGGGCTGTAAGTGTGGTCACTTCCTCCTGAATGGCAGAGGCTTCCTCTTCCCTGGGAGCCCAGACCACACAGGGTTCTCCGGTTTCAGTCAAGGGAGCCCCAGATGACCAGTCTCGACCTCAGGTCAGTCCCGCTCAGAGGCCAAGGCAGGACTGGACAGCTGCTCATTTCATTCTAAACCCGCCAGGCTGGGGCTCCCCCTCACCCCACCACTAATGCCTCTGCTCGCCTAGATCCCTACCTAGCCCTGGGGGTTCCACAGCCAGAGACTACCTCTGTGTCTGGGTGGAGACCTGCCCTGGAGTCTGCGTGTCCATGTGGCTCATGGGCCTATGGCAGAGCTGAGTGCGTGTCCCTGTGTGTGTCTGTGCCTGGTCCACTGTGTGGACAGGTAGGTACTTGCATGTGTGGCGCGCGGTCCTGGGCCTAGGTGTGCCTGGGGGTTCGTGATCACGTGTATGTGTGTTTGTGTGTGTCCACACATGCACCCACACTCTTGTGTATCTTTCTGTGCTCTCACTTTCTTCCATGTGCCTGTGTTTCTATATCCGTCTGTTGTGAGTCTGTTTCTGAGTGTTCTGCAGGCAGGCTCTCTTTGGTTACAGAGCTGAGTCTCTTTTAGCATCCACTTCTGGGTCTATAAACAAGTGTGCGTTTGTGTGTCTTTGTGACAGTGTTCTGCTCTGTGTCTTTTTCTGACATCTGCGACTTTGTGTTTCTGTTTTCTCACCAGTGTTNTGGTTACAGAGCTGAGTCTCTTTTAGCATCCACTTCTGGGTCTATAAACAAGTGTGCGTTTGTGTGTCTTTGTGACAGTGTTCTGCTCTGTGTCTTTTTCTGACATCTGCGACTTTGTGTTTCTGTTTTCTCACCAGTGTTTGTCAATGTGCATGTCTGTCTGTGTCAATAGGTTCGAGTCTGGGGCTTTACCTGAGCCCAGGTGGTGTAGTGTCTGTATGTGTGGCTGGACTTTCTGATTCTCTATGTGTGAGTCTGAGCGTCCACGTCTGTCTCTCTGTTGCTTTGACCCTCTGCATGGGTCTGCCTGTCTGTATAGTGTTGGTTCATGGCTCCTGCTGAACTCTTTATCGGTTTCTCTGCTTCTCTCTCTAAGGGTGTGCCTGTTTAGTTCTTGCTCTAAGTGGCCATATGTATCTGTGTCCAGGCCCCCATGTCTGTCCGTGTCTGCCATGCGCTCAGGCCAGTAAAGAAGCCCCATTTCCCCAGCCTGTGGCCTTGGGGAGATGTTCACTGTGTGATAAGCAATGGCAGGTTCAGGAAGGCTGAACTCTTGGGGGCTAAGCTCTCCAGATTTTGCTCTTGAACTAATTGCATGAATAGAAGGCTATATTCAACAACTGCAGATTACACATTCTTTCCAAGTGCACATGGAACATTCACCAAAAGAGATCATACGCTGGACTATAAAACACATATCATCAGTTCTAAAGAACTGAGATCATGGGGAGTATTTTTATTCATTAGAAGGGAATTAAACTGGGAGTTAATAATAATATTGCATACGGAAACCTCACATATATTTGGAAATTAAACAACACACATCTAAATAACCTGTGGGTCAATGAAGAAATCACAAGAAAGACAAAAAATATTTTAAAATGAGTTACAAGAAAATAGTAACATTTCAAAATTTGTGGGATATAACTAAAAGAGTGCTATGAGTGAATTATAAGGGTTTAAAATTCTTATATTAGAAAAGAAGATGTTTAAAAATCAATGATCTAAGTATCTTAAGAAGCTGGGACAAGAACAGACACCAGTATAATAGAACACGGACAAAAAATTCAAGATACCAAAAAAACCCAGAAACAGATTCTCTAAAATAATTAATAAAGTTAATAATCTCTTAGCCGGGAAAAACAAAAAGGAGGAGAAACTAAAAGTTTTTAACATCAGCAATGGTAAAGGGGGTGTCACCAAGATACTATACTCCTTAAAGTGGTAATAAGAGAATATTACCATTTTATGCAGATAAATTCAACAACTCCAATGAACTGGGCAAATTTTTTAAAAACACAACTTATCAGAATTAACAGAAGAAGAGACAGAAACACTGAATAGGCCCATGTCTATTAAAGAAATGGAATTTATAATAGAAAACTTTTTCACAGTGAAAGCTCCAGGCTCGAACGGCTTCACCTTTGAATTTTTGCTAACATTTAGGGAAAAAATATTGACTTTGCACATGTTCTTTCAGAAAATTGAAGAGGGAACACTTCCCAACTGGTATGAGGCCATCATAACCTTGATACAAAACTTGAAAAGGACATTAGGAAAAAAAGATAAGAAATCAGTGTAGCACAATAATATTGACATAAAAAAATCAAACAGTTCAGTTCAGTTCAGTTCAGTTGCTCAGTCGTGTCCGACTCTTTGCGACCCCATGAATTGCAGCACNGAAGCCCACCCTTGGCTTGAGTTGCACAGGCTGGAGGTGGGAGGACAGCGTCTCTGTGTCCAAGGCATATCTGGATGCTGGATTCACCTTTCTTATCTCCCTGCACCTCCAAGTGTCATAAAAATTCAGCTCGGAGTAACCAGCTGATGTTTCACTGACTGCTGGAGTGAGTCTGACTTTCTCCTCTGTGTTCTCTGTACTATCCAGCTGCCTCCAGGGTGGGGTGCAAAGAAGCTTTTGGGAGCACTGAGGATTCGGGGTGTAGAAAGTCATAGTTAAGAGCATGGCCCCTGGAGAGAGACTGCCTGGGTGGAACCCCATCCCTCCCCTACTCACCTCTACCTGGAATAGCCAGACACACACCTGGGGAGTTTAGCCCAAGGTACAGGACCCCGAGTACTTCATTCAGCCTCCCCAAGCCTCAGTTTCCTCAATAATAACAGCGGGATAATGGTTCCGACTTCTTGGAGTTGTCTCCAACCCTGCATGCAGTGATCCACACAAAGCACCTAGCATGATGCCCACCAGGTGGTAACTGCTCAATGAATACCAGGTACCCTAATTATCATTGTTATTATTTTGACCCCTCCATGACCCCATGAACCTCTTTTCATCACGGAAAACTAATGGTCGACAGTGAATGGTGCTTTTGTCCCCAGAGGAAGCAGGTTGGTGAAGTAGGCCCCCTCTGCTCAGAGAAGGCACCTCCAATTCTTGGGTGCTGCGGATAGCCCTGCAGTGCCCCCTACCCAAGAATACCCCCACACCACAGTGCCACTCCCACCCTACAGAGCCCACATAGCTCAGAGCGGAGACTCGTGGATCGGGAAGGAGGCAACTCCACTCCCCCTCATTCTGGAGCTTAGAGAGCCTGGCAGTCAGCCCAGCCTGTGGAAGGGTCTCACATGTTTGAATCCACTTCATTTTATGGAACTAATTTTTAAAGTGGAGAGAGGTGATGTCTGGACTTCGCCATTAGAGCCTGCCTCCAGTTTGAAAAAGTGGGAGAAACCTGTTCACATACAAAACACGCCTCCTGGAGGCTGGCAGGGAGGCAGGTGGTCAGGGAGCCCTTTTCCTCACACACCCGTGTCTCCACACTCAGACCCGTCTGAGAAGGGCAGCCCCCCACAGGCTGCACCCAGCAAGCTGCTGATTTCCCGATGTTCTCTGAGCCTCCCTCCCTGGAAAATCGAGCTGCCCTATGGACCGGCACAGAAGGAAGAGATCTGAGTGATTCCTGTATCTGCTGTTCTGAGCCACTGGCTTTGCTGGAGAAGCATTTTTATTCTTTACAAGTGAAAACCAACCCTCAGGAAAACAGAGGGATTGGAAAACCAGCTGCACCAAAGCTGCACTTGTTTTGACTTTGCTTTTTTTCCTTCTACTCTCTTACCCTAACCAGTCCCCATCTCTCCCCATTTAGTTCTGATTTATCTTTAAAAGCATCATTAGAGATGAAACAGAGGCTGTACTGCCAGAAGCAAGATGAACTATTAGCTGGATTCTCTCTTTTTAACCATTAAAGTGAAATTCACCTAACACAGAATCAGCCAGTGTAAGTGAATAATTCAGTAGGAGTTAGTAAAATCAGTGTCATGTAATTATGATTCCTATTCAGTTCAAAAACATTTCAGCACTCCAAAAGGAAACCCTATACCTGTTAACAGTCATTCCTCACCCCTCATCCCCACTCTCTGGCCAATGGTAATCTACTTTCCATCTTTCAGTTCAGTTCAGTTCCGTTCAGTTGCTCAGTCGTGTCCGACTCTTTGCGACGCCATGAATCGCAGCACGCCAGGCCTCCCTGTCCATCACCAACTCCCAGAGTTCACTTAGACACATGTCCATTGAGTCAGTGATGCCATCCAGCCGTCTCATCCTCCGTCGTCCCCTTCTTCTCCTGCCCCCAATCCCTCCCAGCATCAGAGTCTTTTCCAATGAGTCAACTCTTCACATAAGGTGGCCAAAGTACTGGAGTTTCAGCTTTAGCATCATTCCTTCCAAAGAAATCCCAGGGCTGATCTCCTTCAGAATGGACTGGTTGGATCTCCTTGCAGTCCAAGAGACTCTCAAGAGTCTTCTCCAACACCACATTTCAAAAGCATCAATTCTTCGGCGCTCAGCTTTCTTCACAGTCCAACTCTCAC